>JAVIAB010000091.1:8550142-8635142 GCA_032433765.1 Megaustenia siamemsis | reverse complement strand
GAGTCTGTCAAGAGTACTTTGATAACAACTGTAAACAATTAATCCTCCATGTTATGACGTTTAACGTAGCATCAATACACAAGATAACTAAACTGATGACGTAATTAAAGTGAAGACCCCGTCACACCAAGTGGCGTATCGGGACTATGGTGTTAGCGACCGTAATTTTTACAGACCTTTAGCACATTTTTTTTTTTGGGGGGGGGGATAATATGGTCGGTATTACGTCCGTGCCGTTTACTTTCCCTGAAAAAATTCGGTACCCATTTTAGGCTGGGTGAACTCGGAAGTCATCGATCAGGGTCGAGCCCTACCTCTTGTCCTTTGTAGTCCAGTTCGCTAACCACTGAGCTATCGCGGCTCCATAAATTAATGACGGGGGGGGGGGGGGCTGGTTGGTCTCGAGGCAAGACGCCGGCCTCGAGACAGAGAGATTGTGGGTTCAAATCCCGGCTGCACAAGTTGGGATTTTTATTTATGATTTCTCTCTGCGGCAACCACCCCTGGTCTCAGCAGCGAGGCCCGGCTTGAAACGTCAATTACTTATGAACGAAAAAAATGTGGTACCTCCGAAGACGGAGTTATCTGCCTGTGCGGCGAGGAACCCCTGTGCACACGGCTGCCAGGAGGGAAAAAACGGATCAGCACGCAAAATTCAGTTCCTAATCTCTATGGACTTAATCAGAAGTGACGTTTTAACGGGTGTTCAATCAGAGTGGATCTGGCAGACTCTAATTGTGATGTTCTGCCTGTGGGGGCGATCAACACACTTAACCTGACAGCTGACTTCATATGAGAGTCTGGGATCCTACTCTGATTGAGTCCTGATCGCAGAGAGAGAGGTGACAGCTGGCGAACGAAAAAAAAAAAAAAAAAAAAAAAAAAAAAAAAAAAAAAAAAATTGATGACGTGCAGTGTGGTATTTATGGAGCTATACGTCATATGTCTGAGAATTATAATTAAAACAAGAAGATACTAAAAATTAGGACACTCAATGTTTAGACAGATGATACGGAAAACATCACGTAGAGTGGTAGGTAAACAAGTATTGCGATTTATTAGAGTGGGAAGTAATGGACACACAATAGCCTAAGATAAATATGATATATTGAGTAAATAGAGACGTTTGATACTAAGGTGAAGGTCATACGAGAGGATAAGGTGAACAAAGTGCAGACAGGTGGACGAAAGTCTTTTAGATGTAAGATTGGCTTTTAGAGCATGTCAGTAACAGAATGTTTTAGATGTAAGATTGACCATAAGAGAATGTCAGGGACAAAATGTTCCAGATGTAAGATTGATGTTCAAAGAATATCAGAAATAGAACGTTTTCGGTGTAAGATTGGCGTTGATCCGATGTAAGATTGACGTTTAGAGAATGTCAATAATAAATGTTTTAGATGTAAGATTGACGTTTAGAGAACACCAGCAGCATGAACAAAACAATAAGTGTTATAGTAGCATCAAGATGTTGTTAATAACATTTTGTTATATTTTATCAATAAAACAAGGCGGCGTCAGCTCTACAGATAGGAGTGAAACGTCATTTGTTGGACAATAACAGCCCACCGTTATAGTATAACAAGAGCACAAGATGACCAGGGTGTTATAGATAGGAGCAAAACGTCATTTATTTGACAATAAAAGCCCCCGTTACAGTTTAACAAGAGCACAAGATGACCAGGGCGTTATAGATATGAGTGAAACGTCATTTGTTGGACAAATAATAGCCCCCAGTTATAGTTTAATAAAGAGCACAAGATGGCAAGGGTGTTATAGGTAGGAGTAAAACGTCATTTGTTGGACAAATAACAGCCCCCAGTTATAGTTTAACAAGAGCACAAGATGACCAGGCGTTAAAGATAGAAGTGAAACGTCATTTGTTGGACAATAACAGCCCCCAGTTATAGTTTAACAAGAGCATAAGATGACCAGGGTGTTATAGATAGGAGTAAAACGTCATTTCTTGGACAATAACAGCCCCCAGTTACAGTTTAACAAGAGCACAAGATGACCAGTGTGTTATAGATATGAGTAAAACGTCATTTGTTGGACAATAACAGCTCCCAGTTACAGTTTAACAAGAGCATAAGATGACCAGGGTGTTATAGATAGGAGTGAAACGTCATTTGTTGGACAATAACAGCCCCCCAGTTATAGTTTAACAAAAGCACAAGATGACCAGGGTGTTATAGATAGGAGTAAAACGTCATTTGTTGGACAATAACAGCCCCCAGTTATAGTTTAACAAGAGCACAAGATGACCAGGGCGTTATAAGTGAGAGAAGTTATGTTACAGCCAATTACAGGATACGGTTTCAATGTTGTTGAGTGCCCAGGATACCCAAACCACTATATTTACGCAATTGTAACCTCTCTAACATCATTATAGTAGTAAAGTTATCGACAAGTTATCACCAGTTCCGTAGATCTGGCTTCTATATCAAGTGTAAGTGATACGAGAGATAATGCCAGTCCAAGTCAGAATTCATGGAATAATCATCCCAACACAATCACATTAACTGGTAGGGCTATTATGTGATTTTGTTGCAGTTACTGTGAGTGCTTTCTTTAATGCCATTGGTTGTCAGTTGCGAGGGGCGTGTACCGTGTTACTTGATTGATGGGTTCGGTAATGGTGAGATGAAAGAATCGTTGATTGAGATTCTGGTTTGTTTGATGATTTCTATCATCTTTTCTTGTGATGTTTGTAAGGAAGAGGATTGTGTGATTCATTCGTTTCTGGTTGATGGAGGAGATGTGAGGATGATTTGTTTTGTGTGTTGATGGAGGGAGATGTGAGGTTGATCTGTTTTGTGTGTTGATGGAGGGAGATGTGAGGTTGATCTGTTTGTGTGTTGATGGAGGGAGATGTAAGGTTGATCTGTTTTGTGTGTTGATGGAGGGAGATGGGAGGATGATTTGTTTTGTGTGTTGATGGAGGGAGATGTAAGGTTGATTGTTTTTTTGTGTTGATGGAGGGAGATGTGAGGTTGATCTGTTTTGTGTGTTGATGGAGGGAGATGTGAGGTTGATCTGTTTTGTGTGCTGATGGAGGGAGATGTGAGGTTGATTTATTTTGTGTGTTGATGGAGGGAGATGTGAGGTTGATTTGTTTGTGTGTTGATGGAGGGAGATGTGAGGTTGATTTGTTTTGTGTGTTGATGAAGGGAGATGTGAGGTTGATTTGTTTTGTGTCTTGATGGAGGGAGATGTGAGGTTGATTTGTTTTGTGTGTTGATGGAGGGAGATGTGAGGTTGATTTGTTTTGTGTGTTGATGGAGGGAGATGTGAGGTTGATTTGTTTTGTGTGTTGATGGAGGGAGATGTGAGGTTGATTTGTTTTGTGTGTTGATGGAGGGAGATGTGAGGTTGATTTGTTTTGTGTGTTGATGGAGGGAGATGTGAGGTTGATCTGTTTTGTGTGTTGATGGAGGGAGATGTGAGGTTGATCTGTTTTGTGTGTTGATGGAGGGAGATGTGAGGTTGATCTGTTTTGTGTGTTGATGGAGGGAGATGTGAGGTTGATCTGTTTTGTGTGTTGATGGAGGGAGATGTGAGGTTGATTTGTTTTGTGTGTTGATGGAGGGAGATGTGAGGTTGATCTGTTTTGTGTGTTGATGGAGGGAGATGTGAGGTTGATCTGTTTTGTGTGTTGATGGAGGGAGATGTGAGGTTGATTTGTTTTGTGTGTTGATGGAGGGAGATGGGAGGATGATTTGTTTTGTGTGTTGATGGAGGGAGATGTAAGGTTGATCTGTTTTGTGTGTTGATGGAGGGAGATGTGAGGTTGATCTGTTTTGTGTGTTGATGGAGGGAGATGTGAGGTTGATTTGTTTTGTGTGTTGATGGAGGGAGATGTGAGGTTGATTTGTTTTGTGTGTTGATGGAGGGAGATGTGAGGTTGATTTGTTTTGTGTGTTGATGGAGGGAGATGTGAGGTTGATTTGTTTTGTGTGTTGATGAAGGGAGATGTGAGGTTGATTTGTTTGTGTGTTGATGAAGGGAGATGTGAGGTTGATCTGTTTTGTGTGTTCATGGAGGGAGATGTGAGGTTGATTTGTTTTGTGTGTTGATGGAGGGAGATGTGAGGTTGATTTGTTTTGTGTGTTGATGGAGGGAGATGTGAGGTTGATTTGTTTTGTGTGTTGATGGAGGGAGATGTGAGGTGATTTGTTTTTTGTGTTGATGGAGGGAGATGTGAGGTTGATTTGTTTTGTGTGTTGATGGAGGGAGATATGAGGTTGATTTGTTTTGTGTGTTGATGGAGGGAGATGTGAGGTTGATTTGTTTTGTGTGTTGATGAAGGGAGATGTGAGGTTGATCTGTTTTGTGTGTTGATGGAGGGAGATGTGAGGTTGATCTGTTTTGTGTGTTGATGGAGGGAGATGTGAGGTTGATTTGTTTTGTGTGTTGATGGAGGGAGATGGGAGGATGATTTGTTTGTGTGTTGATGGAGGGAGATGTAAGGTTGATCTGTTTTGTGTGTTGATGGAGGGAGATGTGAGGTTGATTTGTTTTGTGTGTTGATGGAGGGAGATGTGAGGTTGATCTGTTTTGTGTGTTGATGGAGGGAGATGTGAGGTTGATTTGTTTTGTGTTTGGAATAAAGCAGTTTGATGGAACAAGACAAATGTGATGGAATAAAGTAGTTTGATGGAACATGACAAATGTGATGGAATAAAGCAGTTTGATGGAACAAGACAAATGTGATGGAATTTAGAAGTTTGATGTAACAAGACAAATGTGATGGAATAAAGTAGTTTCATGGAACAAGACAAATGTGATGGAATAAAGTAATTTGATGGAACAAGACAAATGTGATGGAATAAAGTAGTTTGATGGAACAAGACAAATGTGATGGAATAAAGTAGTTTGATGGAACAATACAAATGTGATGGAATAAAGTAGTTTGATGGAACAAGACAAATGTGATGGAATAAAGCAGTTTGACGGAACAAGACAAATGTGATGGAATACAGCAGTTTGGTGGAACAAAACAAATGTGATGGAATAAATTAGTTTGATGGAACAAGACAAATGTGATGGAATACAGCAGTTTGACAGAAACAAGACAAATGTGATGGAATACAGCAGTTTGATGGAACAAAACAAATGTGATGGAATAAAGTAGTTTGATGGAACAAGACAAATGTGATGGAATAAAGTAGTTTGATGGAGCAAGACAAATGTGATGGAATAAAGCTGTTTGACGGAACAAGGCAAATGTGATGGAATAAAACAGTTTGATGGAACAAGACAAATGTGATGGAATAAAGTAGTTTGATGGAGGAAGACAATGACAAAGAAACAGGGAATGTGGTAGAATAAGACAAGTATGATGTAACAAAGCAGAATGATGGAACAAGACAATGAAATAGAAACAGAGAATGTGGCGGAATAAGACAAATGTGGCGGAATAAGACAAATGTGGTAGAACAAGACAATGAAATAGAAACAGAGAATGTGGCGGAATAAGACAAATGTGATAGAACAAGACAATGAAATAGAAACAGAGAGGGTGTCCGGTTAGCGCAATCGATAGGCGGTTGGCTTACCACGGCAACAGCCGGGGTTCGTACCCTGGCGAGGACACCTGGGTTTTACTAATTCCCTAAAAATTAGTACCTCTGAAGTCGGAGTAAATCTGCCTGCATGGCGAGGGGCATCCTGTAATGGGATAAAACAGACTTTACACGCAAAATTCAGTCCCACAAAATTGAGTGGGTGGGACTTCGTCAGAGGTCAAAAGCTGACGAAAGCGAACGAACGAACGAACGAACGAAACAGAGAATGTGGCGGAATAAGACAAATGCGATAGAGCAAGACAATGAAATAGAAACAGAGAATATGGCGGAATAAGACAAATGTGGTAGAACAAGACAATGAAATAAAAACAGAGAATGTGGCGGAATAAGACAAATGCGATAGAGCAAGACAATGAAATAGAAACAGAGAATGTTGCGGAATAAGACAAATGTGGTAGAACAAGACAATGAAATAGAAACAGAGAATATGGCGGAATAAGACAAATGCGATAGAACAAGACAATGAAATAAAAACAGAGAATGTGGCGGAATAAGACAAATGCGATAGAACAAGACAATGAAATAAAAACAGAGAATGTGGCGGAATAAGACAAATGTGATAGAACAAGTGAAAAGACATGAAGGCAGAAAAATGTGATGAAATAAGGACACCTTTTCGTGACGTACTTAACGATTCACTGACCTTTCTCTCAAGGGCATCGTCTCCATGAACGAAGGTAGCTACCGACAGTGGGATAGCCAGAACGGACGCCAACAGGTCCACAACGCACAGGTTAATGATGAAGATATTCGCCATCGATGATCTCAGCTGTGGGTTAATGATAATAACGATGATAATAAAGAGGTTGCCATGAAAACGCCACGACAATCACAACCGACATGATAACAACTGCGACGATCTCCCATGCCCGGAGAGAGTTTTCGTCCCCAGATAGAGGGACGGATGTTAGATTCAACCGCAGTGATGTCTGGGTAATTAATTCTGTCCAACCAACAGCCATTTTAGCAGTCACGTGGTGTAGCCCAGGCGTCCAATCGCTGAATAGCTAAGTTACCACTGATGCTGCACACTGAAAAACCTGGATCGGTTCATTTCAAGAAACATGTTTCTGGGTCGATGGCCACCATTTCCTGGAAATAAAAGACCAACAACAAAAAAATGACGCCAAAATGGTAATATGCACACAGCTGTTTATCAATGCTACATTAGTTGTTCCGATCATTTTCTCATTTTAAAAAAAATTGCATCTACACTATTGTAAATAATTCTTCTCTTCGGAGAGAGGAAAAGAGAGAGAGAGAGAGAGAGAGAGAGAGAGAATTGAATGGGGGGGAGGGGGAGGGGGAGAGGCAGACCGATGACAATGTGAAGAAACAAAGATGAGTTGAGTGGGAATTAGGACGCCCTGGTAAAGTTGATAACGGAAAAAAAAAATAAGAAAATGTGCAGGAAAAAATATACAATAGGAAGAAGGGTAGGACAGAAGAAAAAGTCAATAAAATACAGTAAAGATGAGGAAAACAGTAAGGAAGATACAATAAAGAGGAGAAAACAGTAAGGAAGATACAATAAAGAGGAGAAAACAGTAAGGAAGATACAGTAAAGATGAGAAAAACAGTAAGGAAGATACAATAAAGAGGAGAAAACAGTAAGGAAGATACAGTAAAGAGGAGAGGAAAACAGTAAGGAAGATACAGTAAAGAGGAGGAAAACAGTAAGGAAGATACAGTAAAGATGAGAAAACAGTAAGGAAGATACAGTAAAGAGGAGAAAAACAGTAAGGAAGATACAGTAAAGAGGAGAAAACAGTAAGGAAGATACAATAAAGATGAGAAGACAGTAAGGAAGATACAATAAAGATGAGAAGACAGTAAGGAAGATACAGTAAAGAGGAGAAAACAGTAAGGAAGATACAGTAAAGAGGAGAAGACAGTAAGGAAGATACAGTAAAGAGGAGAAAACAGTAAGGAAGATACAGTAAAGAGGAGAAAACAGTAAGGAAGATACAGTAATGGAAAAACAGTGAAGAAAAAGAAACAGTAAGGAAATACAGTAAAGGAAATACAGTGAAGAAAAAGAAACAGTAAGGAAATACAGTAAAGGAAATACAGTGAAGAAAAAGAAACAGTAAGGAAATACAGTAACGGAAATACAGTGAAGAAAAAGAAACAGTAAGGAAAAACAGAGAAGAAAAAGAAACAGTATGGAAATAGTACAAGTAAAGTACCCCCGTCACGCCAAGTGGCGTATAGGGAATATGGTGTTGGTGACCATAAATTTTACAGATCTTCGGCACATGATTTTTGGGGTAATGTGGTCGGTATTACGCCCATGCCACTTTACTTCCCAGAAAAAAATCCGGTACCCATTAAACGCTGGGTGAACCGGAAGCCGTCGGTTAGGATCGAACCCTACTCTTGTCCTTTGTAGTCCAGTTCACTAACCACTGAGCTATCGCGGCTCCCAGTATGGAAATGCAGTGAACAAAACGAAACAGTGAAGAAAAAGAAGCAGTTAGGAAAAACAATGAAGAAAAAGAAACAGTAAGAAAAACAGTGAAGAAAAAGAAACAGTAAGGAAAAACAGTGAAGAAAAAGAAACAGTGAAGAAAAAGAAACAGTAAGGAAAAACAGTGAAGAAAAAGAAACAGTGAAGAAAAAGAAACAGTAAGGAAAAACAGTGAAGAAAAAGAAACAGTGAAGAAAAAGAAACAGTAAGGAAAAACAGTGAAGAAAAAGGAACAGTAAGGAAAAACAGTGAAGAAAAAGAAACAGTAAGGAAAAACAGAGAAGAAAAAGAAACAGTATGGAAATACAGTAAAGGAAATATAGTGAAGAAAAAGAAACAGTAACGGAAAAACAGTGAAGAAAAAGAAACATTAAAGGAAAAAACAATGAAGAAAAAGAAACAGTAAGGAAAAACAATGAAGAAAAAGAAACAGTAAGGAAAAACAGTGAAGAAAAAGAAACAGTAACGGAAAAACAGTGTAGAAAAAGAAACAGTAAAGGAAAAAACATTGAAGAAGAAGACAATTCTTAAAAAACGTAATGTTTTTGCCGTACTAATTTTTTTAGCCACATCTTCTACGTTTCTTCCTCTAATTCTTCTTCTTTCATTCCTCACTTGTCTTTCAGCATCGAGGGGAGATAAAGTTTGCGATCCTTTGTTCTTCTGTTGATCTCTCCTGCTGTTATGTTTCCTAGAGTTTCTAATAATCCATCAATCCATCTTTACCTCTTCAGTTGACCTCTCCTGCTGTTATGTTTTCTAGTGTTTCTAATATTCCATCAATCCACCTTATAGGGTCCATGTTTGTAGCGACCAAATCTACTTGATCACTTCTGATAGGCCAGAGCTACAATCTTGCTTAATTGCGTTCAGCCGATGACTAAAGGAAATAATACACCTCTTCGTCATCCGCCCTTAAAAAGACGTTATGTGGGCGTGTGAGCGATGATTTGTGGTTTGAAGTAGAACTGTAACATTAGCGCTTTTCGACCAAGCACATCCGACTTCAGCACGACATTTTTAAGTACGAGATTGTCTTCCCTTTCGATCCTTACCCCCTCTTGGCCACACTAGACTGCTTAGTCTGTTTCTAGAAGCACCGCGAAGAGGTGGAGTAGGGTCTGGATATTTCTGATTCACCGATCCATCAGCTATGACTCGCTGAGAACTTTCAGCCCTGTTGCTTTTTGTCGATCTGCCCCCAGTTTACACCTTAATTAAGTTAATCTCTACTCACTGCTCCAGTGTACAATTTTCTCGTTTCGTCCGTGCAAGTGCCAGTGCTATCTCATCATTGCCCTCACGTTGTAAACCGATAATTTCAGGTTACATGGTACGTTACGTCACATAAATTCACCTCACGCGCAATTTCCCGCATTTCATTGCAGACTTAATCAAAATGCATTCGTGTTGAGTACAAACCGCACATAATCTGCTCCGTTGCACAAGCTTAACTCAATCCTTTTCTCGCTTCGTGCTCCAGGTATCCATGGATGTTTACAATTGTACCCAGCATTTACAACACAACTTCCGTAGTTTTAGAATTTCGCGTTTTTTTTATATTTTATTATTTTTTGTTTAGAAAACATGCAATCGATAATTCCAATGTTCTTTGTATTGAGTAATTGCCGGTAGGGTTACTGACAGGTTCATGTCGCTCATTACCTTACACTTTACCATATAGCCATTGCGAACGTGAACGAATAATTGGCAGAGATTTATAGGGTTGAGAAAATGAACTGTAAACTACGGGACGACAGCATTGATATAAACTATTATTTACCATAATTATCTATTGTTCGGACAACAAATACTCTCTTACCATACTTTCTCAGTGTTTCCTATTAGATAAGATAAATGTCACGGAAGAGAGCTTTCAAACACTATTCTTGCTAAAGGTGACTCACAGTGGTTTATCACAGATACTCTAGTTGGGCCTCTGTAGCCTTGTGGCACATAGGTAATGTATCGAGTTGCGTAAATAATTCAATTGAAGCGCCAAGCGTGTGTTTAGTGAACCGGGACAACAATGACAGCGAATATCAGCGTTACCGAGGGCATCGGTATAGTCTGTGGAATAATATCAGCTTTAGCGAGGGCATCAGTTTAGTCTGTGGAATAATAGCAGCTTTAGCGAGGTCATCAGTTTAGTCTGTGGAATAATAGCAGCTTTAGCGAGGGTATCAGTTGAGTCTGTGGAATAATATCAGCTTTAGCGAGGGCATCAGTTTAGTCTATAGAAAAATATCAGCTTTAGCGAGGACATCAGTTTAGTCTATGGAATAATATCAGCTTTAGCGAGGACATCAATTTAGTCTATGAAATAATATCAGCTTTAGCGATGACATCAGTTTAGTCTATGGAATAATATCAGCTATAGCGAGGACATCAGTTTAGACTGTGGAATAATATCAGCTTTAGCGAGGGCATCAGTTTAGTCTATGGAATAATATCAGCTATAGCGAGGACATCAGTTTAGACTGTGGAATAATATCAGCTTTAGCGAGGGTATCAGTGGAGTCTGTGAAATAATATCAGCTTTAGCGAGGGCATCAGTTTAGTCTGTGGAATAATAGCAGCTTTACCGAGGGCATCAGTTTAGTCTGTGGAATAATATCAGCTTTAGCGAGGGCATCAGTTTAGTCTATGGAATAATATCAGCTTTACCGAGGACATCAGTTTAGTCTATGGAATAATATCAGCTTTAGCGAGGACATCAGTTTAGTCTGTGGAATAATATCAGCTTTAGGAAGGGAATCAGTTTAGTCTGTGGAATAATATCAGATTTAGCGAGGGCATCAGGTGAGTCTGTGAAATAATATCAGCTTTAGCGAGGGCATCAGTTTAGTCTGTGGAATAATATCAGCTTTAGCGAGGGCATCAGTTTAGTCTGTGGAATAATAGCAGCTTTACCGAGGGCGTCAGTTGAGTCTGTGAAATAATATCAGCTTTAGCGATGGCACCAGTTTAGTCTGTGGAATAATATAAGCTTTAGCGAGGGTATCAGTTCAGTCTGTGAATAATATCAGCTTTACAGAGGACATCAGTTTAGTCTGTGGAATAATATCAGCTTTAGCGAGGGCATCAGTTTAGTCTGTGGAGTAATATCAGCTTACCGAGGAAATCAGTTCAGTCTGTTGAATAAAATCAGCTTTAGCGAGGGCACCAGTATAGTCTGTGGAATAATATCAACTTTAGCGAGGGCTCAGTTTAGTCTGTGGGATAATATCAGCTTTACCGAGTGCATCAGTTTAGTCTGTGGAATAATATCAACTTTACCGAGGGCATCAGTTTAGACTGTGGAATAACATCAGCTTTACCGAGTGCATCATTTTAGACTGTGAAATAACATCAGCTTTACCGAGTGCATCATTTTAGACTGTGGAATAATATCAGCTTTACCGAGTGCATCAGTTTAGTCTGTGGAATAATATCAGCTTTACAGAGGGCATCAGTATAGTTTGTGGAATAATATCAGCTTTACCGAGGGCATCAGTTTAGACTGTGGAATAATATAATCTTTACCGAGTGTATCATTTTAGACTGTGGAATAATATCAGCTTACCGAGTGTATCATTTTAGACTGTGGAATAATATCAGCTTTACCGAGTGTATCATTTTAGACTGTGGAATAATATCAGCTTTACCGAGTGTATCATTTTAGACTGTGGAATAACATTAGCTTTATCGAGTGTATCATTTTAGACTGTGGAATAACATCAGCTTTACCGAGTGTATCATTTTAGACTGTGGAATAATATCAGCTTTACCGAGTGCATCAGTTTAGTCTGTGGAATAATATAAACTTTACCGAGTGTATCATTTTAGACTGTGGAATAACATCAGCTTTACTAGGGGCACTGGTTAACTCTGTGGAATGAGAATACCATCTTTGACGTCGTCGGCCATTAAAAGACGTTAGGTGGTTATAGTTCCGCTATGTCGCTGCTTACAACAAGTTGCAATGGTTGTGTCTTTTGATACAAAGCAGACGAATTTAGTATTGCATATTTGAGTCATGGACAGCTAAGAGGAGTAATGAAAACGTTCTGAAAGAGATCAAAGCAAAAGCAGAGCTAATTTCCAATATTAGGAAGAAACAATCATCATTTTTTGGTCATGTAATGAGAAGAGAACAGCTGGAATATATTGTAACAACTGGGACAATTGAGGGACGAAGAGATAGAGGGAAGCAAAGAGAAAAGATACCAGACAGAATGGCTTGGCAGAAGGTCAACAACAGAAATGATAAATAACTGTCAAGATCAAAATTTGTGAAGAGACATAATCACCTACGCCAGCAGGCTTGGTACTTGATGATGATGATGATGATGATGATATTTGAGTACCAGGTTACCTCCCCTTTTCAATTCCTACTAACTTAGCGAGAACTGGTCAGCATGGACGTTGATATTCAAGGCTAGCTAGGATGGCTGCGAAGCCAAGTCGGCCAGAGAGCCAAAATCAGAAAAGTAATAAGGAAACATAAAATAAAGATATAGAAAGCAAGAGGTGCATTATTGCACTGTGGAAGTCCGATGAAATTAGCTTAAACACTACAATACAAATTTTCAACTCCAATGTTAAGTCAGTCTTATTATGAGGCTGTGAAACATGGAGAACAACTAAAATGACAATCATGAATATGCAGATTTTCATTAATGGATGCTTATGCAGAATAAAAGGATGGAAATGGCAGGACAAAATCACTAACATAGAATTATGGAAATGTACCAGTCAAATACAAGTGGGTAAAGAGATACAGCGAAGACGATGACGCTGGATAGGACACACTGCCGAAGCCAACTGAGAGTATTACACAATAGGCCCTTTTTTGAATCCCCAGGGGAAAAGACAAAGAGGAAGACCAAGGAATTCTCGGAGAAGACAGATAGAAGCAGAGATGAAGATGATGGGGAAGACAGATAGAAGCAGAGATGAAGATGATGGGGAAGACAGATAGAAGCAGAGATGAAGATGATGGGGAAGACAGATAGAAGCAGAGATGAAGATGATGGGGAAGACAGATAGAAGCAGAGATGAAGATGATGGGGAAGACATGGAATGATATTAAAAGAATGACAAGAAACAGAACCGCTTGGGAAGTGTTTGTTGAAGACCTATGCTCCACAGGGAGCTGAAAGGTAGAAGAAGAAGTAGGAAAGAATGTAACGTGCATACGGTAGTTAAATTCTATAAAAGAAAATTGTAACATAAGCAACCTAGTTTCCAGTTGTACGGTCTTCGCTGGCAGTTTCAGAAGACTCGGCTGTCTGCTAGCAGGGGCGTAGCTATGATGGATGATTTGGGTGGGGACAGTGACATATGTATGGTAGATCTACAACTTCACTAACAGAAGCACTGTAAATGTTTTAGAGCAGTAGTTGTCACAATGTACTCCGCGGAGCCCAGATCCTCTGCAAGGATCTCCTGCTAGGTGCTCCGCGGACATTATTATCATCATCATATAGTGCCATGCCCGGCGTAGGTGATGTTTCTCCACAAACCTCTATCCACAGCTCAACTCATCAACTTTGCCACTGTTGTACCACAATGTGAAACTGTCTAATAATATTCCTCTATGTCGACCAAGATCTCTCTTTCCCTCTTTTCAGGGACCTATGTAAAACAAGAATACCCAGAAGTAGGCAAGAACGCCTAGGCGTTATAATTTACTTTGCGACTACCTATTTATGTAAGTAAGTAAAGTACCCACGTCACGCCAAGTGGCGTATAGGGAAATATGATGTTAGTGACCCTATATTTTACAGACCTTCAGCACATGATTTTTGGGGTAATGTGGTCGGTATTACGCCCGTGCTGCTTTACTTTCCCAGAAAAAATCCGGTACCCATTTTAAGGCTGGGTGAACTCGGAAGCCGTCGGTTGGGATCGAACCCTACCCCATGTCCTTTGTAGTCCAGTTCACTAACCACTGAGCTATCGCGGCTCCACCTATTTATGTGCGACCGGGTTTTCAGCAATGACAGCCATCAAAACCAGATACAGATCACATTTGAACTCTGAGAAAGAGATTAGAATAGCAATGTCCAAACTTGTGCCCAGATTTGAAGACTTAATGAGGATGAAATAAGCTAACCCTTCCGATTGACTTTGTTACAGGATACAAATGTCATAATTTTAGTTGATTCAGTTATTTTAAAAAAATTAATTTACAAAAATGACACTGATATATTTAATGTATACCCAAAACGTTAGTTTATTTACCCCCGCAATCAACATAACACGTTAAATATGCCGTTAAAATTAAATTAAAATATGTCGTTTTATGTTATTTTTTTTTATCGTAATGGCTCATGTAAATCCCTAGACCGGGGTTACGCTAATCTTACGGTCTGTTGTTTGATCTGCGACGGGGATAATCTGACGACTAACTGTGTGTTTATATGTTCGGAATTGGAGTCAACAACGATGCCCTAACATTATCAAGCGCCACACATTAAAGAATAATATGACGATCATCATTTTCAGGAGGACATGAACTTCCGGTATATGGTGGATAGGCGGCAGGAACCATTGCAGGCTATGCATGAAAAGTGTTCCTTGTTGCAGTTTCCATAATCCAAGTCTCAGCAGCGAGGCCCGGCTTGAAACGTCAGTTACTCATCGACGGAAAAAAACATGAGTACATCCGAAGTCGGAGTTAAGTCCCCCTACAGAAAAGACAATCTGCTGCCTTGCAGGAAGATTGGGACAATCAAAGGCTAAGAAAAGCAAACCTGTATAAAATGCTGGCTGAAATCGGATGCACTGGGCCACTGGCGCAGAGCACAGTGGAACGTTTTAACGGGTGTTCAATCAGAGTGGATCTGGCAGACTCTAATTGTGATGTTCTGTCTGTGGGGGCGATCAACACACTTAACCTGACAGCTGACTTCATGTGGGAGTCTGGAATCCTACTCTGATTGAGTCCTGATCGCAGTGAGAGAGAGAGAGAGAGAGGTCGACCCAGCCGCTGACAGAAATGGGTACCAGGGTTCGTACCCTGGGAAGGTGAGGAATGGGGTCTCGCTCGTGAGTTACCAAGCATGAGGCAACACTACACGGAAGTCTCCGAACACTTCTGGAAAGGTGGCCGAGAACATATGGGTAAAAAACTCGCGTGCTAATACGCCGATTCAAATCTCGTAACTTGTTCTTTTCTACCTTTGAGCTCCGTACTCCTTGGCACAGCGCCTTGCCACGAAAAGCCAAACACTAGGGACCCCCCTCCCCCCCCCCCCCCCCCCCCCGAGTTGGCAGTGTACCCTAGCGTTTGGCTTTTCGTGGCAAGGCGCTGTGCCAAGGAGTACGGGTTCAATTCTGCTTCGGACCATATATTTTTCTCCGTATTTTTTTTCCTGTTGTTTATTTGTCATTTTTTCCGAGTGCTGTAAACATACCTATTCCTCTGAATTGATTCGCTGCCTTGCAAGTATGCTCGTGAAATTGAAAGGTTAATAGACTGTACCCAGAAGTAAAACAACCCAACTGCCTTGTGGGAGAGACTTTTTAACAAAGGCTGCAGAAAACCACCGTCACAACTTCTTTGCATAATCATAGGTCGCCACAAATTTATTTTCATCATTATCATCATGTGCCATACTGGTTGGCGTAGGCGATCATGTCCTTCCACAATCTTCAAATCTACAGTGCATCGTATCAGTTCTGCTGTTGACTGTTTTCCATGCCATGACACCAAACTAGCTAGTATTTTCTCTCTTTGTCGTCCGCGATCTCTCTTTCCTTTTATTTTGCCAGTTGTAACCAAGTATTCCAACATTTATCTTCTCATGATGTGCCCGAAAAATGTTGATTGCTTCTTTCTGATGTTTTTTAAGAGATCCCTTTTTGTGTTGGCTTCTTTGAGAACTTCCTCATTGAACTTTTTAGCTGTCCAGGGAACTTTCAACATTCTTCTGAGAACTATCTGTGGCCTCTATTCGTCTTTTCATTTGTTTGTCTACTGTCCATGATTCGCTTCCATAGGTAAGAATTGGTTTTATATAGCACCGATGAACTCTGTTTCTCACTTCTATTGACATAGATTTGTTGCATAAGATATTTTTCATTTTCTGAAATGCTATTTTGGCCTCAGTTATTCTGATTTTATTTCTGTGGAGCATCTTCCATCTGATGTTACTATTGTGCTCATGTAATTGAAACGTTGCACTTGTTTCAGATTTGCCCTGTTTAATTTTATGCTGCATAATGGTGATGATTGTTTCTTTGATATGACCATTACTTCTGTTTTCTTACTATTTATTTCCATATTATTTTCATAGCCAACTTATAATTAAACATTTTCTAACATCGATATTTTTTGCAACTAAATATTGAAAATACAATACAAAATACAATAAATATTGAACGACGAAAGGTTCAGCTTTACAGTAACATATTGTTTATTCGTTTTGATTGTTCGTACGTTTTAAAAGCTTGTATCAGTTTCATAAATGCAAACGACCAAGACGAATATTTTATGGTCAGGCAAACAATGGGAACTATCTAACACGACACCGGTACACAAACAAAATGGTTGCTTCATAACCTAATGTGGTCCGGTGTCATGGATGATTATCTTCCGGTATGGAAATGTTGTTGGATAGCAAATCAAGTTTGGGAATAATTTCAGCGATATCATTTGTAGTGGATGTTATGCTAATCACTATTATTAAGTGCCGTGCACGATGGCAGGAATAGTTTATGTTCGGTGCTTTAGTTTCGTACAAGGATGATGTACTATTACATCAACATCGTTATCATCTTTGTGATCATCATCACCAAAATTATTATCAACGCCTTTATCAACACTATCATCATCATCATCATATCATTTTCTTCAGCGTTTTCAGTATCATTATCATCAACATCATCATTATCATTAGAGTAATTAGCGTATTCGTTATCAATATTATCACCAGTATCATTATCATCAACATTATTTAGATTGTCCCTATGGAATTTGGCTCTCATGCCAACTATTCAGAGGTTTTCTTTGTCTCATGCCAACTATTCAGAGGTTTTCTTTTGTCTCATGCCAACTATTCAGAGGTTTTCTTTTGTCTCATGCCAACTATTCAGAGGGTTTCTTTTGTCTCATGCCAACTATTCAGAGGTTTTCTTTTGTCTCATGCCAACTATTCAGAGGTTTTCTTTTGTCTCATGCCAACTATTTAGAGGTTTTCTTTTGTCTCATACCAACTATTCAGAGGTTTTCTTTTCTTTCATGCCAACTATTCAGAGGTTTTCTTTTATTCATGCCAACTATTCAGAGTTTTTCTTTTGTTTCATGCCAACTATTCCGAGTTTTTCTTTTGTTTCATGCCAACTATTCAGAGTTTTTTCTTTTGTTTCATGCCAACTATTCAGAGTTTTTCTTTTGTCTCATGCCAACTATTCAGAGTTTTTCTTTTGTCTCATGTCAATTATTCAGAGGTTTTCTATTGTTTCATGTCAACTATTCAGAGGTTTTCTTTTGTCTCATACCAACTATTCAGAGGTTTTCTTTTGTCTCATGCCAACTATTCAGAGGTTTTCTTTTGTCTCATGCCAACTATTCAGAGGTTTTCTTTTGTCTCATACCAACTATTCAGAGGTTTTCTTTTGTCTCATGCCAACTATTCAGAGGTTTTCTTTTGTCTCATACCAACTATTCAGAGGTTTTCTTTTGTTTCATACCAACTATTCAGAGGTTTTCTTTTGTCTCATGCCAACTATTCAGAGGTTTTCTTTTGTCTCATACCAACTATTCAGAGGTTTCCTTTGTCTCATGCCAACTATTCAGAGGTTTTCTTTTGTTTCATACCAACTATTCAGAGGTTTTCTTTTGTCTCATACCAACTATTCAGAGGTTTTCTCTGTCTCATGACAACTATTCAGAGGTTTTCTCTGTCTCATGACAACTATTCAGAGATTTTCACTGTCCCGTTACAACTATTCAGAGGTTTTCTCTGTCTCATGACAACTAATCAGAGGTTTTCTCTGTCTCATGCCAACTATTCAGAGATTTTCTCTGTCCCGTTACAACTATTCAGAGGTTTTCTCTGTCTCATGACAACTATTCAGGGGTTTCCTCTGTCTCATGACAACTATGCAGAGATTTTCACTGTCCCGTTACAACTATTCAGAGCTTTTATCTGTATCGTGACAACTATTCAGAGGTTTTCTCTGTCTCGTTACAACTATTCAGAGGTTTTCTCTGTCTCATGCCAACTATTCAGAGGTTTTCTCTGTCTCGTTACAACTATTCCGAGGTTTTCTCTGTCTCATGACAACTATTCAGAGATTTTCTCTGTCTCGTTACAACTATTCAGAGGTTTTCTTGTTCTCATAACAAACTATTCAGAGATTTTCTCTGTCTCGTTACAACTATTCAGAGGTTTTCTCTGTCTCATGACAACTATTCAGAGATTTTCTCTGTCTCGTTACAACTATTCAGAGGTTTTCTCTGTCCCGTTACAACTATTCAGAGGTTTTCTCTGTCCCGTTACAACTATTCAGAGGTTTTTTCTGTCCCGTTACAACTATTCAGAGATTTTCTCTGTCTCGTTACAACTATTCAGAGGTTTTCTCTGTCTTGAATGTCTATGGAGATCAAACCTACCTCAACACAACGACATCTACAAACTTAACAATGTGTATAAGAACTACATAAGACCATTTCAGCCCTGGTTGCCATGACAAAAAAAGCTCAACTAATAAGGCCCCTCTTGCATTTTGTATAATTATTTTTGTGTTATTCTCTATTCCTCAACATGTGTTTATATTGCTGCTCAGATATATATAACATTCTATGTCAATTAGAGCGACTAAGGAAGGTTAGGCATGGGACTGGCTATCCTGTACTGTCAAACATGGAAAAGCTAGAGGGGCATTCTTTGCAAAAGGAAACATGTGGAAATTTAAGGAAATTAGATTAAATGCAAAAATTAAGATTTCAACTCCAATGTTAAATCTGTCCTATTATATGGCTGTGAAACATGGAGAACAGCGAAAATAACAATGACGAAGATACAGACCTTCATTAATGGATACCTTCGCAAATAAAAGGATGGAAATGACAGGGGAAAATCAGGAACGTAGAATTATGAAAATGTACCAGTCAAATACCAGTGGATAAAGAGATACAGAAAAGACGATGGCGTTGGATAGGACACACACTGCGGAAGTCAACTGATAATATTACATGACAGGAACTTTGTTGGATGTTGGAACCCCCCCCCCCCCCCCGGGGGGGGGGAGAGACCAAATAGGAAGAAAACATTCTTGGAGAAGATAGGTGGAAACAGAAATGAAGATGATGGAGAAGACATGGAATGAACTTAAAAGAGTGGCAAGAAACAGGACGGCTTGAAAAGTGTTTTTTGAAGACCTATGCTCCACAGGGAGCTGAAAGGCAGTAGTAGAAAAAAGAAGAAGAAGAAGAAGAAGAAGAAAAGGTACAGTTCCTAGAGGATAGGAGAAGAGCTCAGCAGAAGCTCCATAGGGAGCTGAAAGCTAGAAAAAGAAGGAGAAGATGATGATGATGATGATGATGATGATGATAATGATGAGGTATTTAATCATCATATAGGCTTAATATCTGTTAATACATACCGAGATCTACAGGGTAGTGTTAATTCAGTCGTAATTTAACATCTTATATACTCTACCAGCGTACACCCGACCTCGTTAATTTCCACTAGGACGCAGCTAGTATATAACCAGCAGGGAAACGGAACCGCTGGTGTGAGAACCAAAGCCTTCTGGTAATTGTGCCATTGTTCACAATGAATATCTCACTATGTTCGACCTTTCTTTCCATCTACCGTTACTTCGTTCATTAATTCTACCCATGATCAACAACCCAGCTAGCAGTTATTGTGAACGCCACCTACCGGTCATTATAATTGAATAGGGGCTTTCCCTACTTTTGTTTTCCAAGAAAAAATAGCATGGTCGATTTAAACGGAAAGAAATAACAATAATGATAGCTAACTAAATCGATGAAGATGAAACAGATAATGAGTTTTTACAGCGAATTATACAATTGTATGTTGCCATAAATAAATGGCATTTAATTGTTGGCTTCAGTTTGGTCGATTTGTCCAATCAGGCATGTGAATAAAGCTGGTTATTTTGACAACATTGTGTGTTTTCTTCTCCTTCGTCTTAATCATCAGTGATCATGACATTTGAAGAGCCGTGTCAGTTTAGTGGAAACTTCGAGTTCTGGTTGATCCCAGGTCAATTGAGATTGTCGGAAAATGGCCAGATATTTGTTCAGTGTAATGATTTATTTAGACGCGACAAAGACAATGTATATGGCTAGTGCCAGCGCCGTGCAGGTGACGCAGGTCAACTGAGAGTATTACACGAAAGCACTATTGTTTTGACAATAGAAACAAGAAAAAAGAGTTCTTAAATGTTATGTAGAACTGGTCTTAACATATGGATGTGAATCACATACAATAGGACAACAGACAAGAAAATCACTGGAGTCTGTAGAAATGTGGTTTTACAGAAGAATGTTGAGAATACCATGGACAGCTAAGAAGAGTAAAGAAAAATTTCTGAAAGAGGCCAAAGCAAAAAGAGAGCTAATTTCCAATAATAGGAAGATATCTAAAAAAAACCGGACATTTTATCTAAAAAAATTGGGACATTTATCTAAAACAAATTGGGACATTTTATCTAAAAAAAATCCGGACATTTTATCTAAAAGCTCGGGACATTATACCTCAAGTATCGGGATATTTAACTTCAAAAAACAGCAGTATCACTAAAAACAAAACATGAAAATGTGACGCATATTCTGAATTTTTGTATTTGACTAGAAAGCGCCTGCTCGAGGAACGGTTTGTATCTATAGCAACGTGTCTCCAGACAAGTTTTAACTAATGAAAGACCTCAGTGAAGGCAACATTGACAGTTTCATTACTTTCTTCCTGACAGTCAATCAATAGCTATCATCAGCCAACGAACAGTTTATCAACAGTCTATCAAAAGTCAATCAACAGTCAATCAACAGTTTATCAACAGTCAATCAACAGTTTATCAACAGTTTATCAACAGTCAACCAACAGTTTACCAACAGTCTATCAACAGTCAACCAACAGTTTATCAACAGTCAACCGACAGTTTATTAACAGTTTATCAACAGTTTATCAACAGTCAATCAACAGTCAACAAAGAGTCTATCAACAGTCAACCAACAGTTTATCAACAGTCTATCAACAGTCAAGCAACAGTTTATCAACAGTCTATCAACAGTTTATCAACAGTCTATCAACAGTCAACCAACAGTTTAACAACAGTCTATCAACAGTCAACCAACAGTTTATCAACAGTCTATCAACAGCGAACCAACAGTTTATCAACAGTCAACCAACAGTCTATCAACAGTCAACCAACAGTTTATCAACATTCTATCAACAGCGAACCAACAGTCTATCAACAGTCAACCAACAGTCTATCAACAGTCAACCAACAGTTTATCAACAGTCAACCAACAGTTTAACAACAGTCTATCAACAGTCAACCAACAGTTTATCAACAGTCTATCAACAGCGAACCAACAGTCTATCAACAGTCAACCAACAGTCTATCAACAGTCAACCAAAGTTTATCAACATTCTATCAAAAGTCAACCAACAGTCACTCACAACTTCTCTACGTCTTGCCTCGAGACCAACCTCTCCTGAAATAAACGTTTCAAGTTATATGTACCTGGCCGGTCAAACAATCTAAACACAATATTGGTGTAAATTGTACATTAAGAAGAATTCTGACCAGCATTAAGAAAACACAACTCTCTCCACATCAGAATGTCTCTAATCAATAACAATACACCAAATTGGCTAATAAAGATCAAAAACATCAAATTTTATCATGATAATTGTATGTGATAATTATAAGGTATTATATGTTAGCTGAAACATCTCCATATCAAACTCTTTAATCATTAAAATGTAGAGATAATATTTGTTTTTGCTAATATGCAACCAAGAAAAAACAATTGTAATAACTGTATTTATTGCCCTTACAAATGTGTTTAAATCAGAAATTATTTAGCTTCAGGTCCGTGCAATCTTTAAAGCTACTACCAGATGTTTAATTTTACATATTTGTGTCGGGACTATGGAGTTCATGCAACTGGCAGCGGTCCTCTTTCGTGAATCAGGTAGTGTGAATACAATCTTCCTCCGTCATGAAGTCGCTGTGCGTAGCGCGTCGTGACATTGATAGCTGTTCAAAATTGCCTTTGGATTTGTTCAGTGCCGATAACTTTCAGCTCCTTCATGTTGATCGCTGTGTCAAGTCAACCGAAAGCTCCACTTTGGGGATATTTTGTGCCTGCGCTACAGTGTTCCTGCGGTCTTTGGGGGAAATCACATGTTGTGAATGCATCCATTATCGAAAATGTTGTGCGTGCTACGTCATAATGATGGGTGATCGTATATCCCTATCCGCATTCTCAAAAAGAAGGGATGGATGATAAAGATTGCGATGCTGCACGCGAATCTGTGAAGACTCCAGGATCTTCTTGTTAGATAAGAGGGGCGTTTTCTAAATTCAGTAGAGTTATGAGAACAGGGGGAGCCGCGGTAGTTCAGTGGTTAGTGAACTGGGCTACAAAGGACAAGAGGTAGGCCTGGACATGCGGGAGTACGGGGAAATGAAAGAGTGGACAGGTTGGCTAGCTGTGCTGTCGTTGAGGAAAGGCAACCAATGGATCGGGCGGACATCATCAATGCCCTCCGAGATGTGGGAAGAGCACAGGACTTCGACAAACACAGATCCACGTCACTTCTTCGGATGATGGAAATGGGAGTTAAGATGGGCACAGCCAGAAATGAGAACTTAGTGGCCGTGTAAGAAGACTTATCAACCAACATATAACTGGAGTCGTCAGTCGCTGGACACTGTGGGAAATGCTGAGGAGGGGATCTGAGCACCTATGGACATGTTCGGTGTGTAATGATGATGACCCGCAAATAACTCAATAACTCAATAACTCAATAACTGCCTATACGCCACTTGGCGTGACGGGGGTACTTTACTTTTTGTTTATGAGAACAAGGGAGAGAAAGAGCGAGATAGAGGGATAGACGTGTGCACCAGTTCACACGTTCGTTTCACACTGCGGGATTTGCTGGGGAGGAGATCTGAACACTCAAGGGTAGTTAGTTGTTCGATGTGCGACGAGTATAATCCAATGACCAATCATTTGGATGTTTAGCTTATCTGGTGCCCTTGTTTGTGCACTGAAGAAGGCTTGGAAACCGAAACGTTTAGCTATATTTGCCTTGTCCTAATATTCAGAAAGTTGTAACATACTCTTACTGGGGAGCCGCGATAGCTCAGTGGTTAGTGAACTGGACTACAAAGGACGAGGGGTAGGGTCGATCCCAACCGACGGCTTCCAGGTTCACCCAGCCTTAAATGGGTACAGGATTCTTTTCTAGGAAAGTAAAGCAGCACGGGCGTAATACCGACCACATGACCCCAAAGATCATGTGCTGAAGGTCTGTAAAATATAGGGTCACAAACACCATATTTCCCTATACGCCACTTGGCGTGACGGGGTTAAAAAACAAAAAAACTCTTACTGGTGGATTCTCTCTCTGCTCTCCCCCCCCCCCCCCCCACCCCCACATCCCTCTGTCATACTCTACACGGACCAAAAAATGCGAAACCATATCCCCGTGTGACTACCAGGCCCGCCGCGGAGTGAGAAGAAGAGAATAGAGGCCACTGTTACCTGCCATGCGTGTTGTAAGAAGCAACTAAGGAGATTAGAATGGTACCCTATGCAATCCAGTGAAACGTGCACGGAGCGACCTTGTCAACAGAATTTACCGATGCATTGTGGGAAATGCTGTAATAAGTGGTTGGGCGGATATGGGAAATTCCTGACTACAATGAAACTGGTTTCATTAATGGGATAGAATAGAACAGAATATGGTTGGTTGGTTGCGTTCGCCCGATGACTAAAGTATTCTAGAGTATTCGCAAACTGTAGAATTCCTCTTCGTCATCCGCCCTTAAAAGGACGTTAAGTGGACGTGTCTGTGTTGTGGTTTGCAGTATAACTGTTATATTTGCGCCTTTCGGCCCAACACATCCGACTTCAGCACGGCGTTTTGAGTACCGGGTTGTCTTCCCTCTTCGATCCCTGCTCGCTTGGCCAGACTAGACAGGTTAGTCTGTTACTGGAGGCACCGCGGAGAGGTGGAACAGGGTCTGGATGGTTTTGGTTCCCCGATCCTGGCGCAAGCCATCAGCTATGAGTCGCTGACAACTTCCAGCTCTGGTGCTGGGAGGCGCGCCTTCGTCACCGAACAGAATATAATATAATAGCAAAAACGAGGAAAAAAGAAATAGTCACGTGACTTACGCACCGACCAATCAAAATCTTCAAACCTTCTGATACATGAGACGCCACGATTGGTCAACATTTTGTACAGGAAATAGAAGGCCACATCAGTATCTGTGTGTTGGAATAAAATAAGAAATTCGAGACTGAATCAATTTTAAAAAAAAATAGAGAGAGAGAGGGAGAGAGAGAGAGAGAGAGAGAGAGAGAGAGACACAGAGAGAGAGAGAGAGAGAGAATTATATATTCTATGCTTTCTGTCACGGCAGATTGCACCAAACAAAACTCAATTCAAAAGAGTGGAATTATTGATTTTCCTGAGCGTTATGTTTTTATTTCTTTTCTGTGAGTTCATCCAGCGACTAGTTAAGTCGGTGTAGATATGTAGTTTTCTAGAGTGTTTTGTTTACTTCTTGGCGAGGCACGATCCATTCAACATCAGACTACGCCTTTTATGTTATATTAGACGGAAATTGCCGTCCAGAAATGAAAGTGTTGGTGAGATGTGTTGTTAGTTTGCCTCACGCCGAGAAATGTTTAGTTTAGTTTAGTTTAGTTTAGTTTAGTTTAGTTTAGTTTAGTTTAGGTCAGTTTAGTTTAGTTTAGTTTGGTTTGGGTCAGTTTAGTTTAGTTTAGTTTAGTTTAGTTTAGTTTAGTTTAGGTCAGTTTAGTTTAGTTTAGTTTGGTTTGGGTCAGTTTAGTTTAGTTTAGTTTAGTTTAGTTTAGTTTAGTTTAGTTTCGGCGTCCTAGCACGTGAGTTTTCACCCATATGTGCTCAGTCGTCTATCCAAAAGTGTTCGGAGACTTCTGGATAGTGTCGCTTCAAGCATCGAAACTCACGATGCGAAGCGGCATTCCTGACCTTCCCCAGAGTACTACCCAGGTACCCATTTCTGCCAGCGGCTGGGTCGACCGGAAAGGGGGGGGGTGGCAGGGGGGTTGGTGGGGGGGGCCGGGTTGTTTCCAACCACAAGTACAACCCACACTGCTTCCAACGGGAATCGAACACGGGTTGTCCGAACATCGGTAGCTCAGCCGGGTGGTTTTTCCAACTAGGCTACCGAGGTCCCCAAGCAAAACAAGTCCACGTAAGTGCCTAGGTCACCTCCTCAGCCATTTCCGCGGGTTGAACTATCTTTTGAACACCATATTACCGTTACTGGTGTATGTCGGGGGGTTCACGACGGGACCAGAGGGATAAAGGCCGCTCGTTGAAAACAGTCGCCACGACGTGTGAGACTCGTGATTTTTATTTCTCGGAGTTCTTCTTTTTTTCTTCTTTTCTCTTTTCACTGATACCTAAAAGGTGTCGTGGTTTATATCATTTGTCGTTCTTGAGCTGCTCGAACTTTCTGAATTAGTGATTTTCCTTTGTTGTTACATGTCTCTGTTACTGCATCTATCCATCTTCTTCTGGGTCTTCCGCTTGATCTTTTTCCATGCATTCTCGAGAAGAATGCCCTTGATGGTGATTGGTGAGGATTCATTCTGACCAGGTGGCCAACCATTTAAGTTGTTGTTGTTCTATATATTCTTAGCAGGGATTAGTTCCTACCATTTTTCTTATGGTTTCATTTGGTATTCTATCTCTTCTTGTGTTGTTTGTTACTTTTCTCAAGCATCGCATCTCACATGTATTGATCTTTCTTAAATTGAATTTTCCCGGAGTTAAACGATTGATAAATACAAGTCCTCGGCTGTTTCCGCTGCAGCTGTCTTGAATTTAGGCATCTATTTTTGAATCGAAGATCCGGCGGTCGTTCCAAGTCTACAGATTAATCACGGACATCATCTGGATCTTCTCCGCGATATCTGCGGCTTTATGCACGACACATCCGTCTTCGACATGTGTATGGGACGTGGAGAATAGCATGGACAGCTAAAAAAAAAAAAGAGTAATAAAAACATTTCGGAGATTTGGTTCTTTGGTTATGGAAGGCCTCGGTCTCACAGCAAACGCATTAAAATCCATAATTGCTCAACCGCCCGTGCCAGTGGAATCATCTGAATTACTAACTCATCCCCCAAACAAATAAAGGTAGCTGTAGTCCCCATCATAGCAGTCTCAGCGCACGCCAAAAGACATACGGCGAAACCGCAGAGAAATTGAACACAGCCACTGTTCCCTGCCATACGATATCATCATTCATCGTAAACAATTGGAATATCGTAACATGATCAAAACGGATGAGACACACAGCTCACGGTGTGCACAGAGCACTTAACTCAGTAGCTCCTGCAACAAGCCGCACTTGGAATATGAGGAAAATGCAACAAGGAATTATTTCGGAGATAAGCACAGATATCAAGTATAATAAATATGATATACTATACGGGGCCAATGTTTAGCTGCAGAAAACAAAGATAATAAATAGAAAATGGTATTGAGCAGCTAAACTAACAGAAAGACAAGACAGGCTACAACGTTTCGGCAAAAGTCTTCATCAGGTATTGCAAACAAACTATACACATTCCGAGTTAGAATAAACAACTACACGGCTCTACAAAAAATGGGGGAAAAGACAGTGACAAACATATTGAAATAAGTCTAAGCTAAAATAAAGTTTATTATCAATATCACAGCAAATAATCATTTTAAAATAGTATTTATTTATTTGTTATTTTATTGTTATTTTTATTGTTATTTTATTTTATGTTTTTTTTTGGGTGGGGTGGGGGGGGGGGGGGGGTTGTTTGTCATGCAATGAGAAGAGAAGAGCTGGAATTATTGTGACAACAGGAAAAAATGAGGGGGGGGGGAGAAAAACTGGAAATACCAGGCAGTTAGAGATAGTGTTTGGAAATATCAAAATTAGACGTGGTAACATTTGTAAAGATAGAAGATTGTAGAGGTATATCAAAATTAGGCATGGTAAGATTAGTAAAGATAGAAGATTGTAGAGGTATATCAAAATTAGACGTGGTAAGATTAGTAAAGATAGAAGATTGTAGAGGTATATCAAAATTAGGCATGGTAACATTTGTAAAGATAGAAGATTGTAGAGGTATATCAAAATTAGACGTGGTAAGATTAGTAAAGATAGAAGATTGTAGAGGTATATCAAAATTAGATGTGGTAAGATTAGTAAAGATAGAAGATTGTAGAGGTATATCAAAATTAGACATAGTAAGATTTGTAAAGATAGAAGATTGTAGAGGTATATCAAAATTAGACATAGTAAGATTTGTAAAGATAGAAGATTGTAGAGGTATATGATTACCTACATCAATAGGAGCGTATGTGATGGTGATGATAGCGATGATAATGATGGTAACGATAATGATAACGACGGTGATAATGGTGACGATGATAATGATAGAGAGTTTTCATGTGGATTTACTCCCGTTAAATAAGGAGATTGTAGGTTCATTTCCCGATCATACTTTTAGTTTGCCGACGTCAGAATTATATTTCTAGCGATGTCACCTGGAACAGAATTTTCTGCGAACACTTTTTCCCCGTATTTTTCTCACTGGCAACCGTGTGCTTAGGGGTCTCCCGCCACACAGGCAGATATTCTTCGATGTTCATGGGTACTCTCATCTTTTTTTTTTTTAAATCTTCGGAAGTTTTGGCGTTTTTGTTGTAATAATAAATTTTGCTCGGACTGCGGCCAGTTTGGCCTACTTCTTTCAATTTCCAACTGTGTCAACGATTCTTTAACGTGCGCAGATTACAAAATACATTCAAGAATCCTAGTATTATTTATTTATTTATTTTGGCCGTTTTTCGAGAGGGCTAGACGTCGGATCTCACTACCCAGAGAGGGCTAGACGTCGGATCTCACTACCAAGATAGGGCTACACTTCGGATCTCACTACCCAGAGTCGGCTAGACGTCGGATCTCACTACCCAGATAGGGCTACACTTCGGATCTCACTACCCAGAGTCGGCTAGACGTCGGATCTCACTACCCAGAGAGGGCTAGACGTCGGATCTCACTACCCAGAGAGGGCTAGACGTCGGATCTCACTTCCTAGAGAGGGCTAGACGTCGGATCTCACTACCCAGAGAGGGCTAGACGTCGGATCTCACTACCCAGAGATGGCTAGACGTCTGATCTCACTACCTAGAGACGGCTAGGCGTCGGATCTTACTACCCAGCGATGGCTAGATGTCGGATCTCACTACCTATCGACCAGGGCAGAGTAAGGCCATCATGAAGCCACGGATTCGAAGTGAAAAAAACCCCACCGCCTGTTGCTGATTTGGTTAGTAAACTGGGCTACAAAGGATAAGAGATCGGGTTCGAACCTGATCGACGGCTTCCGGATTCACCCAGCCTTAAATGAGTACCATAATTTGTTTTCTTAGAACGTAAAGCGGCACTGACGTAATACTGACCACATTACCCCAAAAGTCATGTGCCGAAGGTCTATAAAAATTATGGTCACTAACACCATATTCCCTATACGCCACTGGCGTGACGGGGGTACTTTACTTTTTTTACTTACTGAAGGTGAATGCGAACCTATGACCTTCTTGTCCATCCAGATGTCGATGTTTTACTTTCTAAACCACACTGT
The DNA here is from genome assembly GCA_032433765.1 of Megaustenia siamemsis. Taxonomy (NCBI): domain Eukaryota; kingdom Metazoa; phylum Mollusca; class Gastropoda; order Stylommatophora; family Ariophantidae; genus Megaustenia; species Megaustenia siamemsis. The sequence continues at coordinate 8,606,197 of JAVIAB010000091.1, read as the reverse complement.
CCCCTCTCGTCGTTATGAAACTCATGAACTATAACAAATAAGTGAAAAAAGTAAAGTACCCCCTTCACGCCAAGTGCGCGTATAGGGAATATGGTGTTAGTGACCATACATTTTACAGACCTTCGGCACATGATTTTTAGGGTAATGTGGTCGGTATTACACCCGTGACGCTTCACTTTCCCAGAAAAAAATCCGGTACCCATTAAAGGCTGGGTGAACCCGGAAGCCGTCGGTTGGGATCGAACCCTACCCTTGTCCTTTGTATATAACAAATAACTAATCCTGAATTTCTAAGCTGAAGGTTATTCTGACTCCATTCATATTTCTTATCCTCTGGCGTTTCACAACGTACTCAGTACAATCACGATTCTAGCACAGAAATCGATACTATTATTTGTCTCTCGCTTATCCTTGATGTCCTTCTATACAACAGTATCGATTACGAGTAGCATTTGGCGATTCTCAGGCCTAAGAATCGACGATTTCTTGAAGTACATGAGTTCCTATTTAATGTTTGAAGGTTTTAGGCTGCAGTCGATCCAAGTTGTTATAGTTATGGTTAGTTGAAGGCTCCTGTATCGCTGCAAACGAATTAAAATGCATAACTGTTTAACCGTCCGTGCCAGTTGAATCAACCGAATCAACATCTCGTCTCAATGAAGGATCCGAACAAAGAAAATCTAGCTGCAGCCCCCATCATAGCAGCTACAGCACACACCAAAAAACATGAGGTCAAGCGGCACCGAAAGTGAGCGCAGCTGAATTGTCCTTCTTCATACGATATCATCATTCATCGTAAGCAATCGGAATATCGAAACACGATCCGGGTGAAACACACAGCTCACGGTGTGCACTGAGCACTAAACTCAGTAGCTCCAGCAGCAAGCAGAACTTGGAATATGAGGAAGCTGCAACAAGGAACACTTTTCAGACAGCTCCCCAATGGTTCTTGCCGCCTATCCGATATATTGACCGGTATTCCAATGATCCAAGTTGTGTTTCACTGGTCTGGCTCCAACCTAGACTGACAACAACCTAGACTGACAACAACCTAGACTGACAACAACCTAGACTGACAACAACCTAGACTGACAACAACCTAGACTGACAACAACCTAGACGTATAACTCTTATTAAATCAGTCACACAAATAGGCAACTTAATGTCGGTAGTTCATAATTTCTTCTTTTTCAGCTTTTTGTGTTAGTCTTCCTTTTCATCTTCATCATCATCTTCTTAGTCTTTATCTGCTATTACCATCATCACCATCATCATCTGTAATACCACTTTTGCCACTACTGCTACTACTCCATATATCTGTGGTTAGATAGCTCAGTGGTTAGTGAACTGGACTACAAAGGACAAGGGGTAGGGTTCGATCCCAACCGACGGCTTCCGGATTTGCCCAGCCTTAAATGGGTACCGGATTTTTTTCTGGGAAAGTAAAGCGGCACGGGCGTAATACCGACCACATTACCCCAAAAATCATGTGCTGAAGGTCTGTAAAAATGTATCTTCCTATCACCTTCTTGTCGTGATTCAGTTCCGTTCTCACAGTTATTGTGTCTCCGTCGCATCTGCCAGGATGACCAAGATTTCCTCCTACAGGCTCACCTCATGTTAGGTTTCTTTAGCCGCCGGCTTTATCCAGACTCGATCCTCCAGTCTGCCCTCAAGCGGGTCCTCCTTATCTCCCGTCCCGAGGCACTCACTCATTCCAATCGCCCCCCCCCCCAACTCTGAGAGAACTATACTCACTCTCACATATCATCCTCACAACTTAGCTGCTGTGAAGATACTCAACCGCGACCGTTCCATTCTCCTCTCTGATCCCACCACCCGTCTACTTTTTAGTGATCCCCCGATGATCGCCTTCAAGCGCGACAGGAATTTGGGAGATATTCTGGTTAGGAGCCATCTCCCTCGCTCCGACCATCAACACTTCGGTACGCCCCTTGTGGTCGGAACCTGTGCCCCCTACTGACTCGGTCTTATTCCCTAATGGACGGTTCGAGATCAAGCATGGCTTCACATGTGTGTCCCTTAACATCATTTATGCCATCATATGCCAACGATGCCACATGACCTATATTGGCGAGTCTGGGAGACGATTAGCGGAAAGATTTTGTGAACATCTACGAGATGTTCAACCAAATACTGGCACTCCAGTCTCTTCCCATTTCAACTCCCCAGACCACAAGGGCAAAGACGACATCCGTGTCACCGGGATTGTCCTTTGTCACTCTGGCGACCGCAGCCGATTCGCTTTGGAGAATCGTCTCATAGTCCAGTATGGTTCGTTGACCCCACGAGACATGAATGTATCACACTCGTACACATAGTTTCCCTTCGGTTACTCCTTCCCATTGAGACACTTCGGTGTTCTCCTATATACCTTTTTTTCTGTGCTACGTACCCCTCATATGTTTTTATTGTACCCCACTCTCAGACATCTTACTCTTTCCGCCTTTTGAGTACCTGTTAGTCTATTGTTCTATTCTTTCTCCTTTGTGTTTGCACACTGACCCTGGTGTGAACTCCTCTGGTTATGTGTGCGTTATGCGCACATTTCTGCAAATATATGATTGCCCCATATGGATGTGCACATGCATATATGTGTTCATATGTATGGGCATTGGTATATATATATATATATATATATATATATATATATATGCATGTATGTGTGTGCTGTTAGTATGCATATATATGTATGTGTATGTATGTATATGTGTGTGTGTTGATATGTATAGGTATGTGCATGTCTGTTTGTACGTGTATATATGTATACACGCATCTGTTTGTATGTGTACATGTATTTATGGGCCCTTAAATACTTTCAGACATTGTCAGTGTCTTTGCAGTCGAGGTAACCTAGACAGCGTTCCCCTCACTCGTGTATTTTTAGAACCCTTCACCTGACCTGAGGGTATTATTACAGCTACACTCGTGGAACCATTCCTTTTTCATTCTGACCACGATCCACGACACAGGGAAGTCATTTTTCCTTTCTTTAATCAATTTCGATTTATTTTTGTTTTGGATGTTTCGTTACTAGTTAGCTATGTAGGATCAGTTTTATTTACTTAAATATCTGTGTGTGCGTGTTTTTGTTTGTTCCTGCTGAAGGCTTATTGAGCCGAAACGTCGTTCAAATCTGTGCCGTCTACTAATCACGTAAAGATTCTAAAATACAATTTTTTCAATTTTCCCTCATATTCAGCTTTACTGCAGCTTCGCATTTTTATGCATTCATTTACATTTCTTTGCCTTAACCCCTTTAAAAATGTATGGTCACTAACACCATATTCCCTATACGCCACTTGGCGTGACGGGGGCTCTTTACTTTTTCTTTTACATCTACTGCTACTACTACAACTACTACTACTACTATTTATTTTTACTACAACTACTTCTACTCCTACTACTACTACCACCACTACTACTGCTACTACTACAATAACTACTACTACTACTACAACTAGTACTACTAGTACAACAAGTACAACTACTGCCTCTCCTACTACTACTGCTACTCTCATACTACTACAACAACTACTACTACTACTAATACAATTACTGATACTCCTACTACTACTGATACTCTCATACTACTACAACAACTACTACTACTACTAATACAATTACTGATACTCCTACTACTACTGATACTCTCATACTACTACAACAACAACTACTACTACTAATACAATTACTGATACTCCTACTACTACTGGTACTCTCATACTACTACTACAACTACTACAACAACTACTACTAAAAACAACTACTGCTCCTACTTCTACTACTCTTACTACTTCTATTACTACTATCATGCTACTACAGCAACAGCTACTACTAATACAACTACTGCTCCTACTCCTACTACTCCTACTACTACTACAACTACTATCATACTACTACAACAACAACTACTACTACTAATACAACTACTGACACTCCTCCTACTACTACTACTACTACTTCTACTACTACTACTATCATACTACTACAACACCAACTACTACTAACACAACTACTGCTCCTACTCCTACTACTCTTACTACTACTATCATACTACTACAACACCAACTACTACTAATACAACTACTGACACTCCTACTACTACTACTACTACTACTACTACTATCATACTACTACAACATCAACTACTACTAATACAACTACTGCTCCTACTACTCTTACTACTACTATCATACTACTACAACACCAACTACTACTAATACAACTACTGCTCCTACTCCTACTCCTACTACTACTACTACTACTACTATCATGCTACTACAGCAACAACTACTACTAATACAACTACTGCTCCTACTCCAACTACTCTTACTACTCCTACTACTCCTACTACTCCTACTACTCCTACTACTAATACCACTAAAGTTCAAATGCATCAGTTGGGATTATAATTTATGATTTCTCTCTGCGGCAACCACCCATGGTCTCAATAGCGAGCACCGGCATGAAACGTCAGTTACACATCGACGGGAAAAAAATTAGTACCTCCGAGGTCGGAGTTATCTGCTAGTGCGGCGAGGGACCCCTGTGGCACACGGCTGTCAAGGAGAAATGGATTAACACTTTAAATTCAGTTCATAGACTCTAAGGACTTTGCCAGAGGTGAAAGCTGGCGAACGAAAAAATGGGATCCCACCTAACAGAGACCAGAGGAGGGTAGGGTAAAGGCAGGAAGGAAAGCACAGATTCGATAGAAAATTCCCGCCAAGTGGGGCGAGGTTTGAACCCTTGACCTACCTGTCCAGAGCTTGATGTCTTACTTCTAGACCACCCAGTCTTTTTAAAGACTAAAGTATCGTCATCATCATGTGCCATACCGGTTGGCGTAGGCGATCGTTTTCTTCCATAATTCTCTATTCACAGTTCATCGTATCAATTCTGTTGTTGACTGTTTCCCATGCCATGACACCAAGCTATCTAGTGTCTTCTCTCTTTGTCGTTCACGATCTCTCATTCCCTGTATTTTGTCAGTTGTAACCAAGGACTTAAATTTTCTCTTCTCATGATGTGCACGAAAAAATGTCGATTGCTTCTTTCCGGTGTCTTTTAGGAGCTCTCTTTTTGTATTGGTCTCTTTGAATATGTCCTTCGTCTTTTTAGTTATCCAGTGAACTGTCAACATTCTTCGGAGAAATCCCATTTCTGTGGCATCTAATTGTTTTTAAATCTCTTTGTCTACTGTCCACGATTCTTACTGCCATACGGCGCAAATTGACAGGATGGAGAAAATACAAAATAAAGCTATACGCACTATCTTAGGGTGGACGAGGGACACTTCCTATGTAGCAATGAGGTATCTTCTTTACTTTCCAACCATGGATGACAGGATCAAGATCTGGAGGGTGCGAGCGTATCTGAAGATAAGTACAGATAAAGAGCAACCATTGCATGACGAGCTCATCACAAGGAAGGGTGTCGGATTAAAAAGAGGTAAATCATGGGTGGGCCGAGCAGAAGATGTCATCAAACAGGTCTGTGGGCTTACCAATATCAACGTTGGTGAGGAGTGTATACCGGTGCCTACGTCATCCAGAGGCACAAGTCTCGATAGGAAATGTCGGGAATAGAACTCAGTCGTGCTCAATGCGGAGGACATCGGTCTCATCTGGGATAACACAGATGAGATAGATGCAGTCATCTATACAGACGGATCTGTAACACGACACCAAAGGAGTGCATGGGCATTTACAGCACGTTCGGCAGTCAGAATAGTAAAGGAAGACAGTGGTGCATACGCCATGACCACGAGTAGCATGACGATGGAAATGATGGCAGTGACCAGGGAATTCATCTGGCTAGGGTCACAAGACTACACCCACGCCTGTATACTGAGTGATTCGATGAGCATGATAAAAAATAGTGGAGCCGGTCTCTGTACGCAGGCAGTGGGTAGAGTCATTGCAGAAGTAAAAAAAATACGTAGGGTCACCTTTGTCTACGTCCCAGGACATGCGGGAGTACGGGAAAATGAAAGAGCGGACAGGTTGACTAGCTGCGCTGTCGTTGAAGACGGTCAACCAATGGATCAAGCTGACATTATTAATGCCCTCCAAGATGTAAGAAGGACACCGGATTTCAACAACCATGAGCCCACGTTACTCCTTCAGATGAAAGCGATGGGAGTTAAGATGGGCACAGCCAGAAATGAGAAACTTAGTGGGCGTGCAAGAAGACTTATCAACCAAGTCGGTCGCTGGAATTGCAAGAATTGCTGTGAAGGGGATCTGAACACCTATGGAAATGCTCGGTGTGCAATAATTATGACCCGCAAATTACTCAATAACTCTATGATTCGCTTCCATGGGTCAAAATTGGCTTCATATAAGTCTCTTTCTCACTCACTTCGATTGAATTATAACTTCACTGAAAACATAACTTATCTTATATTAAGATGAATGAAGCATTACCTACCTTTATTAACTTTTTGGTTACCTTTTTTTTAGCGTTCACCCGTAAAGTTGACGTGGTAGCGTTGTGTCGCTAGTTGTGCTGATCGTAGCATAGCCGCGATATCTGCGCCCTTCGACCCGACACATCCGATTTCGGCACGGGTGGGTAGATTTACTTAACAATTTTTGCCCGGACAGCGGTAATTTTGAGCCTACTCATTTCGACTTTAAACTACCAAGGGTTCTTTAACGTGCGCGAGTGCACACGGGACCTCCTTTTTTCGCCGCTTTTCGAGAGGGCTAGACATCGGATCTCAATTTCACTACACAGATAGAAGGGGAGGGTAAAGCCCTAAAGAAATCGTCGGTTCGATTTGTGAAAAATTGCCACCAGCCGTGGTGGGAATCGAACCATTCCTGCCGAGAGGTCGACTCTTTACCTCTAGACCACCCAGTTACAGTTAACGTTAATTAAATTACATGTGTTAATGTTAATTCAATTACATTTATCATCTTTCGTTAAATTACAACTATTAACTTTATCTAAATTACATTTGTTAACTTTTTCTAAATTACATCTATCATATGCAAATGAATTACATTTCTTAAATTTATCTAAACCATATATTAACTTTATCTAAATTACATTTATTGAGGATCTAAATTACATTTATTGACTTTATCTAAATTACATTTATTAATTTTTGTAAATGTTGATTTCTGTAAAACAAATCTGCATAAAGGTTTTAATATGAAATGCGTTAACAGAAGGAAACACACATACCATACAGGTTACACAGTGTCTTGACTATACTCCTCTGGACAAAGAGGACATCTCCAAATTTGTTTTTCACATCTTAATAAGAAAAGAGGTGAATTGGTGGGAGAGGGATGTATACATTGAGATGATGAAAAGTCTTCATTTAATGTTTAATTTTTTTTTTTTTTTTTTTTTTTTGCGTTTTCCAGTTTTCTCCTCTGGCGATGTCCCTATCGACTTTCTGGGCAGAAGAGAGTCAGCTCACAGACTTCTAGATATATAACAAGTCCCTATAGAATGTCTATGCCGAAGTGGGGTCAGCTCACAGACTTCTGGACATATAACAAGAACCTAGAGACTAGGAACTAAATTTTGCATGTTAATTCCATTTTACTCTGGAGGTAAAACGAGCACTATACAATACAATCTTCATCCCAACGTTGTGCTACCAATGCCAGACCTGGACCCTAGATGCAAGAACAATAAGAAAAATAGCCTCTACAGAGATGAAATGTGTTAGACGAATGACAGGAAACAGTCTGAGAGATAAGATCAGAAATGAAGAACTGAGAAAAAAGCTAGGAATAGCCCCCGCCATAGAATATATAAGGAAACAACAGATACAATCATTTGGCCACATGACAAGGCAGAAAGATCAAAACACAACACAACGAGCCTTCAACAAACGTTGTGACAACACCAGACCCAAGGGTCGACCACGAAAAAGATGGGTCGATGGAATATTAGAAGCACTAGGAAACACAACAGCAGCAGAGGCGAACAGAAGAGCAAAAGACCGCAAATTATATCTCCCCTCGACGCTGAAAGGCAGATGAGGAAGGAAAGAAGAAGAAGTAGAGGAAGAATTCCTTTTTCCCTGGCAACCGTTTTTACAGGGGTCCCTCGCAGGACAGGCAGATAACTCCGTCTTCTGAGGCACTCATATTTCTTTCCGTCGATGTGTAATTGACGTTTCAAGCCGGGCCACGCTGCTGAGAATAGGGGTGGTTGTTCCACAGAGAAACACAACTAACAATCACAAATGAGGAGTCTAAAGTTGGATAAGGGGTTTGATCGATCCGGAGTGCCTTGTGGGAACAGCAGATGTATCTACAATCAACACTGTACAGGAACAATCAGTCTGGATACGCTTACAGAAATTCTGGGAAGGTCGGTGGAGCGGATATGGGGACATCCTAACTGCAATGAAACTAATTTCATTAATAGAATAGGATAGATGGGGGGCCTCGGTAGTATATTTGGGACTTCCACCCGATTGGGCTACCGACGTTCAGACAACCTGTGTTCGATTCCCGCTTGGAGCAGTGCTTCCATTGTACTGGTGGTTGGAAATAAAATACCTCCACGGTCGACCCAGCCGCTAGCTGATATGGGTATCAGAGTAGTACTCTGGGAAGGTGAGGAATGCCGCCTCGCATCGTGAGTTTCGATGTTTGAAGCAACACTATCCAGAAGTCTCCGAACACTTCTGGATAGGCGGCCGAGCTGGTGAAAACTCGCGTGCTAAGACGCCGATTCAAGTCTCGTACTTGACCTTTACTGGTAGGATAGAACATAATAGAATAATCTTGATCGTATATACCACAAGAGTAATAGAGAGAGTAACATGAAGTAACAAAGTTTTCAAATAAACAGTAATGGTAATTGGAAAGAGGGCAAAGGTGCATGTCCGGATCAGCAACTCATACCTTACTGTTTGTCCAGGGTCGATGAACCAGACCTCTCCTGATACTCCACGGCTTAACGGTGCCTCTAGAAACAGACTAACCAGTCTTTTCTGGCATAGGGAGTAGGGATTGAGAGGGAAGGCAAAACGGTACTCAAGTACGCCATGGTGAAGTCGGATATGTTAATTGGAAGGTCGCAAACATCACAGTTTTAGTCCAAACCACAACACAATACACCTACGCCCACTTAACTTTCATTGCGGGTTGTATAGAGGACTGTTTCTTCTTCTAGTAGTCATTAGGTGAGCGCCTGAAAGAAAGAAAGAAAGAAAGGAAGAAAAAATGAAAGAAAGAAAGAAAGAAAAAATGAAAGAAAGAAAGAAAAAAAGAAAGAAAAAAGAAAGAAAGAAAGAAAGAAAAAATGATAGAAAGAAAGAAAAAAAGAAAGAAAGAAAGAAAGAAAAAATGAAAGAAAGAAAGGAGAAAAAATGAAAGAAAGAAAGAAAGAAAAAATGAAAGAAAGAAAGAAAGAAAGAAAAAATGAAAGAAAGAAAGGAAGAAAAAATGAAAGAAAGAAAGAAAGAAAAAAATGAAAGAAAGAAAGAAAAAAAGAAAGAAAAAAAGAAAGAAAGAAAGAAAGAAAAAATGATAGAAAGAAAGAAAAAATGAAAGAAAGAAAGAAAGAAAGAAAAAATGAAAGAAAGAAAGAAAGAAAGAAAGAAAGAAAAAAAGAAAGAAAGAAAAAATGAAAGAAAGAAAAAAGAAAGAAAGAAAAAATGAAAGAAAGAATGAAAGAAAGAAAGAAAAAGAAAGAAAGAAAGAAAGAAAGAAAGAAAGAAAGGAAAAAAGAAAGAAAGAAAGAAATAAGAAAGAAAGAAAGAAAAAATGAAAGAAAGAATGAAAGAAAGAAAGAAAGAAAGGAAAAAAGAAAGAAAGAAAGAATAAAAGAAAGAAAGAAAGAAAGAAGAAAGAAAGAATTAAAGAAATAAAGAAATAAAGAAAGAAAGAAAGAAAGAAAGAAAGAAAGAAAGAAAGAAAGAAAGAAGAAGAAAGAAAGAAAGAATTAAAGAAAGAAAGAAAAAGAAAGAAAGAAAGAAAGAAAGAAAGAAAGAAAGAAAGAAAGAAAGAAAGAAAGAAAGAAAAAAAAAAAAAGAAAGAAAAAGAAGAAAGAAAAAAAAAAAAGAAAGAAAGAAGAAAGAAACTAGTAATATTAATTTTAAAAATATGCAATAGCTCAGTGGTTAGTGAACTGGACTACTAAGGACAAGAGGTCGAGTTCAATTCTGATCGACGGCTCCCAGGTTCACCCAGCCTTAAATGGGCACCTGATTTTTTCTGAGTAAACAAATATAGGTACTATACCCAGTATTATTCCCAATACGTTATGACTTTCATCTGTTTTCCCTTTAATCATCATCATCATCATCATCGAGTGCCATCTCCGCAACGAAGGTTGGCTACCATGGAGCGCCATTCTGCTCTGTCTTGCTTTTATGGTGCAGGTTGTCATAGGCTGATTTGTCCATCTTTTGATGTTACTTGTCCATGTTAGTCTTGGTCTACCTCTGCCTCTTTTACCTTGTATTTTCCGCTCCAATGTTATTTTTAGTAGCTGATGTGTCTTTTAACATACCCCAAAAATTGGATTTGTCTTGTTTGAATTGTGTTTAGTAGTTTTCTTTTCATTTTTAGTTGTTTTAAGACTTCATCATTTGTTTTCTTTTTTTTCCATCCAATTCTACCTATTCTTCTATATATTCACATTTCAAAGGCTTCAATTCTCTGTTCTATTTTCTTGTCTAATGTCCATGTTTCTGCACCATACAGGAATGTTGACAAGATATAACATTTCACTATTCTTAGTTTTAGCCTTGGTGTTATTTGTTTTGATGTTAAAACGTATCATCATCAAGTGCCTTCTCCGCAACGAAGGTTGGCTACCATGGATCGCCATTCTACTCTGTTTCTTGCTTTGATGGTGCAGATTGCCATAGATTGACTTGTCCATCTTTTGATGTTACTCGTCCATGTTAGTCTTGGTCTGCCTCTGCCTCTTTTACCTTGTATTTTCCCTTCCAATATTACTTTTAGTAGGCTGTTGTGGCTTTTAACATGCCTCAAAAATTTCATTTGTCTTGTCTTAATTGTATTTAGTAGTTCTCTTTTTATTTTCAGTTGTTTTAAAACTTCATCGTTTGTTTTCTTTTCTTTCCATCCAATTCTACCTATTCTTCTATAAATCCACATTTCAAAGGCTTCAATTTTCTGTTAAGAATTAAGACTTTAATAATAAGATACTACTTTTAAAATTCTTAGAATGTTATTCTTAAGTTTGTTATTTAATATTTAAACTTAATTTTTTTAACTACAGACGCATGTCACATAATCGTTCTGCTATAACGTAATCAAGTTTAAATTACTGTTCCTTCTAGCGGATTTCTATTCTAGTGGATATAAATTGAATGAGTTAGGTAGGTATATATGGCCCTTTTTGTCTGGTCAGATGGTCTAGTGGAGGCAATTGTGTATGTTTTTGAGGATTTGTTTTTGTCGAACAGCTTCTCTCGTGGCTAATTCTACCAATGTTTGACAAAGCTTCTCTCGTGGCTAATTCTACTTTGACGCTGTGGCTAATTCTACCAATGTTTGACAAACAGCTTCTCTCGTGGCTAATTCTACCAATGTTTGACAAACAGCTTCTCTCGTGGCTAATTCTACCAATGTTTGACAAACAGCTTCTCTCGTGGCTAATTCTACCAATGTTTGACAAACAGCTTCTCTCGTGGCTAATTCTACCAATGTTTGACAAACAGCTTCTCTCGTGGCTAATTCTACCAATGTTTGACAAACAGCTTCTCTCGTGGCTAAATTCAGCTTCTCTCGTGGCTAATTCTACCAATGTTTGACAAACAGCTTCTCTCGTGGCTAATTCTACCAATGTTTGACAAACAGCTTCTCTCGTGGCTAATTCTACCAATGTTTGACAAACAGCTTCTCTCGTGGCTAATTCTACCAACAAACAGCTTCTCTCGTGGCTAATTCTACCAATGTTTGACAAACAGCTTCTCTCGTGGATAATTCTAAATGTTTGACAAACAGCTTCTCTCGTGGCTAATTCTACCAATGTTTGACAAACAGCTTCTCTCGTGGCTAATTCTACCAATGTTTGACAAACAGCTTCTCTCGTGGCTAATTCTACCAATGTTTGACAAACAGCTTCTCTCGTGGCTAATTCTACCAATGTTTGACAAACAGCTTCTCTCGTGGCTAATTCTACCAATGTTTGACAAACAGCTTCTCTCGTGGCTAATTCTACCAATGTTTGACAAACAGCTTCTCTCGTGGCTAATTCTACCAATGTTTGACAAACAGCTTCTCTCGTGGCTAATTCTACCAATGTTTGACAAACAGCTTCTCTCGTGGCTAATTCTACCAATGTTTGACAAACAGCTTCTCTCGTGGCTAATTCTACCAATGTTTGACAAACAGCTTCTCTCGTGGCTAATTCTACCAATGTTTGACAAACACACACGGCCACAGAATGAACAAATCAGGCCCACTGATCCACACGGTTTTCTATCCTTATTCTTGGGTCTTTTCTCTTCTAAGTTTTGCCTTAGCACAGTCTCAAATGAGGTTATACCATTCCTTATACAAGCTCTCAATTGTATACGCTCACTTGCCAGATGTCCCCAGTCATTTTCACAGATGGAGAAGTCATTCAGAGATGATTTACTGAGTGGCAGTGTTGCCTAGCGTTTGGCTTTTCGTGGCAAGGCGCTGTGCCACTGAGTACGGGTTCGATCCTGCCTTGGTCCATATTTTTTTCTGTTGTTGATTATTTGTCATTTTTTCCGAGTGCTGTAAACATACCTCTTCCCCTGAATTGATTCGCTGATTATCGCCTCGGAAGTTTCCCTCTATAATAATATTCATTTATTATTATTTGTCTCCTATCTCTAAATCGTAGTGTAGGTCTGCCGATTTGTCTTTTTCCGTGTGTTAGTTCGCCATGTAGTGTTTGCTTGGGGAGTACGAGTTAGGTAGCACATCATTCAATTATTGTCAAACGCATATAATAACATGTGAACTGTCCTTCAATAAAGAATTTAACACGAATACAATGATAAGAAACATTGAAAGAAAAACAGAAGTTATATCAATAGGAAGACAAAAGAAGACAATCAACATAGCTATAGAACAAGAGTTATAAAACAAGCAACAGACTTTAAACAAAATTCTCTGAATATGGTAGAATTGATTAAAAAAATAGACATTCGACCAAACCAAATATTGGGACAGCTATCCCCTATGCTTTAACACAAAGCAATACCTATTACCACCAGGAAACATCTTATACATAGTATATCCATTCCAATATTGTGCTACCAATGCCAAACATGGACAATTACGACCAAACATAAAAGAAAACTTATCACTACAGAGATGAGATGTTAGAGAAAAACGATGGAAGTAACTAGAAAAGACAGAATAAAAAATGATATAAGAGAAAGAGTAGGCATCGAACCAATCATAAGCTACATACAGAAGCAATAAATAACTGGTGTGTCCATCTAGAAAGAATACAGTGTGATTCCTAACCATACAAAGCGTGTATTAAAAAAGGATAAAAGAAAAGAGAAAGATGCAGACCCAGAGTAAGATGGACAGACAGCATGAAAGAAAGGTTATAATCGCGTCAACTGACAATGAAAGAAGCCGCCAAAAGATTGAGAACCAGAACTTTGCATCTCCCTCGACACCTGAACGGATACAAGAGGAAGTAAAGAAAAACGAGAAAGACATTTAAATTTAATACTTTTGAATTGTAAAGGAAAAAAAAAACGTTGGTCCTGAATTTTAAAAGAGCATTTTTAATTATAAAAAAAAATAAATCAACTCACGAATTAAATGGCAAGCGAGTCCGTCTCAATTCTACTGGACACTTGCTGTCTCCGATAATAAAGTTGTTGGGGAACAAGGAAAACCCAGCGATACGAAGCCAGATATCAATGCTGCCACCTGGTCGAGTATTTCTGGTTGCCATGACTACGCTTTGACTGTCATTCCAGGACGCCGCGTGATGACTGCAGGTCGGCCGACCGAGCCTCACATATTGAGGCTTGGTACAAATGTGCCTGAGAGGCGGCCAGCTAGAACTAGTGTTGGTTTATCGATAGATTAATTCGTTCACAACTGCTGACGATGGCTTAAAGAAGTGCTCAAACAATTGCCAAAATCGAATTATGAACATCGCTTGCTGTTGCTGAGATTTACTGGCGGGACAACGGATGGGAGCAGCTGGGGATGGGGATTTATTCTACTTTTTTCTTTCCTTCCTCATTTGCCTTTCAGCGTCGAGGGGAGATATAATTTGTGGATTATTATTTTTTTTAATCTTCTTTTGGCGTCTCCTGCTGTTTTGTTTCGTAGTGTTTCTAATTTACATTTATCCTTCTTTTTCGTGGTCGACCCTTGAGTCTAGTGCTCACGTAACGTTTATTAAAGACTCGTGTTGAATTTTGATCTTTATGCCGTATCACGTGACCAAACCATTTTATCTGTTTTTCTTTGTATATTCTATGGCGGGAATTATTTCAAGTTTTTTTTCCTTACTTCTTCATTTCTAATCTTATCCTTCAGGCTGTTTCCTATCATTCGTCTTACACACTTCATCTTGGTAGTAATTATTTTTCTTATTGATCTTGCATCTAGGGTCCAAGACTGGCATTGGTAGCACAATGTTAGGATGAAGATTGTCATTTTATTAAGAAAAAAGGAAATGGACAGAAAATAACCACAGAGAGTAGTAACAGACGCAACAAGGAAACAAGATCTCCAAAATCTCAAATTAAAGTAAATGGGACAACATCAAAACAGGTCAAGGAATTATTAATACTTGAAACAAAGGATATTAAGACAACTTTTCTATCTATCTGGCTGTCTGTCTGTCTAATCTATCTGTCTGTCTGTCTGTCTAATCTATCTGTCTGTCTGTCTGTCTAATCTATCTGACTGTCTTTCTGTAAAATCTATCTGTCTGTCTGTCTAATCTATCTGGCTGTCTGTCTGTCTATCTAATTTATTGTTCTGTCTGTCTGTCTGTCTAATCTGACTGTCTGTCTGTCTAATCTATCTGTCTGTCTGTCTAATCTATCTGTCTGTCTGCCTGTCTAATCTATCTGGCATTCTTTTTGTCTTATCTATCTGTCTGTCTGTCTGTCTAATCTATCTGGCTGTCTGTCTGTCTAATCTATCTGTCTGTCTGTCTGTCTAATCTATCTGTCTGTCTGTCTAAAGCATAGTCCCTATCTGCAATGTCATTTCTTGTATACATTCTACTGTTCTGTTATAGTTCATGCAGAGGCGTATTTAGCTTTTACCTGTAGGGCTGTAAGACACACTTCCCTTTAGCGTGAATGCGAGACGCACTGATTGCTGTAGCACACCTCTTGGGAGGCTGCCTCCGTCGAATCGTTGTCCCGTTAGAGATATTTTAAGGTTAGGGTTAGGTTTAGGGTTAGGGTTAGGGTTAGGCTTAGGGTTAGGGTTAGGGTTAGGGTTAGGGTTAGGGTTAATCGAAGGCCCCGGTATCACTGCAAACGAATTAAAATACATAATTGCTCAACCGCACGTGTCAGTGGAATCATCCGAATTAAAACTCATCTTAATGAAGGATCCAAACGAAAGAGAGACAGCTGCTTTCCCGTCACAGCAGCTACAGCACACGCAAAAAGACGTAAGGACAAGCGACATCGAAAGTGATCGCAGCTGAACTGTTCTTCGTCATGCGATACCATCATTCATCGTAAGCAATCGGAATATCGAAACAAGATCCGGATTTTTAAAAAAACATAGCTCACGGTGTGCACAGAGCACTAAACTCAGTAGCTCCAGCAGCAAGCCAGGCCTGGGATATGAGGAAACTACAACAAGGAACACTTTTCACACTGGGCCTCAATGGTTCTTGCCGACTATCCGCCACATTGACCGGAAATCCAATGATGATGATTTGTTAAGAGTTCGAGCCAATGAAAGCCACAAGGTGATGGATCGGGGCTGATTGCTGTAGGACTTCCCATCGTATCCTTGCTACTCTTCCTCCACAATGTTGGCGGAGACAAATATTTAAAAAATGAATAATATTCTGGAAGGAAATATCTGAGGCGATAGAACAGCGTATCATTACAGGGGGTGGGGTATTTTCAAGTATATACTGAGGAAAACATATCTTACCTGTCAGGTCGGGTAATTTTACCTGCTACTGTATGCAGTAAACAGTACAACCTGTGGCTGCCCTGCTGCCTTGCAGGTAAGCTCGGGAGAGTAAAAGACTAAGGGAGGGTACCCCGAAGTAAAACAACCCCACTGCCTTATGGGTGAGACTTTTTAGTTAAAGGCTAGCGGAGCCAACCGTAAACAAACCGACGGAAGGCAACAGAAAACCACCGTCGTAATTTCTTTGTATAATCATGAATAGCCACGAACTTTGTTAAACTCAGATGGTAGATGTACAAAAGAGGTGAGATGCAGAATGGCTCAGGCAAAAGCAGCTTTCCAAAAAAATTAGGAAAATACTATGCAATTCATTTTTGACAATAGAAACAAGAAAAATAGTTCTTAAATGTTACGTAGAGCCAGTCTTAACATATGAATGCGAGTCATGGACAATAGGACAACAGACAAGAAAATCACTGGAGTCTGTAGAAATGTGGTTTTACAGAAGAATGTTGAGAATACCATGGACAGCTAAGAAGAGTAATGAAGAGGTTCTGAGAGAGGTCAAAGCAAAAAGAGAGCTAATTTCCAATGTTAGGAAGAGACAATCATCATTTTTTGGCCATGTAATGAGAAGAGAACAACTGGAATATATTGTAACAACTGGAAAAATTGAGGGACGAAGAGATAGAGGGAAGCAAAGAGAACAAATAACAGACAACTTAAGAGAATGGCTTGGCTGAAGGTCAACAGCATAAATGATAAATAGCTGCTGAGATCGAAAGTTGTGGAGAGACATGATCACCTACGTCACTAGGCCCGGCACTTGATGATGATGACGACTGAGGAAAATAATCGCAAATAATCAACTGGAGAAAAACACAATAAATAATGGACAGCACGAAGCAGGATCGAACCCGTACTCCTTGACACAGCGCCTTGCCACGAGAGCTCACGACCAACTAGGCTACGTTGCAGTACCAGCTAGAGAGGACTTGTTTCAAAGTCTCCAGCAGAGCTCGGGAAATCATGAAGGTAACTGAATCTCTTCTCATCAACATCATGGTCTTTTCTTCATGGGAGGGAGAATTGGAAAAACACATAAAGAAAAAAAATTGCGTGGTGAAAGCTTTACGTAATTGATAGACGACAAACATTTGAACGACGTTTCGTCTCAATAGGCCTTCAACAGGGACAACCAAACAAAACATATATATATATATATATATATATATATATATATATATATATATATATAAGTGAATAAAACTAATCCTACATAGCTAACTGGGAGCTGCGATAGCTCAGTGGTTAGTGAACTGGGCTACAAAGAACAAGAGGTAGGGTTCGATCCCAATCGACGGCTTCCAGTTCACCCAGCCTTTAATGGGTACCGCATTTTTTTTCTGGGAACGTAAAGCGGCACGGGCGTAATACCGACCACATTACCCCTAAAATCATGTGCCGAAGGTCTATAAAATGTATGGTCACTAACACCATATTCTCTATACGTCACTTGGCGTGACGGGGGTACTTTACTTTTTTTTTTTTTTTTTAACATAGCTAACTAGTAATAATATTATATATTTATAACTATTTTTATGCATTCATTTGCATTTCTTTGCCTTGGCCCTTATTTTCTTTTGCTTCCAGGCTCTGAGTATCATACGCAGCAATTTATGTATGTAGATACACGTTGTTTTCTCTGGGTCGAGACATGGGCCATTATCAGCTGTACAACACGGACATCCTCGTCATGTACATAGTCAATGTAAAGCTAGCCCCATAGAAATTAACTTTTGTAATGACATGTTCTGAAAGAGGTCAAAGCAAAAAGAAGGCTAATTTCCAATATTAGGGAGAAACAATCATCATTTGTTGGCCATGTAATGAGAAGAGAACAACTGGAATATATTGTAACAACAGGAAGAAATTGAGGGACGAAGAGATAGAGGAAAGCAAAGAGAAAAAATACCAGACAGCTTAAGAGAATGGCTTGGCAGAAGGTCAACAACAGAAATGATAAATAACTGGCGAGATCGAAAGTTGTGGAGAGACATGATCACCTACGCCAGCAGGCCCGGCACTTGATGATGATGATGAATGATATGTTAGAGCAGTGTTACTAAACGCGGCGTCTGCAAGCGCCATGGCGCCCTCGAATTACTTTCCTGCCGCACGCGACATACTTTTCCATCGCTAAATTGTATTCAGTCAAATTCAGCGTTAATTAGAAAGTCACTGTTATATTATTACGAATGTTACTTTTATTATTATTATTATTTTAATTATTACTATTATTACTATTGAATTATTATTATTATTACTATTATTACTATTATTACTATTATTACTATTATTACTATTATTACTATTATTACTATTATTACTATTATTACTATTATTACTATTATTACTATTATTACTATTATTACTATTATTACTATTATTACTATTATTACTATTATTATATGGTGCTTTTCGTCTTGTCAGACGGTCTAGTGGAGGCTATTGTGTATTTTTTTGGAGCTTTTGTTTTTGTCGAACAGCTTCTCTCGTGACTAATTCTACCATTGTTTGACAAACACACGCGGTCACAGAATGAACGAGTCAGGCCTACTGGTCCATAAGGTTTTCCATCCTTTTTCATGAGTCTTTTCTCTTCTAAGTTTTGTCTTAGCACAGTCTCAAATGATGTTATACAATTCCTTATACTGAAGGGAGGTCAAAAAGTAATGCACACCAATTTTTTTCTCGGCTAATAATAAAGATAGGAATATGAAATTTTGCACACTTGGAATATGACATGTTCCAATTATGTGCACCAAATTGCACAGCATTCTGATAAATATTACGCAATCTATGAACCGTTAAAATGGAGCTTGTCAACAATGTCCGTTACAAACAGTGAATTGTCATAGAATTTCTGGTTGCGGAAAAAGAAACTGTGGCAAACATTCATAAACGACTGTGTGCAGTGTACAAATGTTCTGCAGTCGATAGGAGCACAGTTAGTCGCTGGGTTCAGAGAATTAAAGCTGCAGAAAGTGTACGAGTGGAGCTGCATGATTTACCGCGTTCTGGACGTGTTGCCTCGGCTACCAGCACAGACTTGTTAAACCGGGCTGATGCCATTATTCGTAAGGATAGGCGTATCACTAGTCAGCAATTGGCATTGCAGCTTACAGTCAGCAAGGGAAGTGCAATCGCAATTTTTAAAACTCTCGGATATTCAAAGATTTGCGCTCGATGGGTTCCTCGGTGCCTAACAAATGATCACAGAGTTCAAAGGAAAACATTCTGTTCTGAATTGTTGGAGCGTTTCGGTGTTGAAGGAGGAATATTTTTGTCAAAAATTGTTACCGGTGACGAAACGTGGGCACATTATTATGAGCCTGAAACAAAAATGCAGTCAATGGAATGGCATCATCCGCAGTCACCAAAAAGAAAAAAATTCAAAACATCTCCATCAGCCGGAAAGGTGATGATCACTGTCTTCTGGGACATTGATGGTGTGATTCTTGTTGATGTAATGACAAGAGGTGAGACAATCAACTCGACAGCTTACATCAATACACTGACAAAACTCAAAAATCGGTTCCACAGAGTTCGGCCTAATAAGCCATCTGCAGATTTGTTGCTTCAACATGACAATGCACGCCCTCACACAAGTCTGGTAACAGATGGCACACGATGATGATGATGACGATCCCTATTCACTTGGTCAGACCTGTTTCCAAGCTCACGGGCGGGGAAGTGAGAAAGATCTCCATCAGCTATGATTCACCGAAGATGACGCCAACAATCAGATACCGATGGCTACATATATTTTGTTCTGTTTGTTGTTTTTTTCCCATGTATTTTCCACGAAATAATAAACAAGAGATGAGCGAACCAAGGCGAAAGAGAACCAAAGAAGAGATGAGAGAAAAAAAATAGTATGAACATTTTTAAAATAAATTTTTAAGAGGGAGTGAGATTAGGAGGAATCGAAAAGGACAACTGGAGAAATTACGAAAGATGAAATAATAGTAATAACAATAAACAGAAGAAGGTACTAATTAGTTGCAAATATTGCCCCAATGTTTATCATTACGAACTCTCGTTGTTGAGAAACATAGATTGCCAGGATGTTCATAATATGTTGACTTAATTGGCTAAGAATTTTTGCAAATTATAGCCAAATTGATTTGTTTTTCTGGCCAAATTTTATTTTCGTGTACCCAATCATATTCTTTTATTGTATAAAGTCCACAACAGTACAATACATCTATTATATTACCTGCCTCTCTCTCTCTCTCTCTCTCTCTCTCTCTCTCTCTCGTTTGTAAGTTCATAAAAAGTGTTTCAGAAAAAGAACATAATAGCAACCGAAGAGCAATAACCCCACGGACAAATCGACGGTACTTTTCGACAGTAAACAAGATGGTCTCAGGGGCGTATCTGCATGGATCTGAAGTAGGGCAGTTTCTTTCTAGCTCAGTCTCATTATTAAATACAATTATCGCAACAAAATATTTGTTTATTTTCGTACACCTTTGTTTGATATCTTTAGCGAATGACTGAATTTTACGTGAGTATCACTTTTACAACAGAAACAAGAAAAGAGTTCTTAAATGTTATGTAGAGCCAGTCTTAACATATGGACATGAATCATAGACAATAGGACAACAGACAAGAAAATCACTGGAGTCTGTAGAAATGTGGTTTTACAGAAGAATGTTGAGAATACCATGGACAGCTAAGAAGAGTAATGAAAATGATCTGAAAGAGGCCAAAGTTAAAAACTAGCTAATTTCCAATATTAGGAAGAAACAATCATCTTTTTTTGGTCATGTAATGAGAAGAGAACAGCTGGAATATATTGTAACAACTGGGAAAATTGAGGGACGAAGGGATAGAGGAAAACAAAGAGAAAAGATACCAGACAGCTTAAGAGAATGGCTTGGCAGAAGGTCAACAACAGAAATGATAAATAACTGTCGAGGTCAAAAGTTGTGGAGAGAAATTATCACCAACGCCAGCAGGCCCGGTACTTGATGATGATGATCACTTTGACCTATTTTCACACCGGCAGCCGTGTGTTCAGGTAGGTGTCCCTCGTCATCATCATCAAGTACCATGCCTGCTGGCCTAGATGATCATGTCTCTCCACAACTTTCGATCTCGGCAGTTAAAAAAAAAAAACATTTCTGTTGTTGACCTTCTGCCAAGTCATTCTCTTAAGCTGTCTGGTATCTTTTCTCTTTGCTTCCCTCTATCTCTTCGTCCCTCAATTTTTCCAGTTTTTACAATATATTCCAGCTGTTCTCTTCTCATTACATGGACAAAAAATGATGATTGTTTCTTCCTAATACTTCCTAACATGTAATCCCTTTCCCTTCCCCTGCTGCCTTGTAGGTATGCTCAGGGGAGTAAAAGTCTAAGGGAGGGTATCCTAAAGTTAAACAACCCCATTGCCTTGTCGGTGAGATATTTTAATCAAAGGCTAGCGGAGTCAAAAGTAAACTGGCAGAAGGCAATAGAAACCCACCCTCGCACCTTTTTTTGTATAATTATGGGTCCCTCGCCATACAGACAGATATTCTCCTATTTCAGAGGACCTCTCATTTCCCTTGTGTCATCGTCGATAATTCCAACGTTAAGGGACATTTTTCTTTTAATTTTTTTCCCCGGCAGCCACCATATTTGGCCGAATCTTTTGCATTTTCAAATGCAAAGAGTTTTTTAACGTGCGCAGAATGCACACGAGATCTCCTGTGATTTGTTTTTGTTTCCTTTATCCAAGAAGGCTAGACATCGAATTTCATTACATGGAATCTATACGAGGGTAAAGCCACGAAGAAACGAGAGCAGGGTAAATCCACGAAGAAACCAGGGAGGGTAAACCCATGAAGAAACCAGAGGATGGTAAAGCCACGAAGAAACCAGGGGAGGGTAAACCCATGAAGAAACCAGAGGATGGTAAAGCCACGAAGAAACCAGGGGAGGGTACATTTATGAATAAACCAGGGGAGGGTAAAACCACGAAGAAACGAGGGCTGGGTAAACCCATGAAGAAACCAAAGGAGGGTAAAGCCATGAAGAAGCCAGAGGAGGCTAAAGCCACGAAGAAACGAGGGGAGTGTAAAGCAACGAAGAAACGAGGGGAGGATAAATTCATGAAGAAAGCAAGGGAAGGTAAAGCCAGGAAGAAACCAGGGGAGGGTAAAGCCAGAAAGAAACCGGGGGAGGGTAAAGCCAGGAAGAAACCAGGGGAGGGTAAAGCCAGAAAGAAACCGGGGGAGGGTAAAGCCAGAAAGAAACCAGGGGAGGGTAAAGCCAGAAAGAAACCGGGGGAGGGTAAAGCCAGAAAGAAACCAGGGGAGGGTAAAGCCAGAAAGAAACCAGGGGAGGGTAAAGCCAGAAAGAAACCAGGGGAGGGTAAAGCCAGAAAGAAACCAGGGGAGGGTAAAGCCAGGAAGAAACCAGGGGAGGGTAAAGCCAGAAAGAAACCAGGGGAGGGTAAAGCCAGGAAGAAACCAGGGAGGGTAAAGCCAGGAAGAAACCAGGGGAGGGTAAAGCCAGAAAGAAACCGGGGGAGGGTAAAGCCACGGCGAAACCATGGATTCGAAGTGGAAAAATTCCCACCGTCTGTGGTGGGATTCGAACCCGAGGCAATCATTTTCTGATGCCAACGTCTTACCACCAGACCACCCAGACCCCTCCCCAGGCAACATAATATATAATTTATGTGCGCATATTCTTTATCATCTGTACATCAATGATGTATGTGGTAGTTGAGAAATGAGAGATTTTATATGTGGGAAACCAAGTTTAGAAACAAACACACAAAAAACCTAGTCTTTTGCGAGCGCAAACAACAGCAACAAACTAACTAACTAACAAACAAACAAACAAATAAACAAACAAACAAGTAAGACGAATTTAAAGGGTTAAGGCATAAAAATGCGAGGGTGCAGTAAAGCTGAATGTGAGGAAAAATTAAAAAATAAATAAAAAATTAAAAAAAATAATTTAAAAAATGGTATGTGAGAAGCTTTACGTGATAAGTGGTCGACATACGATTGGGCCGAAACGTCGTTTAGTTTATGTTGTTCACTTATCACGTAAAGCTTCTTACATACCATTTTTTTTTATTTTGTAAGACGAATTTAAAGGGCACAGTAACAGGTTTAGGGAGGGGCATGTGTGATACAAGAATAGTAAGAAAAATGACCTCTACTGAGATTAAATGTATCAGACGAATGACAGGAAACAGTCTGAGAGATAAGATCAGAAATGAAGAACTGAGGAAACAAGTTAGGAATAGCCCCCGCCATAGAATATCTAAAGAAACAACAGATAAAATGGTTTGGCCACGTGACATGGTAGAAAGATCAAAACACAACACAACGAGCCTTCAACAAACGTTGTGAGAACACCAGACCCAAGGGTCGACCACGAAAAAGATGGATCGACGGAATATTGGAAGCACTAGGAAACATAACAGCAGCATAGGCGAACAGAAGAGTAAAAGACCGCAAATTATATCTCCCCTCGACGCTGAAAGGCAAATTAGGAAGGAAAGAAGAGGAAGAGTAAGATGTTGGGTGGTCTTAAGGTAAGACGTCGGCCTTTTAACAGGAAGGTTCCCGGGTTCAGTCCCAATAGTTGCAATTTTCTTTTTAAAAAATAAGAAAATTGAGTTTGTGACTTTTTAGTGTCTGTACCTACATCTGGTCTCTGGGTAGTGGGATCTGATGTCTAGATCTATCACAGCGATAAACAGGAGGTCCCATGTGCACGCGCGCACGTTAAAGAACTATTGTCAGTTAAACATTTTTTTTTAAAGTATAAAAGTAAGTAAAAGTAAAGTACCCCCGTCACGCCAAGTGACGTATAGGGAAATATGGTGTTAGTGACCATAAATTTTACAGACCTTCGGCACATGATTTTTGGGGTAATGTGGTCAGTATTACGCACGTGCCGCTTCACTTTCCCAGAAAAAAAATCCGGTACCCATTTAAGGCTGGGTGAACCCGGAAGCCGTCGGTTGGGATCGAACCCTACCCCTTGTCCTTTGTCGTCCAGTTCACTAACCACTGAACTATCGCGGCTCCGAATATGGTGTTAGTGACCATAAATTTTACAGACCTTCAGTACATGAGTTTTGGGGTAATATGGTCGGTATCACGCCCTTTTTAAAGTGTAGGTAATGAAAATAGTCGCTGCCCGGGCAAAATTGCCATTGAAAATATGTACCGACATCGATGGATTCCCAAGCCATGTTACGGAGTTCGTGCATGTGGTTCAAGGTTCTCTTCGCATATTCTCGATATTTCCTGGGGGGAACTCGGAGCAACTACTGAGTCGTCCTGTGTGTAGTAATGATGATAGTTAATAATATAACAGTACAGGCAAAAGAAGATAAGGCAGACAGAGGAAGCGGTGGAAGATAACATCAAAGAATGGACAGGATTGATGAACGTCACATCTCAGAAAGAGGCTCAGAAGCGTGGAGGTCGCAGGCAAATTACGTCATCACGAGAGCTCCAACGATCGGCAAAGTTGTGGAGTTATTGATGTTGATTGTGATGATGATTGTAATGGTGATTGTGTTGATGATGATTGTGATCATGATTGTGATGATGATTGTGATGATAATTGTAATGATGATTGTGATGATGATTGTGATGATGATTGTGATGATGATTGTAATAATTATTGTAATGATGACTGTGTTGATGATTGTAATGATGATTGTGATAATGATTGCGATGATGATGACTGTGATGATGATTGTGATTATGATTGTGATGATAATTGTAGTGATTATTGTAATGATGATTGTGATGATGATGATTGTGATGATAATTGTAGTGATTATTGTAATGATTATTGTAATGATGATTGTGATGATGATTGTGATGATGATGACTGTGATGATTATTGTAATGATGATTGTGATGATGATTGTAATGATGATTGTAATGATGATTGTGATGATGATTGTGATGATAATTGTAATGATGATTGTGATGATGATTGTAATGATGATTGTGATGATGATTGTAATAATTATTGTAATGATGACTGTGTTGATGATTGTAATGATGATTGTGATAATGATTGCGATGATGATGACTGTGATGATGATGATTGTGATGATGATGACTGTGATGATGATGATTGTGATGATGATGATTGTGATGATGATGATGATTGCGATGATGATGACTGTGATGATGATGATGATTGTGATGATGATGACTGTGATGATGATGTCTTTGATGATGATGATTGTGATGATGATGACTGTGATGATGATGACTGTGATGATGATGATTGTGATGATGATGATTGTGATGATGATGATTGTGATGATGATGATTGTAGTGATTATTGTAATGATGATTGTGATGATGATTGTGATGATGATGACTGTGATGATGATTGTAATGATGATTGTGATGATGATTGTGATGATGACTGTGATGATGATGACTGTGATGATGATTGTAATGATGATTGTGATGATTGTGATGATGATGACTGTGATGATGATTGTAATGATGACTGTGATGATGATTGTAATGATGATTGTGATGATGATTGCTATGATGATGATGACTGTAATGATGATTGTAATGATGAGTGTGATGATGATCGTAATGATGATTGTGATGATGATTGTGATAACGATTGCGATGATGATTATAATGATGATTGTGATGATGATTGTGACGATGATGGTGATGATGATTCTTTTAATGAATTTGTTTTCAAAATTTTAGAATCTTACACAGAATGAATTAATGCTAACAGCAAATGAAAACAGTAATTAGTATAAACGTAAAAAATACCAACTTAATAAAACACTTCAAAAAGGCGCAATTACGGAAAAAGTGGCAAACAAGCCGCAAAAAAACGTAATGTTTTTTATAACCTCCATTGTTGTCAATGTCAACCTTACATTTTATTCGTTAACTCTTACTTTTTTTTTTCTTTTTCACTTGGTTTTTTTTTCTTTCTCTTTTTACAGAAAACCTAGATAAAAAAATCAGTAAAAAAAACGCCCGCAAACAACCTGTATGTAACAGAAAGTCAGTAACTATCGTCGCAAAGAAACATCCTATACAGAGTATATTCCTTTCCATATTGAGCTTTCAACGCCAAACATGGTCGCTCACAAATAAACGTAAAGAGAGTTTGTCACCACAAAGATGAGATGTATGAGAAAAGAGCTTTGAGTGACCAGAAAAGACAGAATCAGACATGATATTATAAGAGAAAGGGTAGGCATCGAACCAATCATAAGCTACATACAAAAACAACAAATAAACTGGTTTGTCCATCTAGAAAGAATACAGTGTGACTCCTTAACATTCACCGTGAGCTGTGTGTCTCATCCGTTTTGATCCTGCTTCGATATCCCGCTTGTTTACGATGAATGATGATATCGTAAGACAGGGAACAGTTGGCTGTGTTCACTTTCTGCGCGGTTTCGCCTTATGTCTTTTGGCGTGTGCTGAGACTGCTACGATGGGGACTACAGTTACCTTTCTTTGTTTGGGAGATGAATTAGTAATGCGGATGATTCCACTGGCAAGGGCGGTTGAGCAATTATGGATTTTAATTCGTTTGCTGTGATACCGAGGCCTTCCATAACCAATAACCAATAACCAATCCTTAACATACACAGGATATATTAAAAGAGGAGAAGGGAGAAGAGCAAGAGGCAGACCCAGAGTAAGATGGACAGACAACATCAGTTGGCAATGAATTTAATAAGTAAACCTGGGAGGGCAGACCATCTAAGGGCAGAATCCCCCCCCCCCCCTCTTACAGAAAAGACAATCTGCTGCCTTGCAAGAAGATTGGGGGACAATCAAAGGCTAAGGAAAGCAAGCCTGAATAAAATGCTGGCTGAAATCGGATGCACTGGGCCTCTGGCGCAGAACACAGTGCAACGTTTTAACGGGTGTTCAGTCAGAGTGGATCTGGCAGACTCTAAATGTGATGTTCTGTCTGTGGGGGCGATCAACACACTTAACCTGACAGCTGACTTCATGTGAGTGTCTGGAATCCTACTCTGATTGAGTCCTGATCGCAGAGAGAGAGAGAGAGACAGAGAGAGAGAGAGAGAGACAGAGAGAGAGAGAGACAGAGAGAGAGAGACAGAGAGAGAGAGAGAGAGAGAGACAGAGAGAGAGAGAGAGAGAGAGAGAGAGAGAGAATAAATAGCTGCCAAAGTGGTCAGAAACAAAACATTGGATCTCCCTCGTAACCAGAAAATGGATACAAGAGGAAGTGAGGAAGGAGAAGATGGTGATGGTGATGATGGTGAACATGAAGAATATGATGAAGCAGAAGACGGAAGATGATGATGATGAGGAAGATGAAGATAAAGAAGAGGATAAAGAAGAAGATATTGAAGATGAAGAAGATGAAGAAGGTGAAGAAGATGAAGATGAAGAAGGCGAAGAGGAAGGTATTGGAGAAGAAGGTATTGGAGAAGAAGGTATTGGAGAAGAAGGTATTGGAGAAGAAGGTATTGGAGAAGATGAAGAAGAAGGTATTGGAGAAGAAGGTATTGGAGAAGAAGGTATTGGAGAAGATGAAGAAGAAGGTATTGGAGAAGAAGGTATTGGAGAAGAAGGTATTGGAGAAGATGAAGAAGAATGGTATTGGAGAAGAAGGTATTGGAGAAGAAGGTATTGGAGAAGATGAAGAAGAAGGTATTGGAGAAGAAGGTATTGGAGAAGAAGGTATTGGAGAAGATGAAGAAGAAGGAATTGAAGAAGAAGAAGAAAAAGAAGGTATTGGAGAAGAAGGTATTGGAGAAGATGAAGAAGAAGGTATTGGAGAAGATGAAGAAGAAGGAATTGAAGAAGAAGAAGAAGAAGGTATTGGAGAAGATGAAGAAGAAGGAATTGAAGAAGCACAAGAGGAAAAACAAAGATTTGAGACATGTTCAACAAAACAAAGAGAACATTCACAAACACAATATTCCCTACAAGTTACACACGAGGCGTGTCCGGTTTTACAAAACTTCTTTCTTGTTCAATTTTTCAGAAACAAATCGTATATTTTGTTAATCTGAACATTTCATGATTAATTCCTTTGTTGTATTGTACTTTTCTGGTTTTGTCCTTTTTATTGTATTGTCATTTTCTTGTGAAGTCAGTTTCGACATCCTTTCTTGTTTTATTTCAATAAAATTTCCAATTTCCTAGTTGTATTTTTGTAGTCATTTCCATACAGTTAATTTTTCTTTACTTTTTATTTGTCAATTTTATTTTTGTGTGACAATGTTGAAACATGAATTTTTCTAAGATAGAGAGCGGGTTAAAAGAGGGGGGGGGGGGTATCCTAAATATTCGTAAGTACTGTAAAACTGGTATACAAGAGGCAAAGTCGTAA
This sequence comes from Megaustenia siamemsis, assembly GCA_032433765.1. Classification (NCBI taxonomy): domain Eukaryota; kingdom Metazoa; phylum Mollusca; class Gastropoda; order Stylommatophora; family Ariophantidae; genus Megaustenia; species Megaustenia siamemsis. Next base: position 8,577,692 of record JAVIAB010000091.1, on the reverse strand, counting down.
TGTTTTGATTCCTTCATCTATAGATCTAAATGACAACTAACAATTCAAATATCTCTATTTCTCTAAGTGACTACCAACAATTGACATCTCTCTACAGCTCTAAGTGGGGACTACCAACAATTGACATCTCTCTACAGCTCTAAGTGGGGACTACCAACAATTGACATCTCTCTACAGCTCTAAGTGGGGACTACCAACAATTGACATCTCTCTACAGCTCTAAGTGGGGACTACCAACAATTGACATCTCTCTACAGCTCTAAGTGGGGACTACCAACAATTGACATCTCTCTACAGCTCTAAGTGGGGACTACCAACAATTGACATCTCTCTACAGCTCTAAGTGCGGACTACCAACAATTGACATCTCTCTACAGCTCTAAGAGACTACCAACAATTGACATCTCTCTACAGCTCTAAGTGGGGACTACCAACAATTGACATCTCTCTACAGCTCTAAGTGACTACCAACAATTGACATCTCTCTACAGCTCTAAGTGGGGACTACCAACAATTGACATCTCTCTACAGCTCTAAGTGACTACCAACAATTGACATCTCTCTACAGCTCTAAGTGGGGACTACCAACAATTGACATCTCTCTACAGCTCTAAGTGGGGACTACCAACAATTGACATCTCTCTACAGCTCTAAGTGGGGACTACCAACAATTGACATCTCTCTACAGCTCTAAGTGGGGACTACCAACAATTGACATCTCTCTACAGCTCTAAGTGGGGACTACCAACAATTGACGTCTCTCTACAGCTCTAAGTGGGGACTACCAACAATTGACATCTCTCTACAGCTCTAAGTGGGGACTACCAACAATTGACGTCTCTCTACAGCTCTAAGTGGGGACTACCAACAACTGACGTCTCTCTACAGCTCTATGTGGGGACTACCAACAATTGACGTCTCTCTACAGCTCTAAGTGGGGACTACCAACAATTGACGTCTCTCTACAGCTCTAAGTGGGGACTACCAACAATTGACATCTCTCTACAGCTCTAAGTGGGGACTACCAACAATTGACGTCTCTCTACAACTCTAAGTGGGGACTACCAACAATTGACGTCTCTCTACAGCTCTAAGTGGGGACTACCAACAATTGACATCTCTCTACAGCTCTAAGTGGGGACTACCAACAATTGACATCTCTCTACAGCTCTAAGTGGGGACTACCAACAATTGACGTCTCTCTACAGCTCTATGTGGGGACTACCAACAATTGACATCTCTCTACAGCTCTAAGTGGGGACTACCAACAATTGACGTCTCTCTACAGCTCTATGTGGGGACTACCAACAAATGACATCTCTCTACAGCTCTAAGTGGGGACTACCAACAATTGACATCTCTCTACAGCTCTAAGTGGGGACTACCAACAATTGACATCTCTCTACAGCTCTAAGTGGGGACTACCAACAATTGACATCTCTCTACAGCTCTAAGTGGGGACTACCAACAATTGACATCTCTCTACAGCTCTAAGTGGGGACTACCAACAATTGACATCTCTCTACAGCTCTAAGTGGGGACTACCAACAATTGACATCTCTCTACAGCTCTAAGTGGGGACTACCAACAATTGACTACTCTCTACAGCTCTAAGTGGGGACTACCAACTATTGACATCTCTCTACAGCTCTAAGTGGGGACTACCAACAATTGACATCTCTCTACAGCTCTAAGTGACTACCAACAATTGACATCTCTCTACAGCTCTAAGTGGGGACTACCAACAATTGACATCTCTCTACAGCTCTAAGTGGGGACTATCAACAATTGACATCTCTCTACAGCTCTAAGTGGGGACTACCAACAATTGACATCTCTCTACAGCTCTATGTGGGGACTACCAACTATTGACATCTCTCTACAGCTCTAAGTGACTACCAACAATTGACATCTCTCTACAGCTCTAAGTGACTACCAACAATTGACATCTCTCTACAGCTCTAAGTGGGGACTATCAACAATTGACATCTCTCTACAGCTCTAAGTGGGGACTATCAACAATTGACATCTCTCTACAGCTCTAAGTGGGGACTACCAACAATTGACATCTCTCTACAGCTCTATGTGGGGACTACCAACTATTGACATCTCTCTACAGCTCTAAGTGACTACCAACAATTGACATCTCTCTACAGCTCTAAGTGACTACCAACAATTGACATCTCTCTACAGCTCTAAGTGGGGACTACCAACAATTGACATCTCTCTACAGCTCTAAGTGGGGACTACCAACAATTGACATCTCTCTACAGCTCTAAGTGGGGACTACCAACTATTGACATCTCTCTACAGCTCTAAGTGACTACCAACAATTGACATCTCTCTACAGCTCTAAGTGACTACCACAATTGACATCTCTCTACAGCTCTAAGTGACTACCAACTATTGACATCTCTCTACAGCTCTAAGTGGGGACTATCAACAATTGACATCTCTCTACAGCTCTAAGTGGGGACTACCAACAATTGACGTCTCTCTACAGCTCTAAGTGGGGACTACCAACAATTGACATCTCTCTACAGCTCTAAGTGGGGACTACCAACAATTGACGTCTCTCTACAGCTCTAAGTGGGGACTACCAACAATTGACGTCTCTCTACAGCTCTAAGTGGGGACTACCAACAATTGACATCTCTCTACAGCTCTAAGTGGGGACTACCAACAATTGACGTCTCTCTACAGCTCTAAGTGGGGACTACCAACAATTGACGTCTCTCTACAGCTCTAAGTGGGGACTACCAACAATTGACATCTCTCTACAGCTCTAAGTGGGGACTACCAACAATTGACATCTCTCTACAGCTCTAAGTGGGGACTACCAACAATTGACGTCTCTCTACAGCTCTAAGTGGGGACTACCAACAATTGACATCTCTCTACAGCTCTAAGTGGGGACTACCAACAATTGACATCTCTCTACAGCTCTAAGTGGGGACTACCAACAATTGACATCTCTCTACAGCTCTAAGTGGGGACTACCAACAATTGACGTCTCTCTACAGCTCTAAGTGGGGACTACCAACAATTGACATCTCTCTACAGCTCTAAGTGACTACCAACAATTGACATCTCTCTACAGCTCTAAGTGGGGACTACCAACAATTGACATCTCTCTACAGCTCTAAGTGGGGACTACCAACAATTGACATCTCTCTACAGCTCTAAGTGGGGACTATCAACAATTGACATCTCTCTACAGCTCTAAGTGGGGACTATCAACAATTGACATCTCTCTACAGCTCTAAGTGGGGACTACCAACAATTGACATCTCTCTACAGCTCTAAGTGGGGACTACCAACAATTGACATCTCTCTACAGCTCTAAGTGACTATCAACAATTGACATCTCTCTACAGCTCTAAGTGGGGACTACCAACTATTGACATCTCTCTACAGCTCTAAGTGGGGACTACCAACAATTGACATCTCTCTACAGCTCTAAGTGACTACCAACAATTGACATCTCTCTACAGCTCTAAGTGGGGACTACCAACAATTGACATCTCTCTACAGCTCTAAGTGACTATCAACAATTGACATCTCTCTACAGCTCTAAGTGGGGACTATCAACAATTGACATCTCTCTACAGCTCTAAGTGGGGACTACCAACAATTGACATCTCTCTACAACTCTAAGTGGGGACTACCAACAATTGACATCTCTCTACAACTCTAAGTGGGGACTACCAACAATTGACATCTCTCTACAGCTCTAAGTGGGGACTACCAACAATTGACATCTCTCTACAGCTCTAAGTGACTACCAACAATTGACATCTCTCTACAGCTCTAAGTGGGGACTACCAACAATTGACATCTCTCTACAGCTCTAAGTGGGGACTATCAACAATTGACATCTCTCTACAGCTCTAAGTGGGGACTACCAACTATTGACATCTCTCTACAGCTCTAAGTGGGGACTATCAACAATTGACATCTCTCTACAGCTCTAAGTGGGGACTACCAACAATTGACATCTCTCTACAGCTCTAAGTGGGGACTACCAACAATTGACATCTCTCTACAGCTCTAAGTGGGGACTACCAACAATTGACATCTCTCTACAGCTCTAAGTGACTACCAACAATTGACATCTCTCTACAGCTCTAAGTGGGGACTACCACAATTGACATCTCTCTACAGCTCTAAGTGGGGACTACCAACAATTGACATCTCTCTACAACTCTAAGTGGGGACTACCAACAATTGACATCTCTCTACAGCTCTAAGTGGGGACTACCAACAATTGACATCTCTCTACAGCTCTAAGTGGGGACTACCAACTATTGACATCTCTCTACAACTCTAAGTGGGGACTACCAACTATTGACATCTCTCTACAGCTCTAAGTGGGGACTACCAACAATTGACATCTCTCTACAGCTCTAAGTGGGGACTACCAACAATTGACATCTCTCTACAACTCTAAGTGGGGACTACCAACAATTGACATCTCTCTACAACTCTAAGTGGGGACTACCAACAATTGACATCTCTCTACAGCTCTAAGTGGGGACTACCAACAATTGACATCTCTCTACAGCTCTAAGTGGGGACTACCAACTATTGACATCTCTCTACAGCTCTAAGTGACTACCAACAATTGACATCTCTCTACAGCTCTAAGTGGGGACTACCAACAATTGACATCTCTCTACAGCTCTAAGTGGGGACTACCAACAATTGACATCTCTCTACAGCTCTAAGTGGGGACTACCAACTATTGACATCTCTCTACAGCTCTAAGTGGGGACTACCAACAATTGACATCTCTCTACAGCTCTAAGTGGGGACTACCAACTATTGACATCTCTCTACAGCTCTAAGTGGGGACTACCAACTATTGACATCTCTCTACAGCTCTAAGTGGGGACTACCAACAATTGACATCTCTCTACAGCTCTAAGTGGGGACTACCAACAATTGACATCTCTCTACAGCTCTAAGTGGGGACTACCAACTATTGACATCTCTCTACAGCTCTAAGTGGGGACTACCAACAATTGACATCTCTCTACAGCTCTAAGTGGGGACTACCAACAATTGACATCTCTCTACAGCTCTAAGTGGGGACTACCAACAATTGACATCTCTCTACAGCTCTAAGTGGGGACTATCAACAATTGACATCTCTCTACAGCTCTAAGTGGGGACTACCAACAATTGACATCTCTCTACAGCTCTAAGTGACTACCAACAATTGACATCTCTCTACAGCTCTAAGTGGGGACTACCAACAATTGACATCTCTCTACAGCTCTAAGTGGGGACTACCAACAATTGACATCTCTCTACAGCTCTAAGTGGGGACTACCAACTATTGACATCTCTCTACAGCTCTAAGTGGGGACTACCAACAATTGACATCTCTCTACAGCTCTAAGTGGGGACTACCAACTATTGACATCTCTCTACAGCTCTAAGTGGGGACTACCAACTATTGACATCTCTCTACAGCTCTAAGTGGGGACTACCAACAATTGACATCTCTCTACAGCTCTAAGTGGGGACTACCAACAATTGACATCTCTCTACAGCTCTAAGTGGGGACTACCAACTATTGACATCTCTCTACAGCTCTAAGTGGGGACTACCAACAATTGACATCTCTCTACAGCTCTAAGTGGGGACTACCAACTATTGACATCTCTCTACAGCTCTAAGTGGGGACTACCAACTATTGACATCTCTCTACAGCTCTAAGTGGGGACTACCAACAATTGACATCTCTCTACAGCTCTAAGTGGGGACTACCAACTATTGACATCTCTCTACAGCTCTAAGTGGGGACTACCAACAATTGACATCTCTCTACAGCTCTAAGTGGGGACTACCAACAATTGACATCTCTCTACAGCTCTAAGTGGGGACTACCAACAATTGACATCTCTCTACAGCTCTAAGTGGGGACTACCAACAATTGACATCTCTCTACAGCTCTAAGTGGGGACTACCAACAATTGACATCTCTCTACAGCTCTAAGTGGGGACTACCAACAATTGACATCTCTCTACAGCTCTAAGTGGGGACTACCAACAATTGACATCTCTCTACAGCTCTAAGTGGGGACTACCAACAATTGACATCTCTCTACAGCTCTCAGTGGGGACTACCAACAATTGACATCTCTCTACAGCTCTAAGTGGGGACTACCAACAATTGACATCTCTCTACAGCTCTAAGTGGGGACTACCAACAATTGACATCTCTCTACAGCTCTAAGTGGGGACTACCAACAATTGACATCTCTCTACAGCTCTCAGTGGGGACTACCAACAATTGACATCTCTCTACAGCTCTCAGTGGGGACTACCAACAATTGACATCTCTCTACAGCTCTAAGTGGGGACTACCAACAATTGACATCTCTCTACAGCTCTAAGTGGGGACTATCAACAATTGACATCTCTCTACAGCTCTAAGTGGGGACTACCAACAATTGACATCTCTCTACAGCTCTAAGTGGGGACTACCAACAATTGACATCTCTCTACAGCTCTCAGTGGGGACTACCAACAATTGACATCTCTCTACAGCTCTAAGTGGGGACTACCAACAATTGACATCTCTCTACAGCTCTAAGTGACTACCAACAATTGACATCTCTCTACAGCTCTAAGTGACTACCAACTATTGACATCTCTCTACAGCTCTAAGTGGGGACTACCAACTATTGACATCTCTCTACAGCTCTAAGTGGGGACTACCAACTATTGACATCTCTCTACAGCTCTAAGTGGGGACTACCAACTATTGACATCTCTCTACAGCTCTAAGTGGGGACTACCAACAATTGACATCTCTCTACAGCTCTAAGTGGGGACTACCAACAATTGACATCTCTCTACAGCTCTAAGTGGGGACTACCAACAATTGACATCTCTCTACAGCTCTAAGTGGGGACTACCAACAATTGACGTCTCTCTACAGCTCTAAGTGGGGACTACCAACTATTGACATCTCTCTACAGCTCTAAGTGGGGACTATCAACTATTGACATCTCTCTACAGCTCTAAGTGGGGACTATCAACTATTGACATCTCTCTACAGCTCTAAGTGGGGACTACCAACTATTGACATCTCTCTACAGCTCTAAGTGGGGACTACCAACAATTGACGTCTCTCTACAGCTCTAAGTGGGGACTACCAACTATTGACATCTCTCTACAGCTCTAAGTGGGGACTACCAACAATTGACATCTCTCTACAGCTCTCAGTGGGGACTACCAACAATTGACATCTCTCTACAGCTCTAAGTGGGGACTACCAACAATTGACATCTCTCTACAGCTCTAAGTGGGGACTACCAACTATTGACATCTCTCTACAGCTCTAAGTGGGGACTACCAACAATTGACATCTCTCTACAGCTCTAAGTGGGGACTACCAACAATTGACATCTCTCTACAGCTCTAAGTGGGGACTACCAACAATTGACATCTCTCTACAGCTCTAAGTGACTACCAACAATTGACATCTCTCTACAGCTCTAAGTGGGGACTACCAACAATTGACATCTCTCTACAGATCTAAGTGGGGACTACCAACAATTGACATCTCTCTACAGATCTAAGTGGGGACTACCAACAATTGACATCTCTCTACAGCTCTAAGTGGGGACTACCAACAATTGACATCTCTCTACAGCTCTAAGTGACTACCAACAATTGACATCTCTCTACAGATCTAAGTGGGGACTACCAACAATTGACATCTCTCTACAGCTCTAAGTGGGGACTACCAACAATTGACATCTCTCTACAGATCTAAGTGGGGACTACCAACAATTGACATCTCTCTACAGATCTAAGTGGGGACTACCAACAATTGACATCTCTCTACAGATCTAAGTGGGGACTACCAACAATTGACATCTCTCTACAGCTCTAAGTGGGGACTACCAACAATTGACATCTCTCTACAGCTCTAAGTGGGGACTACCAACTATTTACATCTCTCTACAGCTCTAAGTGGGGACTACCAACAATTGACATCTCTCTACAGCTCTAAGTGGGACTACCAACAATTGACATCTCTCTACAGCTCTAAGTGGGGACTACCAACAATTGACATCTCTCTACAGCTCTAAGTGGGGACTACCAACAATTGACATCTCTCTACAGCTCTAAGTGGGGACTACCAACAACTGACATCTCTCTACAGCTCTAAGTGGGGACTATCAACAATTGACATCTCTCTACAGCTCTAAGTGGGGACTACCAACAATTGACATCTCTCTACAGCTCTAAGTGGGGACTATCAACAATTGACATCTCTCTACAGCTCTAAGTGGGGACTACCAACAATTGACATCTCTCTACAGCTCTAAGTGACTACCAACAATTGACATCTCTCTACAGCTCTAAGTGGGGACTACCAACAATTGACATCTCTCTACAGCTCTAAGTGGGGACTATCAACAATTGACATCTCTCTACAGCTCTAAGTGGGGACTACCAACAATTGACATCTCTCTACAGCTCTAAGTGACTACCAACAATTGACATCTCTCTACAGCTCTAAGTGGGGACTACCAACAATTGACATCTCTCTACAGCTCTAAGTGACTACCAACAATTGACATCTCTCTACAGCTCTAAGTGGGGACTACCAACAATTGACATCTCTCTACAGCTCTAAGTGGGGACTACCAACATTGACATCTCTCTACAGCTCTAAGTGGGGACTACCAACAATTGACATCTCTCTACAGCTCTAAGTGGGGACTACCAACAATTGACATCTCTCTACAGCTCTAAGTGGGGACTACCAACAATTGACATCTCTCTACAGCTCTAAGTGGGGACTACCAACAATTGACATCTCTCTACAGCTCTAAGTGGGGACTACCAACAATTGACATCTCTCTACAGCTCTAAGTGGGGACTACCAACAATTGACATCTCTCTACAGCTCTAAGTGGGGACTACCAACTATTGACATCTCTCTACAGCTCTAAGTGGGGACTACCAACTATTGACATCTCTCTACAGCTCTAAGTGGGGACTACCAACAATTGACATCTCTCTACAGCTCTAAGTGGGGACTACCAACTATTGACATCTCTCTACAGCTCTAAGTGGGGACTACCAACAATTGACATCTCTCTACAGCTCTAAGTGGGGACTACCAACAATTGACATCTCTCTACAGCTCTAAGTGACTACCAACAATTGACATCTCTCTACAGCTCTAAGTGGGGACTACCAACAATTGACATCTCTCTACAGCTCTAAGTGACTACCAACAATTGACATCTCTCTACAGCTCTAAGTGGGGACTACCAACAATTGACATCTCTCTACAGCTCTAAGTGACTACCAACAATTGACATCTCTCTACAGCTCTAAGTGGGGACTACCAACAATTGACATCTCTCTACAGCTCTAAGTGGGGACTACCAACAACATCTCTCTACAGCTCTAAGTGGGGACTACCAACAATTGACATCTCTCTACAGCTCTAAGTGGGGACTACCAACAATTGACATCTCTCTACAGCTCTAAGTGGGGACTACCAACAATTGACATCTCTCTACAGCTCTAAGTGGGGACTACCAACAATTGACATCTCTCTACAGCTCTAAGTGGGGACTACCAACTATTGACATCTCTCTACAGCTCTAAGTGGGGACTACCAACAATTGACATCTCTCTACAGCTCTAAGTGGGGACTACCAACAATTGACATCTCTCTACAGCTCTAAGTGGGGACTACCAACAATTGACATCTCTCTACAGCTCTAAGTGGGGACTACCAACAATTGACATCTCTCTACAGCTCTAAGTGGGGACTACCAACAATTGACATCTCTCTACAGCTCTAAGTGGGGACTACCAACAATTGACATCTCTCTACAGCTCTAAGTGGGGACTACCAACAATTGACATCTCTCTACAGCTCTAAGTGACTACCAACAATTGACATCTCTCTACAGCTCTAAGTGACTACCAACAATTGACATCTCTCTACAGCTCTAAGTGACTACCAACAATTGACATCTCTCTACAGCTCTAAGTGACTACCAACAATTGACATCTCTCTACAGCTCTAAGTGGGGACTACCAACAATTGACATCTCTCTACAGCTCTAAGTGGGGACTACCAACAATTGACATCTCTCTACAGCTCTAAGTGACTACCAACAATTGACATCTCTCTACAGCTCTAAGTGGGGACTACCAACAATTGACATCTCTCTACAGCTCTAAGTGGGGACTACCAACAATTGACATCTCTCTACAGCTCTAAGTGACTACCAACAATTGACATCTCTCTACAGCTCTAAGTGACTACCAACAATTGACATCTCTCTACAGCTCTAAGTGGGGACTACCAACAATTGACATCTCTCTACAGCTCTAAGTGGGGACTACCAACAATTGACATCTCTCTACAGCTCTAAGTGACTACCAACAATTGACATCTCTCTACAGCTCTAAGTGACTACCAACAATTGACATCTCTCTACAGCTCTAAGTGGGGACTACCAACAATTGACATCTCTCTACAGCTCTAAGTGGTGACTACCAACAATTGACATCTCTCTACAGCTCTAAGTGGGGACTATCAACAATTGACATCTCTCTACAGCTCTAAGTGGGGACTACCAACAACTGACATCTCTCTACAGCTCTAAGTGGGGACTACCAACAATTGACATCTCTCTACAGCTCTAAGTGGGGACTACCAACAATTGACATCTCTCTACAGCTCTAAGTGACTACCAACAATTGACATCTCTCTACAGCTCTAAGTGGGGACTACCAACAATTGACATCTCTCTACAGTTCTAAGTGGGGACTACCAACAATGACATCTCTCTACAGTTCTAAGTGGGGACTACCAACAACTGACATCTCTCTACAGTCTAAGTGGGGACTACCAACAATTGACATCTCTCTACAGTTCTAAGTGGGGACTACCAACAATTGACATCTCTCTACAGCTCTAAGTGGGGACTACCAACAACTGACATCTCTCTACAGCTCTAAGTGACTACCAACAATTGACATCTCTCTACAGCTCTAAGTGGGGACTACCAACAATTGACATCTCTCTACAGCTCTAAGTGGGGACTACCAACAATTGACATCTCTCTACAGCTCTAAGTGGGGACTACCAACAATTGACGTCTCTCTACAGCTCTAAGTGGGGACTACCAACAATTGACATCTCTCTACAGCTCTAAGTGGGGACTACCAACAATTGACATCTCTCTACAGCTCTAAGTGGGGACTACCAACAATTGACATCTCTCTACAGCTCTAAGTGGGGACTACCAACAATTGACATCTCTCTACAGCTCTAAGTGGGGACTACCAACAATTGACATCTCTCTACAGCTCTAAGTGGGGACTACCAACAATTGACATCTCTCTACAGCTCTAAGTGGGGACTACCAACAATTGACATCTCTCTACAGCTCTAAGTGGCTACCAACAACTGACATCTCTCTACAGCTCTAAGTGGGGACTACCAACTATTGACATCTCTCTACAGCTCTAAGTGGGGACTACCAACAATTGACATCTCTCTACAGCTCTAAGTGGGGACTACCAACTATTGACATCTCTCTACAGCTCTAAGTGGGGACTACCAACTATTGACATCTCTCTACAGATCTAAGTGGGGACTACCAACAATTGACATCTCTCTACAGCTCTAAGTGGGGACTACCAACTATTGACATCTCTCTACAGCTCTAAGTGGGGACTACCAACTATTGACATCTCTCTACAGCTCTAAGTGGGGACTACCAACTATTGACATCTCTCTACAGCTCTAAGTGGGGACTACCAACTATTGACATCTCTCTACAGCTCTAAGTGGGGACTACCAACTATTGACATCTCTCTACAGCTCTAAGTGGGGACTACCAACTATTGACATCTCTCTACAGCTCTAAGTGGGGACTACCAACAACTGACATCTCTCTACAGCTCTAAGTGGGGACTACCAACAATTGACGTCTCTCTACAGCTCTAAGTGGGGACTACCAACAATTGACATCTCTCTACAGCTCTAAGTGGGGACTACCAACAATTGACATCTCTCTACAGCTCTAAGTGGGGACTACCAACTATTGACATCTCTCTACAGCTCTAAGTGGGGACTACCAACAATTGACATCTCTCTACAGCTCTAAGTGGGGACTACCAACTATTGACATCTCTCTACAGCTCTAAGTGGGGACTACCAACTATTGACATCTCTCTACAGCTCTAAGTGGGGACTACCAACAATTGACATCTCTCTACAGCTCTAAGTGGGGACTACCAACAATTGACATCTCTCTACAGCTCTAAGTGGGGACTACCAACAATTGACATCTCTCTACAGCTCTAAGTGGGGACTACCAACAATTGACATCTCTCTACAGCTCTAAGTGGGGACTACCAACAATTGACATCTCTCTACAGCTCTAAGTGGGGACTACCAACAATTGACATCTCTCTACAGCTCTAAGTGACTACCAACAATTGACATCTCTCTACAGCTCTAAGTGACTACCAACAATTGACATCTCTCTACAGCTCTAAGTGGGGACTACCAACAACTGACATCTCTCTACAGTTCTAAGTGGGGACTACCAACAACTGACATCTCTCTACAGTTCTAAGTGGGGACTACCAACAATTGACATCTCTCTACAGCTCTAAGTGGGGACTACCAACAATTGACATCTCTCTACAGCTCTAAGTGGGGACTACCAACAACTGACATCTCTCTACAGCTCTAAGTGGGGACTACCAACAATTGACATCTCTCTACAGCTCTAAGTGGGGACTACCAACAATTGACATCTCTCTACAGCTCTAAGTGGGGACTACCAACAATTGACATCTCTCTACAGCTCTAAGTGACTACCAACAATTGACATCTCTCTACAGCTCTAAGTGGGGACTACCAACAACTGACATCTCTCTACAGTTCTAAGTGGGGACTACCAACAATTGACATCTCTCTACAGTTCTAAGTGGGGACTACCAACAATTGACATCTCTCTACAGCTCTAAGTGGGGACTACCAACAACTGACATCTCTCTACAGTTCTAAGTGGGGACTACCAACAATTGACATCTCTCTACAGCTCTAAGTGGGGACTACCAACAATTGACATCTCTCTACAGCTCTAAGTGGGGACTACCAACAATTGACATCTCTCTACAGCTCTAAGTGGGGACTACCAACAATTGACATCTCTCTACAGCTCTAAGTGGGGACTACCAACAATTGACATCTCTCTACAGCTCTAAGTGGGGACTACCAACAATTGACATCTCTCTACAGCTCTAAGTGACTACCAACAATTGACATCTCTCTACAGCTCTAAGTGGGGACTACCAACAATTGACATCTCTCTACAGCTCTAAGTGGGGACTACCAACTATTGACATCTCTCTACAGCTCTAAGTGGGGACTACCAACAATTGACATCTCTCTACAGCTCTAAGTGGGGACTACCAACTATTGACATCTCTCTACAGCTCTAAGTGGGGACTACCAACAATTGACATCTCTCTACAGCTCTAAGTGGGGACTACCAACAATTGACATCTCTCTACAGCTCTAAGTGGGGACTACCAACAATTGACATCTCTCTACAGCTCTAAGTGGGGACTATCAACAATTGACATCTCTCTACAGCTCTAAGTGGGGACTACCAACAATTGACATCTCTCTACAGCTCTAAGTGGGGACTACCAACAATTGACATCTCTCTACAGCTCTAAGTGGGGACTACCAACAATTGACATCTCTCTACAGCTCTAAGTGGGGACTACCAACAATTGACATCTCTCTACAGCTCTAAGTGGGGACTACCAACAATTGACATCTCTCTACAGCTCTAAGTGGGGACTACCAACAATTGACATCTCTCTACAGCTCTAAGTGGGGACTACCAACAATTGACATCTCTCTACAGCTCTAAGTGACTACCAACTATTGACATCTCTCTACAGCTCTAAGTGGGGACTACCAACAATTGACATCTCTCTACAGCTCTAAGTGGGGACTACCAACAATTGACATCTCTCTACAGCTCTAAGTGGGGACTACCAACAATTGACATCTCTCTACAGCTCTAAGTGGGGACTACCAACTATTGACATCTCTCTACAGCTCTAAGTGACTACCAACAATTGACATCTCTCTACAGCTCTAAGTGGGGACTACCAACAATTGACATCTCTCTACAGCTCTAAGTGGGGACTACCAACAATTGACATCTCTCTACAGCTCTAAGTGGGGACTATCAACAATTGACATCTCTCTACAGCTCTAAGTGGGGACTATCAACAATTGACATCTCTCTACAGCTCTAAGTGGGGACTACCAACAATTGACATCTCTCTACAGCTCTAAGTGGGGACTACCAACAATTGACATCTCTCTACAGCTCTAAGTGGGGACTACCAACAATTGACATCTCTCTACAGCTCTAAGTGGGGACTACCAACAATTGACATCTCTCTACAGCTCTAAGTGGGGACTACCAACAATTGACATCTCTCTACAGCTCTAAGTGGGGACTACCAACAATTGACATCTCTCTACAGCTCTAAGTGGGGACTATCAACTATTGACATCTCTCTACAGCTCTAAGTGACTACCAACAATTGACATCTCTCTACAGCTCTAAGTGGGGACTACCAACAATTGACATCTCTCTACAGCTCTAAGTGGGGACTACCAACAATTGACATCTCTCTACAGCTCTAAGTGGGGACTACCAACAATTGACATCTCTCTACAGTTCTAAGTGGGGACTACCAACAACTGACATCTCTCTACAGTTCTAAGTGGGGACTACCAACAATTGACATCTCTCTACAGCTCTAAGTGGGGACTACCAACAATTGACATCTCTCTACAGCTCTAAGTGGGGACTACCAACAATTGACATCTCTCTACAGCTCTAAGTGGGGACTACCAACAATTGACATCTCTCTACAGCTCTAAGTGGGGACTACCAACTATTGACATCTCTCTACAGCTCTAAGTGGGGACTACCAACAATTGACATCTCTCTACAGCTCTAAGTGGGGACTACCAACAATTGACATCTCTCTACAGCTCTAAGTGGGGACTACCAACAACTGACATCTCTCTACAGCTCTAAGTGGGGACTACCAACAATTGACATCTCTCTACAGCTCTAAGTGGGGACTACCAACTATTGACATCTCTCTACAGCTCTAAGTGGGGACTACCAACAATTGACATCTCTCTACAGCTCTAAGTGACTACCAACAATTGACATCTCTCTACAGCTCTAAGTGGGGACTACCAACAATTGACATCTCTCTACAGCTCTAAGTGGGACTACCAACAATTGACATCTCTCTACAGCTCTAAGTGGGGACTACCAACAATTGACATCTCTCTACAGCTCTAAGTGGGGACTACCAACAATTGACATCTCTCTACAGCTCTAAGTGGGGACTACCAACAATTGACATCTCTCTACAGCTCTAAGTGGGGACTACCAACAATTGACATCTCTCTACAGCTCTAAGTGGGGACTACCAACAATTGACATCTCTCTACAGCTCTAAGTGGGGACTATCAACAATTGACATCTCTCTACAGCTCTAAGTGGGGACTACCAACAATTGACATCTCTCTACAGCTCTAAGTGGGGACTACCAACAATTGACATCTCTCTACAGCTCTAAGTGGGGACTACCAACAATTGACATCTCTCTACAGCTCTAAGTGGGGACTACCAACAATTGACATCTCTCTACAGCTCTAAGTGGGGACTACCAACAATTGACATCTCTCTACAGCTCTAAGTGGGGACTATCAACTATTGACATCTCTCTACAGCTCTAAGTGACTACCAACAATTGACATCTCTCTACAGCTCTAAGTGGGGACTACCAACAATTGACATCTCTCTACAGCTCTAAGTGGGGACTACCAACAATTGACATCTCTCTACAGCTCTAAGTGGGGACTACCAACAATTGACATCTCTCTACAGTTCTAAGTGGGGACTACCAACAATTGACATCTCTCTACAGTTCTAAGTGGGGACTACCAACAATTGACATCTCTCTACAGCTCTAAGTGGGGACTACCAACAATTGACATCTCTCTACAGCTCTAAGTGGGGACTACCAACAATTGACATCTCTCTACAGCTCTAAGTGGGGACTACCAACAATTGACATCTCTCTACAGCTCTAAGTGGGGACTACCAACAATTGACATCTCTCTACAGCTCTAAGTGGGGACTACCAACTATTGACATCTCTCTACAGCTCTAAGTGGGGACTACCAACAATTGACATCTCTCTACAGCTCTAAGTGGGGACTACCAACAATTGACATCTCTCTACAGCTCTAAGTGGGGACTACCAACAACTGACATCTCTCTACAGATCTAAGTGGGGACTACCAACAATTGACATCTCTCTACAGCTCTAAGTGGGACTACCAACTATTGACATCTCTCTACAGCTCTAAGTGGGGACTACCAACAATTGACATCTCTCTACAGCTCTAAGTGACTACCAACAATTGACATCTCTCTACAGCTCTAAGTGGTGACTACCAACAATTGACATCTCTCTACAGCTCTAAGTGGGGACTACCAACAATTGACATCTCTCTACAGCTCTAAGTGGGGACTACCAACAATTGACATCTCTCTACAGCTCTAAGTGGGGACTACCAACAATTGACATCTCTCTACAGCTCTAAGTGGGGACTACCAACAATTGACATCTCTCTACAGCTCTAAGTGGTGACTACCAACAATTGACATCTCTCTACAGCTCTAAGTGGGGACTACCAACAATTGACATCTCTCTACAGCTCTAAGTGGGGACTACCAACAATTGACATCTCTCTACAGCTCTAAGTGGGGACTACCAACAATTGACATCTCTCTACAGCTCTAAGTGACTACCAACAATTGACATCTCTCTACAGCTCTAAGTGGGGACTACCAACAATTGACATCTCTCTACAACTCTAAGTGGGGACTACCAACAATTGACATCTCTCTACAGCTCTAAGTGGGGACTACCAACTATTGACATCTCTCTACAGCTCTAAGTGGTGACTACCAACAATTGACATCTCTCTACAGCTCTAAGTGGTGACTACCAACAATTGACATCTCTCTACAGCTCTAAGTGGTGACTACCAACAATTGACATCTCTCTACAGCTCTAAGTGGTGACTACCAACAATTGACATCTCTCTACAGCTCTAAGTGGGGACTACCAACAATTGACATCTCTCTACAGCTCTAAGTGGGGACTACCAACAATTGACATCTCTCTACAGCTCTAAGTGGGGACTACCAACTATTGACATCTCTCTACAGCTCTAAGTGGTGACTACCAACAATTGACATCTCTCTACAGCTCTAAGTGACTACCAACAATTGACATCTCTCTACAGCTCTAAGTGGGGACTACCAACTATTGACATCTCTCTACAGCTCTAAGTGGGGACTACCAACAATTGACATCTCTCTACAGCTCTAAGTGGGGACTACCAACAATTGACATCTCTCTACAGCTCTAAGTGGGGACTACCAACTATTGACATCTCTCTACAGCTCTAAGTGGGGACTACCAACTATTGACATCTCTCTACAACTCTAAGTGGGGACTACCAACAATTGACATCTCTCTACAGCTCTAAGTGACTACCAACAATTGACATCTCTCTACAGCTCTAAGTGACTACCAACAATTGACATCTCTCTACAGCTCTAAGTGACTACCAACAATTGACATCTCTCTACAGCTCTAAGTGGGGACTACCAACAATTGACATCTCTCTACAGCTCTAAGTGACTACCAACAATTGACATCTCTCTACAGCTCTAAGTGACTACCAACAATTGACATCTCTCTACAGCTCTAAGTGGGGACTACCAACTATTGACATCTCTCTACAGCTCTAAGTGACTACCAACAATTGACATCTCTCTACAGCTCTAAGTGGGGACTACCAACAACTGACATCTCTCTACAGCTCTAAGTGGGGACTACCAACTATTGACATCTCTCTACAGCTCTAAGTGACTACCAACAATTGACATCTCTCTACAGCTCTAAGTGGGGACTACCAACAATTGACATCTCTCTACAGCTCTAAGTGACTACCAACAATTGACATCTCTCTACAGCTCTAAGTGACTACCAACAATTGACATCTCTCTACAGCTCTAAGTGGGGACTACCAACAATTGACATCTCTCTACAGCTCTAAGTGGGGACTACCAACAATTGACATCTCTCTACAACTCTAAGTGGGGACTACCAACAATTGACATCTCTCTACAGCTCTAAGTGGGGACTACCAACTATTGACATCTCTCTACAGCTCTAAGTGGGGACTACCAACAATTGACATCTCTCTACAGCTCTAAGTGACTACCAACAATTGACATCTCTCTACAGCTCTAAGTGGGGACTACCAACTATTGACATCTCTCTACAGCTCTAAGTGACTACCAACAATTGACATCTCTCTACAGCTCTCAGTGGGGACTACCAACAATTGACATCTCTCTACAGCTCTAAGTGGGGACTACCAACAATTGACATCTCTCTACAACTCTAAGTGGGGACTACCAACAATTGACATCTCTCTACAGCTCTAAGTGGGGACTACCAACAATTGACATCTCTCTACAACTCTAAGTGGGGACTACCAACAATTGACATCTCTCTACAGCTCTCAGTGGGGACTACCAACAATTGACATCTCTCTACAGCTCTAAGTGGGGACTACCAACAATTGACATCTCTCTACAACTCTAAGTGGGGACTACCAACAATTGACATCTCTCTACAGCTCTAAGTGGGGACTACCAACAATTGACATCTCTCTACAACTCTAAGTGGGGACTACCAACAATTGACATCTCTCTACAGCTCTAAGTGGGGACTATCAACAATTGACATCTCTCTACAGCTCTAAGTGGGGACTACCAACTATTGACATCTCTCTACAGCTCTAAGTGACTACCAACAATTGACATCTCTCTACAGCTCTAAGTGACTACCAACAATTGACATCTCTCTACAGCTCTAAGTGACTACCAACAATTGACATCTCTCTACAGCTCTAAGTGACTACCAACAATTGACATCTCTCTACAGCTCTAAGTGGGGACTACCAACAATTGACATCTCTCTACAGCTCTAAGTGACTACCAACAATTGACATCTCTCTACAGCTCTAAGTGACTACCAACAATTGACATCTCTCTACAGCTCTAAGTGACTACCAACAATTGACATCTCTCTACAGCTCTAAGTGACTACCAACAATTGACATCTCTCTACAGCTCTAAGTGGGGACTACCAACAATTGACATCTCTCTACAGCTCTAAGTGACTACCAACAATTGACATCTCTCTACAGCTCTAAGTGACTACCAACAATTGACATCTCTCTACAGCTCTAAGTGGGGACTACCAACAACTGACATCTCTCTACAGCTCTAAGTGGGGACTACCAACAATTGACATCTCTCTACAGCTCTAAGTGGGGACTACCAACAATTGACATCTCTCTACAGCTCTAAGTGGGGACTACCAACTATTGACATCTCTCTACAGCTCTAAGTGGGGACTACCAACAATTGACATCTCTCTACAGCTCTAAGTGGGGACTACCAACAATTGACATCTCTCTACAGCTCTAAGTGGGGACTACCAACTATTGACATCTCTCTACAGCTCTAAGTGACTACCAACAATTGACATCTCTCTACAGCTCTAAGTGGGGACTACCAACAATTGACATCTCTCTACAGCTCTAAGTGGGGACTACCAACAACTGACATCTCTCTACAGCTCTAAGTGGGGACTACCAACTATTGACATCTCTCTACAGCTCTAAGTGACTACCAACAATTGACATCTCTCTACAGCTCTAAGTGGGGACTACCAACAATTGACATCTCTCTACAGCTCTAAGTGGGGACTACCAACTATTGACATCTCTCTACAGCTCTAAGTGGGGACTACCAACAATTGACATCTCTCTACAGCTCTAAGTGGGGACTACCAACAATTGACATCTCTCTACAGCTCTAAGTGGGGACTACCAACAATTGACATCTCTCTACAGCTCTAAGTGGGGACTACCAACAAATGACATCTCTCTACAGCTCTAAGTGGGGACTACCAACAATTGACATCTCTCTACAGCTCTAAGTGGGGACTACCAACAATTGACATCTCTCTACAGCTCTAAGTGGGGACTACCAACAATTGACATCTCTCTACAGCTCTAAGTGGGGACTACCAACAATTGACATCTCTCTACAGCTCTAAGTGACTACCAACTATTGACATCTCTCTACAGCTCTAAGTGGGGACTACCAACAATTGACATCTCTCTACAGCTCTAAGTGGGGACTACCAACAATTGACATCTCTCTACAGCTCTAAGTGGGGACTACCAACTATTGACATCTCTCTACAGCTCTAAGTGGGGACTACCAACAATTGACATCTCTCTACAGCTCTAAGTGGGGACTACCAACAATTGACATCTCTCTACAGCTCTAAGTGGGGACTACCAACTATTGACATCTCTCTACAACTCTAAGTGGGGACTACCAACTATTGACATCTCTCTACAACTCTAAATGGGGACTACCAACTATTGACATCTCTCTACAACTCTAAGTGGGGACTACCAACAATTGACATCTCTCTACAACTCTAAGTGGGGACTACCAACAATTGACATCTCTCTACAACTCTAAGTGGGGACTACCAACAATTGACATCTCTCTACAACTCTAAGTGGGGACTACCAACTATTGACATCTCTCTACAACTCTAAATGGGGACTACCAACTATTGACATCTCTCTACAACTCTAAGTGGGGACTACCAACTATTGACATCTCTCTACAACTCTAAATGGGGACTACCAACTATTGACATCTCTCTACAACTCTAAATGGGGACTACCAACTATTGACATCTCTCTACAACTCTAAGTGGGGACTACCAACTATTGACATCTCTCTACAACTCTAAATGGGGACTACCAACTATTGACATCTCTCTACAACTCTAAGTGGGGACTACCAACTATTGACATCTCTCTACAACTCTAAGTGGGGACTACCAACTATTGACATCTCTCTACAACTCTAAATGGCTACCAACAATTGACATCTCTCTACAACTCTAAGTGGGGACTACCAACTATTGACATCTCTCTACAACTCTAAATGGCTACCAACAATTGACATCTCTCTACAGCTCTAAGTGGGGACTACCAACAATTGACATCTCTCTACAACTCTAAATGGCTACCAACAATTGACATCTCTCTACAGCTCTAAGTGGGGACTACCAACAACTGACATCTCTCTACAACTCTAAATGGCTACCAACAATTGACATCTCTCTACAACTCTAAGTGGGGACTACCAACTATTGACATCTCTCTACAACTCTAAATGGCTACCAACAATTGACATCTCTCTACAGCTCTAAGTGGGGACTACCAACAATTGACATCTCTCTACAACTCTAAGTGGGGACTACCAACTATTTACATCTCTCTACAGCTCTAAGTGGGGACTACCAACTATTTACATCTCTCTACAGCTCTAAGTGGGGACTACCAACAATTGACATCTCTCTACAGCTCTAAGTGGGGACTACCAACAATTGACATCTCTCTACAGCTCTAAGTGGGGACTACCAACAATTGACATCTCTCTACAGCTCTAAGTGACTACCAACAATTGACATCTCTCTACAGCTCTCAGTGGGGACTACCAACAATTGACATCTCTCTACAGCTCTAAGTGGGGACTACCAACAATTGACATCTCTCTACAGCTCTAAGTGGTGACTATCAACAATTGACATCTCTCTACAGCTCTAAGTGGGGACTATCAACAATTGACATCTCTCTACAGCTCTAAGTGGGGACTACCAACAATTGACATCTCTCTACAGCTCTAAGTGGGGACTACCAACAATTGACATCTCTCTACAGCTCTAAGTGGGGACTATCAACAATTGACATCTCTCTACAACTCTAAGTGGGGACTACCAACAATTGACATCTCTCTACAGCTCTAAGTGGTGACTATCAACAATTGACATCTCTCTACAACTCTAAGTGGGGACTACCAACAATTGACATCTCTCTACAGCTCTAAGTGGGGACTACCAACAATTGACATCTCTCTACAGCTCTAAGTGGGGACTATCAACAATTGACATCTCTCTACAACTCTAAGTGGGGACTACCAACAATTGACATCTCTCTACAGCTCTAAGTGGGGACTACCAACAATTGACATCTCTCTACAGCTCTAAGTGGGGACTACCAACAATTGACATCTCTCTACAGCTCTAAGTGGGGACTACCAACAATTGACATCTCTCTACAACTCTAAATGGCTACCAACAATTGACATCTCTCTACAACTCTAAATGGCTACCAACAATTGACATCTCTCTACAACTCTAAATGGCTACCAACAATTGACATCTCTCTACAACTCTAAATGACTACCAACAATTCGAAGTTCACAAAAGATTTTAATTTTCAGATACAGCTTCTAATCCACTTCGAATATTTAATGGAAGAATGTTATTTTCTTGGAAGGACACAAATGATCAAATAAACTAAAGTATCAGTAACAAACAGCTTTGCTATCAAACAAAAAACGTCAAGTCAACAACGGAGCTATGCTTCACTAACTGACAAAGTCAATGACCCCCCTCAAAGATCTGCACTATGACCTGTTATTGACATCGTTAACAGAACATCGGAACATGACTTTGTTTTTGATCCAAGGATGTATGACCTAATATGCTGCAACATCACGTGACTACAAGAGCGGACGATCTAACAACTTCTATCCTTCCTCCGTGGCCGTTGGCGTCGAGGGGAGATACAATCTGCGATTCTAACAACAAATGACATATTTTTGCTGTAGAAACCGTCTACTGACAAATGTTTTTATTTCTACCACTGAATAGAAGTACAGTCATCCCTCGCTACTTCGCGGTTCATTCACCGCGGCCTCGGTCCATCGCTGATTGTTCAAAATTTCAAAATTGAGGAATTATTATTAAAAAAACACACATTATTTTATGTATGTTATTTATACTATTAATATGTTATTTACATGTTTGAAACTATTCTTTAATGTTCTAATAATAACATATACACTTATATGGTTTCATATACACTTATTGATATTATACATACACAAAAAAATGTACGTAAGTTAAAAATGAGAGGGTGACACTACTTCGCGGTTTTTCACTTATCGCGGCCGGTTCTGGTCCCTATTAACTGCGATAACTGAGGGATCACTGTATTAGCAAATATAAATGTTGAACTTAATTTGACTATGAACAAATGATAACCGTGTAATGTTTTTTTTTTTTTTTTTTTTTTTTTTTTTTGGGGGGGGGGGGAGACAGCTAACAAATCGCAGGCATCTAAATACAAAAACGCTAATCAACAAATGACAACAGAACCGAACATGGCTACTATCTAAGACACTGAAAAGAAGATTACAAATTGCAAGGTGAGATGCTTGAGATAGATACATTAATGTCACAGGAAGTGACGTAATAATGAGAAATAACGAAATTACTCAAAAGTGTTGGGACCAGGCCAGGTCAGACAACAAGCACAAAAAAATGAGATCAGGAGTTTCTCTTTTGTGTAAATTTCTGGGCGTTTAATCTTAAAATGTTCAAAGAAAGAGTTGATCAGTTCAAGTTTGGTGACATTCCGTACAGCTTGTCGAGGTATGACGCCGATGATGGCAACACAAACCTTCCCTGTTATATGGTAGTCATCATCATCATGTGCCATACCGGTTGGCGTAGGTGATCATGTCCTCCCACAATCTTCTATCTACTGTACATCGTATCAGTTCTGTTGTTCACTGTTTTACATGCCATGACACCAAGCCATCCAGTATTTTCTCTCTTTGTCGTCCGCGATCTCTCTTTCCTTTTATTTTGCCAGTTGTAACCAAGTATTCCAACTTTCCTCTTCTCATGATGTGCCCGAAAAATGTTTATTGCTTCTTTCTGATGTTTTTTTAAGAGCTCCCTTTTTGTGTTGGCCTCTTTGAGAACTTCCTCATTGGTCTTTTTAGCTGTCCAGGGAACTTTCAACATTCTTCTGAGAAATCCCATCTCTGTGGCCTTTAATCGTCTTTTCATTTGTTTTATGAGGTATTACCGACTTAATAATGTAGGCAGATACCGAATCTGTGTTTTCCACATACAATAATTAATGTACAACTGTTGTAACTTTGTGTTTATATTCGCCTAACCACGAAGATTATCGGACGTTTTGATAATGCTGAAACTTTGATAGAATATTATATAACCATGATATGGGAAGTAATAATACCGTAATTTTCTTTACCGAATGACACAACCTTTTCAGAAAACGCACTACAAGTTCTCTCATTAAGAAAGGAAACGTCATGACTATAAAATATTATCATCTAGAGCTATACAATTTTAGCTGTCTTAGCGAATGTAAAATCTCTACAAAAGACAAAGTAATTTGCAGCCTTTTAAATTCATATTTCGTGTCATTACAAATGATAGTTATATGAGATAATAAACGTTTTAATTTAAATGATTATTATTTAAATATCATGACAATTTATATCTTCCGTGAGTAAATCACTTGTCTTAAATTAAATGGTCTGTGTTTACCATTCCGGACCTTTCAATCTGTGGTGTTGACTTAAGGTGTACATACTTTCATATTTTATGCTTTGAATTAATTTTGTGTATAACGGGCATCCCTTACTTTCGAGCAAAGAGACAAAATGGAAATTCTATCTTTTTTTATGGCAGGAGTACTCCACGGCACATCTGTACTGACTGTAATTGGGCCCCAATGTAAAGAGCCTCAAACTATCTGACTGTTGGAATTAATATAGGACCTGCCGGGGTTAGGCCAGAAGAAATTGTATCCTTGTACCGCCCAGAAAATCCGAAGAAGTGGTACTCGACGTCACATCACCTACTGCGAGGCAGAACAATAAGTTTAAGTGGCAGAGTCCACAAATTGTTGTCATCATCAAGTATCGTGACAAAGAAATGGCTAAAGGCACGTTACAATGGCTGTCCTCGACTACAAGCATGGTCACAGTTAAAGAGAGACTGGTGTGTACCCCATAAAAAACGTCACAGACAAGTGGACCCTTCTATATAAGAAAGCCACCAACATACCCCATGGAGTGATTGGTCTGAGTCACTGACCCATAGTTGACTGCCTGTGACATGATCGATGAACAACAGAACTGGTCGAGAACCTGCTCCACCACCCAGCGGTGCTCCTGGAAACAGGCTGGCCAAGCTAGTAGGTATCGAAGAGGGAAGGCAATCCGCCACTCAAAACTCCCGTGACATACCGGGACGCAGGACGCAAATAAACTACAACACATCTCAGCTAAGCCTACTTTTAACGCCCTTTTAAGGACGGATGATTCCTTGGGTGAACGCCAGAAAGAGAATCCCATCATGATGGACCCACTCATTTAGGGGCATTCATCGACCCCACTCTCAGAATATTATCGACACCACTCTCAGAACATCACCGACACCACTCTCAGAACATCACCGACATCACTCTCAGAACATCACCGACATCACTCTCAGAACATCACCGACATCACTCTCAGAACATCACCGACATCACTCTCAGAACATCACCGACATCACTCTCAGAACATCACCGACATCACTCTCAGAACATCACCGACATCACTCTCAGAACATCACCAACACCACTCTCAGAACACTACCGAAACCACTCTCAGAACATCACCGACACCACTCTCAGAACATCACCGACACCACTCTCAGAACACTACCGACCCCACTCTCAGAACACTACCGACACCACTCTCAGAACATCACCGACACCACTCTCAGAACACTACCGACACCACTCTCAGAACATCACCGACACCACTCTCAGAACACTACCGACACCACTCTCAGAACACTACCGACACCACTCTCAGAACACTACCGACACCACTCTCAGAACACTACCGACCCCACTCTCAGAACACTACCGACACCACTCTCAGAACATCACCGACACCACTCTCAGAACATCACCGACATCACTCTCTCAGAACACCACCGACACCACTCTCAGAACATCATCGACCCCACTCTCAAAACACTACCGACACCACTCTCAGAACATCACCGACACCACTCTCAGAACATCATCGACCCCACTCTCAGAACACTACCGACACCACTCTCAGAACATCACCGACACCACTCTCAGAACATCATCGACACCACTCCCAGAACACTACCGACACCACTCTCAGAACATCATCGAGCCCACTCTCAGAACACTACCGACACCACTCTCAGAACATCACCGACAACACTTTCAGAACATCACCGACCCCACTCTCGGAACATCACCGACCCCACTTTCAGAACACCAGAGACCCCACTCTCAGAACGTCAACGATCCAACTCTCTGAACGCCACCGACCCCACTCTCAGAACACCACTGACCCCACTCTCAGAACACCAGCTACCCCACACTCAGAACACCACCGACCCTATTCTCAGAACACCACCGACCCCACTCTCAGAACACCAGCGACCCCACTCTCTGAACACCACCGACCCCACTCTCAGAACACCACCGACCCCACTCTCAGAACACCACCAACCCCACTCTCAGAACACCACCGACCCCACTCTCAGAACACCACCGACCCCACTCTCAGAACACCACCGACCCCACTCTCAGAACACCACCGACCCCACTATCAGAACACCACCGACCCCACTCTCAGAACACCACCGACCCCACTCTCAGAACACCACCGACCGCACTCTCAGAACACCACCTACCCCACTCTCAGAACACCACCGACCCTACTCTCAGAACACCACCGACCCCACTCTCAGAACACCACCGACCCCACTCTCAGAACACCACCGACCCCACTCTCAGAACGTCATCGACCCCACTCTCAGAACACCACCTACCCCACTCTCAGAACACCACCGACCCCACTCTCAGAACGTCATCGACCCCACTCTCAGAATATCATCGACCCCACTCTCAGAACGTCATCGACCCCACTCTCAGAACATCATCGACCCCACTCTCAGAATATCATCGACCCCACTCTCAGAACGTCATCGACCCCACTCTCAGAACGTCAACGACCCAAGTCTCAGAACGCCATCGACCCCACTCTCAGAACATCATCGACCCCACTCTCAGAACGTCAACGACCCAAGTCTCAGAACGCCATCGACCCCACTCTCAGAACATCATCGACCCCACTCTCAGAACGTCATCGACCCCACTCTCAGAACATCATCGACCCCACTCTCAGAACATCATCGACCCCACTCTCAGAACGTCATCGACCCCACTTTCAGAACGTCAACGACCCAACTCTCAGAACGCCATCGACCCCACTCTCAGAACGTCATCAGCCTCGTCCAACACGCCGTAGCGAGA
>JAVIAB010000091.1:8270142-8545142 GCA_032433765.1 Megaustenia siamemsis | reverse complement strand
TATGTGTAAGCGCCTACAAGTAAGTCTCATTTTTATGTACTATAATGTCTATATACTTATAGTTTCATATACTTGGGCACAATAATAACATCAGATTAAAGATGACTACAGAAATGAAAAGCAGAATAGCTCAGGCCAAAATAGCATTTCAAAAAATGAAAAATATCTCATGCAACAAATATATGTCAATAGAAGTGAGAAAGAGAGTTTATCAGTGCTATATAGAACCAATTCTGACTTATGGAAGTGAATCATGGACAGTAGACAAATAAATGAAAAGACGATTAGAGACCACAGAGATAGCATTTCTCAGAAGAATGCTGAAAGTTCCCTGGACAGCTAAAAAGACCAATGAGGAAATTCTCAAAGAGGCCAACACAAAAAGGAAACTCCTAAAAAGCATCAGAAAGAAACAATCAACATTTTTCGGGCACATCATGAGAAGAGAAAAGTTGGAATACTTGGTTACAACTGGCAAAATACAGGGAAAGAGAGATCACAGACGACAAAGAGAAAAATTACTGGATAGCTTGGTGTCATTGCATGAAAAGCAGTCAACAACAGAACTGATACGATGCACTGTGGATAGAAGATTGTGGAAGGACATGATCGCCTACGCTAACCGGTATGGCACATAATGATGATGCTGATACTTTCATCTTTCCTCATTTCATCTATCCTCGAACATGTAGCACATATATCTCTCTCATTTCATCATCACCTCTCCTTAACTTAATTATCTCAGACCTTCCATCGTTTAGGCTTGTTCTGCGCTTTACGTGACATTGGTGATGTTCATGACCGTTGTTGGATTTGCTTGTGAAATAATGTGAAATGCTTCGTCAGCCGCAGTTTTATCTCTTTGAGGAATTTACGCCGTGTTCTGTTCGTCGTAGGCTACATTCACTAGAGTAATCAAGAATCTAAAGGGCGCGTCATTGCTGTGCTTGCAACATTATTATGTGTGCTAAGTCATCGTAATCGCTCATCGTAAATCCCTAGACCGGCCATACGCTAATCTTACGGTCTGTTGTTTGATGTGCGACGGGGATAATCTGACGACTAACTGTTTGTTTATATGTTCGAAATTGGAGTCAACAACGATGGCCTAACATCATCAAGCGCTATACATTTGTAAAGAAATATGACGATCATCACTTTCGGCGTGAACTTCTGGTATATGGTGGATAGGCGGCAGGAACCATTGTAGGCTATGCATGAAAAGTGTTCCTTGTTGCAGTTTCCTCATATTCCAAGTCCATGGGGGAACTGGTTGGTCTCGAGGCAAGACGCCGGCCTCGGGACAGAGAGGTTGTGGGTTCAAATCTCGGCTACACCGGTTGGGATTTTTATTTATGATTTCTCTCTGCGACAACCACCCCTGGTCTCAGCAGCGAGGTCCGGCTTGAAACGTCAGTTACTCATCGACGGAAAAAACATGAGTACCTCCGAAGTCGGAGTTATCTGCCTGTGCGGCGAGGGACCCCCCTGTGCACACGACTGCCAGGGAAAAATGGATTAACACGCAAAATTCAGTTCCCAGTCTCTAGGGACTTCGTCAGAGTTGAAAGCTGGCGAACGCAGCAACAACAACAATTATCCCAATCGTCCTAGATGTAGTAATCATTATCTGTGTCTCATCATGTGTTGACGGTGTCCTCGTTTTCTGAAGAAGGCTGCATGTAGGCCGAAACGTCAGTATTTTGTTGTGTTCATTTTTTGTAAAGCTGTCACCAAACCTTGTAGGAGTGTACGCTACACCCCGCTACTGGCTCATTGCTACCAGCTGTCACCAAACCTTGTAGGAGTGTACGCTACACCCCGCTACTGGCTCATTGCTACCAGCTGTCACCATACCTTATAGGAGTGTACGCTACACCCCGCTACTGGCTCATTGCTACCAGCTGTCACCAAACCTTGTAGGAGTGTACGCTACACCCCGCTACTGGCTCATTGCTACCAGCTGTCACCAAACCTTGTAGGAGTGTACGCTACACCCCGCTACTGGCTCATTGCTACCAGCTGTCACCAAACCTTGTAGGAGTGTACACTACACCCCGCTACTGGCTCATTGCTACCAGCTGTCACCATACCTTATAGGAGTGTACACTACACCCCGCTACTGGCTCCCATCTATACTACAACATCGTCACAGACTGAGATCTACGTTATTACCTTAATGGACACAGATCGATTAATCTGCACAATCGAATTCCCAAGATCGTCAAAAACAACTCAAGCGTGATTGACATCAAGTTCAAAAGCCTTGTCAATTTTGATTGGTCGGTTTAAACGTGGAGGGAAAGGCATAAGAAGTGTGGGCGGGGCTGCCACGGTTCTGGGTATCAAAGTGCTTGGCATTACGGAGCAGCCATGCGTTTCTACTTGTCTTCTTCTACCTTCCTGGCCACATCCTTTCCCTCTCACACCCCAAGGACGATGCATTCGTTTTATATGAGGCCAGAGTATTGACTAATTCATTTACGTTTAGCCAACTTCACAGAAACAAGAATGTATGTATTCCAAATCGAGAGTCATAAGACTGCTATTTCCATATTTGAATAAGCCCGTTACTAAATCATTTTGGTCATTACCGATTATCGATATTAAGGGCATTAACTCTAGGAAGTTAGCATAATTCACTTTCAAAATGATTGCTGGGAAGGGGGCGTTCCACTACAAAAATAATAACCGAGAAATATACAAATTAATTTGTGGAACTGAGACGAGATATGTACAAAGGAAAGATCTGTGTAATAACTACTTCTTCTTTCCTTTCTCATTTGCCTTTCAGCGTCGAGGGGAGATATAATTTGCGGTCTTTTACTCTTGTGTCCGCCTCTGCTGCTTTGTTTCCTAGTGTTTCTAATATTCCATAAATTAACCTTTTTCGTGGTCGACCCTTGGGTCTGGTTTTATAGAAACGTTTATTGAGGGCTCGGTGTGTATAATAGCAACATTATGAAATACCCGCATGGTATCCGCTCTCCAGCGTGGTTACCTAATCACATTTAAGCAAAGTTAAGTCATGTAAGTATAACACGTTGGTAGAGACCGTAGATTCGACTAGAAGTGTTGCCTAGAGTAAGTTATTTTGTGCAGAATAGATGCTGTACAAAACAAACGAGGAAATTAGAGAAATCGCCAATCAACCACTAATATCTTCAGTAATCAAGAAAAGACGATGGTCATATGTTGGACATGTGATGAAGAGAGATAAGTACCGAATAACAAAGCAAGCCCTCATGTGGGGAACAGCAGGTAAGAGGAAAAGAGACCGACCCAGAGAGACACTGAGAAGAACATTGATCAGAGAGGCAAGAGCAGCAGGAATCGGCTCCCTCAATGAGATAGAGTTGCTTGCACAGAACAGAGACAAATGACGAGATTTGATAAAAGATCTTTACAATGATTGAAAACTGGTAGAGTAAAAATTTAGATAAGAGAAGGAGTATTTGGGTCTATGCCCTATGGTCTGGCTACGGGTCGAAAGGTCAATTAGATAGACAGACAGACAGACAGACAAACAGACAGGCAGGCCGAGCAGACAGCCAGACAGGCAGGCAGGCAGGCAGACAGACCAGACAGATAGACCAGACAGACAGATCAGACAGACAGACAGACCAGACAGATAGACCAGACAGACAGATCAGACAGACAGACAGACCAGACAGATAGACCAGACAGACAGATCAGACAGACCAGACAGACAGACCAGACAGATAGACCGGACAGACAGATAGATTGTAAGCTTTACAGTTCAATGTAGCATGAGGTCGACGCCTGGGAGTCATGACCCACCTCCACTAGAGTGTCAAGAAGCTAAAGGGCCGAAACACTTGCTCGGCGGGGTTCACTTCTGATGATCAGATTCCCTCATGCTGCGAATCTATATATAAAGAGATTTTTAATACTAAAGCAGTATTATTTGTCTGATTAAGTAAATTGCTTCACTTGTATACTTCAGCGTGTAGCTTTACACACGGGATGGTCAATTAGTCAGTCGAAGGCCCCGGCATCACGAATTAAAATCCATAATTGCTCAACCGCCCGTGCCAGTGGAATCATCCGAATTAAAACTCATCTCATTGAAGGATCAAAACAAAGAAAGGCAGCTGTAGTCCCCATCATTGCAGCTACAGCACACGCCAAAAGAGATAAGGCCAAGCGGCATCGAAAGTGAACGCAGCCGAACTGTCCTTCGTTATACAATATTATCATTTATTGTAAGCAATCGGAATGTTAAAACACGATCCTAATGAAAAACACAGCTCACGGTGTGCACAGAGCACTAAACTCAGTAGCTCCGGCAGCAAGCTGGATTTGGAATATAAGGAAACTGCAACAAGGAACACTTTTTAGACTGAGCCTCAATGGTTACTGTCGCCTATCCGCCATATTGACCGGAAGTCCCGAAAGGTCAGTTCAGATTTGCTATCACCATACGACGGCACAAATTGTGTATCTCCTTGCTGAAGAGTTTTTCGGCCGCAATGGGCTAAACGCTTTGTGTAGTTTTTTATCGCCGTAAAGCTGTATAATCACACCATTTGCTCTATATTACTACCAAGGACTGACAACAGCCTGCTACTTCTACACGCGCCGTTGTGACAAATAAAGGTCATATATATATATATATATATATATATATATATATATATATATATATATATATTATTATTATATGGGGAACTTTCGAGGCGATAATAGGGAATAATAGAACAAAGTAATATGTGTTAGCACTCGGAAAAATTGACAGACAAACAACAATAGAAAAAAACCAGGAACAATATATGGTCCGAAGCGGGATCGAACCCGTACTCAGTGGCACCGCCCCTTGCCACGAGAAGCCGAACGCTTGGCACACTGCCAAGCAGCCAACTAAAAAATTGGCTATTGTAGCAGTGTCTTACACGAAGACGTACTCAACGACTATATATATCGCCTACCGAGGTCAATAAATACATTTTCATGCGTTCATTTCTGTATCAGGTCTACGTTTCATTAACAACATCGTTTTTACGATATCGGCTTGTTAAACCTCTGATCAACGGTTCTGTACCAAGCCGGAGAAAAATAATTCCTCCATTTTGGAAACAACCGGAAACGAACTTCTATAAACTAAAATACTTGGTATAGCGTGGAACGAATTCAAAACAAACGAGGAAATTAGAGAAATCGCCAATCAACCACTAATATCTTCAGTAATAATGAAAAGACGATGGTCATATGTTGGACATGTGATGAGGAGAGATAATAACCGAATAGCAAAGCAGGCCCTCATATGGGAAACAACAGGTAAGAGAAAAAGAGGAAGACCCAGGGAGACACTGAGAAGAACATTGATGAGAGAGGCAAGAGCAACAGGATTCGGCTCCCTCAATGAGATAGAGCTGCTTGCACAGAACAGAGACAAATGGCGAGATTTGATAAAATATCTTTAAAAGAAAACTGCTAGAAGAAAAATTCTGATATGAGAAGGTGTATCTTGGTCTACGCCCTATGGGTCGGCAACGGCTCGAAAGGTCAATAGATAGATAGATGCGTTCATTTTCCTTCTGGCCACAGCGCTATACCCATGGCACACATTTTTATATTTCATTCTAGTTCACAATTATTTTGAGGTATTAGATACTTCATCATTAGTTAGCAATGTATGACTGATTTTATTTACTTACATATTTGTGTGCGAGCCGCGATAGCTCAGTGGTTAGTGAACTGGACTACAAAGGACAAGGGTAGGGTTCGATCCCAACCGACGGCTTCCGGGTTCACCCAGCCTTAAATGGGTACCGGATTTTTTTCTGGGAAAGTAAAGAGGCACGGGTGTAATACCGACCACATTTCCCCAAAAATCATGTGCCGAAGGTCTGTAAAATGTATGGTCCCTAACACCATATTCCCTATACGCCGCCACTTGGCGTGACGGGGGTATATTACTACTTACATATCTGTGTATGTAAGCACGCTCGGCAGGCAGAATAGTCAAAGAAGACAGTGGTGCATACGTCATGACCACGAGTAGCATGACAATGGAGGTGATAGCAGTGACCAAGGCATGCAAATGGTCAGAGTCACAAGGCTACACACACTCATGTATACGGAGTGATTCGATGAGCATGATAAGAAAAGTGGAGACCGGCCCAGTTACATCTCAGCCCTGCAAACATCCTTACATCTCAGCCCTGCAAACATCCTTATATCTCAGCCCTGCAAACATCCTTACATCTCAGCCCTGCAAACATCCTTATATCTCAGCCCTGCAAACATCCTTACATCTCAGCCCTGCAAACATCCTTACATCTCAGCCCTGCAAACATCCTTATATCTCAGCCCTGCAAACATCCTTACATCTCAGCCCTGCAAACATCCTTATATCTCAGCCCAGTAAACATCCTTATATCTCAGCCCTGCAAACATCCTTACATCTCAGCCCTGCAAACATCCTTATATCTCAGCCCTGCAAACATCCTTACATCTCAGCCCTGCAAACATCCTTATATCTCAGCCCAGTAAACATCCTTAGATCTCAGCCCTGCAAACATCCTCATATCTCAGCCCTGCAAACATCCTTACATCTCAACCCAGTAAACATCCTTACATCTCAGCCCTGCAAACATCCTTATATCTCAGCTCTGCAAACATCCTTTTATCTCAACACAGTAAACATCCTTATATCTCAGCCCTGCAAACATCCTTACACCTCAGCCCTGCAAACATCCTTACATCCTAGCCCTGCAAACAATCCTTACATCTCAGCCATGCAAACATCCTTACATCTCAGCCCTGCAAACATCCTTATATCTCAGCCCAGCAAACATCCTTATATCTCAGCCAAGTAAACATCCTTATATCTCAGCCAAGTAAACATCCTTATATCTCAGCCAAGTAAACATCCTTATATCTCAGCCCAGCAAACATCCTTATATCTCAGCCAAGTAAACATCCTTATATCTCAGCCAAGTAAACATCCTTATATCTCAGCCCAGCAAACATCCTTATATCTCAGCCAAGTAAACATCCTTATATCTCAGCCAAGTAAACATCCTTATATCTCAGCCAAGTAAACATCCTTATATCTCAGCCAAGCAAACATCATTATATCTCAGCCCAGCAAACATCATTATATCTCAGCCAAGTAAACATCCTTATATCTCAGCCAAGTAAACATCCTTATATCTCAGCCAAGTAAACATCCTTATATCTCAGCCAAGTAAACATCCTTATATCTCAGCTCAGCAAACATCATTATATCTCAGCCAAGTAAACATCCTTATATCTCAGCCAAGCAAACATCATTATATCTCAGCCCAGTAAGCATCCTTATATCTCAGCCAAGTAAACATCCTTATATCTCAGCCCAGCAAACATCATTATATCTCAGCCCAGTAAGCATCCTGGTCATGACTCCCAGGAATCGACCTCATATAACCCGAAAGTTCACATAACTTTCAGCACATAAAAGAAGTATCTTACCAGTAACATATCTACACAGACTAGGAACTTTCTGTCTATGGGATGTATCTTACCAGTAACATATCTACACAAACTAGGAACTTTCTGTCTATGGGATGTATCTTACCAGTAACATATCTACACAGACTAGGAACTTTCTTTCTATGGGATGTATCTTACCAGTAACATATCTACACAAACTAGGAACTTTCTGTCTATGGGATGTATCTTACCAGTAACATATCTACACAGACTAGGAACTTTCTGTCTATGGGATGTATCTTACCAGTAACATATCTACACACACTAGGAACTTTCTGTCTATGGGATGTACCTTACCAGTAACATATCTACACAAACTAGGAACTTTCTGTCTATGGGATGTATCTTACCAGTAACATGTCTACACAAATTAGGAACTTTCTGTCTATGAGATGTATCTTACCAGTAACATGTCTACACAAATTAGGAACTTTCTGTCTATGGGATGCCTCAAGAATTGTACAGCACTGAACTGGTGACAGGAATTGTGACAGAATCTGGTGATAGAAACTGGTACAAGAATTGTACAGCACTGAACTGGTGACGTTCGGACAATCCGTGTTCGATTCCCTGCTGGGAGCAGTGTGAATTGTACTCATGGTTGGAGAAAAAAAAATACCCCCACGGTCGACCCAGCCATTGGCAGAAATGGGTACCAGGGTATACCTTGGGAAGGTGAGGAATGTTGCTTCGCATCTGAGTTTCGATGCTTGAGGCGACACTATACAGAAATCCGATTCATTTCACTGAACATTTCTGGATAGGCGGCCGAGCACATATGGGTGTAATCTCGCGTGCTTAAATGCCAGTTCAAGTCTCGTACTTTACCTTTACTGGTGACAGGGAAAACAAATTGCATCCCTTTCTTCTTTTGTCCATTTGCTGTTGCCTTTACAAGAAAAAAGGAGGACCATAAAAAGAACTATATAGTAGATGCATTGCTTGCTATATTAGTCACTTCCCTTTTAGATGTAGTGTCGTTCTTGGGTGTAGCTGGACACTGATAAGATAGAAATGTTTTTGTTCTTGCATCCGCCTTTTATTCCATCTATCCATCTCTTCCTTGGTCTCCCTCTTGCTCTCTGTCCTGATGTTTGAGACAGAACACTTTTGATGTTGTTTTGTTATATATTCCAGGCATGATTTCATTCCAATCTGTTCTCATCAAGGCCAGCTCCTTGTCGTGGGGATGGGGCTTAACAGTCACTAGGGACTGAAAACTAAGACTGGCCAGGCCTTCCTACAACCGAGCAAGACCACAGTCTGCTCTAGCAAGTTCAAGTGCTGAAGTCGGAGGCAACCAGCCAAAAGGCGCACAACAATCAGGATGCCACGCACTCAACGCAAATGGAAGTATGTCTATAACCGCAAATCGATATGGCACTCGCCCTGTGATGGACACTCAGGCAGGTGCAGCGCCGGGCCCTCAGCCTCGAAAGGGCCCAACCTCTATTACTGGACTGAGGAAAATCCATTGGCCCATAGATACAACACTACAGACAAAACTATATGGGCCACTGCAAGAATGACAAAAGACAGTAAAATTCATACAGGAAACGACAATGCAGATATAGACAATACTTCGAGCGAACGAAAGATAAATAGATTCCAAGCTGTTTTAACACATGGTGTATTTGATCTATGAGAAAAATAACTAGCACAGAAATCAAGTGTGACACACGCATGACAGGGAACAGTCTGAGAGATAAGATCAGAGGTGAACAGTTATGAAAAAGACTGGAACCAGCTATTGAATACATAAAGTGACACCAGATCAAATGGTTTGGGCATGTGATAAGACAGGATCCGCGATAGCTCAGTGGTTAGTGAACTGGGCTACAAAGAACAAGGGGTAGGGTTCGATCCCAACCGACGGCTTCCGGGTTCACCCATCCTTAGATGGGCACCTGATTTTTTTCTGGGAAAGTAAAGCGGCACGGGCGTAATACCGACCACATTACCCCAAAAATCAGGTGCCGAAGGTCTGTAAAATTTATGGTCACTAACACCATATTCCCTATACGCCACTTGGCGTGACGGGGGCTCTTTACTTTTACTATGTGATAAGACATAAAGAACTTAATATAGAAACAAGCTAACAGCAGACGCTCTGAGAACATCAGACCAATAACTGTCCTTTGTTATTTTGTTGAGCAGCTTCTCTCATGACTGATGTTGATCTTCAACAATAACTGTCCAGTATTATTTTGTTGAGCAGCTTCTCTCATGACTGATGTTGATCTTCAACAATAACTGTCCTTTGTTATTTTGTTGAGCAGCTTCTCTCATGATTGATGTTGATCTTCAACAATAACTGTCCTTTGTTATTTTGTTGAGCAGCTTCTCTCATGGTTGATGTTGATCTTCAACAATAACTGTCCAGTATTATTTTGTTGAGCAGCTTCTCTCATGACTGATGTTGATCTTCAACAATAACTGTCCAGTATTATTTTGTTGAGCAGCTTCTCTCATGACTAATGTTGATCTTCAACAATAACTGTCCAGTATTATTTTGTTGAGCAGCTTCTCTCATGACTGATGTTGATCTT
The DNA here is from genome assembly GCA_032433765.1 of Megaustenia siamemsis. NCBI lineage: Eukaryota > Metazoa > Mollusca > Gastropoda > Stylommatophora > Ariophantidae > Megaustenia > Megaustenia siamemsis. Next base: position 8,535,096 of record JAVIAB010000091.1, on the reverse strand, counting down.
CAACAATAACTGTCCAGTATTATTTTGTTGAGCAGCTTCTCTCATGACTGATGTTGATCTTCAACAATAACTGTCCAGTATTATTTTGTTGAGCAGCTTCTCTCATGGTTGATGTTGATCTTCAACAATAACTGTCCTTTGTTATTTTGTTGAGCAGCTTCTCTCATGACTGATGTTGATCTTCAACAATAACTGTCCAGTATTATTTTGTTGAGCAGCTTCTCTCATGACTGATGTTGATCTTCAACAATAACTGTCCTTTGTTATTTTGTTGAGCAGCTTCTCTCATGGCTGATGTTGATCTTCAACAATAACTGTCCAGTATTATTTTGTTGAGCAGCTTCTCTCATGACTGATGTTGATCTTCAACAATAACTGTCCTTTGTTATTTTGTTGAGCAGCTTCTCTCATGACTGATGTTGATCTTCAACAATAACTGTCCAGTATTATTTTGTTGAGCAGCTTCTCTCATGACTGATGTTGATCTTCAACAATAACTGTCCTTTGTTATTTTGTTGAGCAGCTTCTCTCATGGTTGATGTTGATCTTCAACAATAACTGTCCTTTGTTATTTTGTTGAGCAGCTTCTCTCATGGCTGATGTTGATCTTCAACAATAACTGTCCTTTGTTATTTTGCTGAGCAGCTTCTCTCATGGCTGATGTTGATCTTCAACAATAACTGTCCAGTACTATATTGTTGAGCAGCTTCTCTCATGACTGATGTTGATCTTCAACAATAACTGTCCTTTGTTATTTTGCTGAGCAGCTTCTCTCATGGTTGATGTTGATCTTCAACAATAACTGTCCAGTATTATATTGTTGAGCAGCTTCTCTCATGACTGATGTTGATCTTCAACAATAACTGTCCGGCACTATTTTGTTGAGCAGCTTCTCTCATGGCTGATGTTGATCTTCAACAATAACTGTCCAGTACTATTTTGTTGAGCAGCTTCTCTCATGGCTGATCTTGCCAACCCTGGAATAGCTGGTCTCGTTGCCGAATGAACAGTTTAGTCACCTGAGGTCTCACATCTCTTAATTTTTTCTTCTTCTTCAAACTTATACTTTACTACATTTTCAAATGTAATCATCCCCTTTCTTATATCTTCCCTATGTGCTACGGTCATCTGTCAATTTTTCCTGCCATTTTATATTTATGGATAATTCACTCATCTTTGTCTCTCATGTTTAGTCTACGACTGGCCACTTCCAGCCTTTAACTTTTTCCATACAGAAGCTTATTATCGATGCAACTGAAGAGGTTTCAGAGACAAGACTTTTCATGGTTTTAAGCATAAATCTACATATTTATCTAACATATTATATATGAATTTGTAGATAATTGAACAAGGTATTAGATTTCACCAATACCAAGATAATACAAGACATGTAAAAAGAATATGGTCTGATGGCGGTTTACACTAATCAAATTTTGAGTGGGGCACTATGCAGGGAAACATCTATCTATCTATCTATTGTCCTTTCGAGCCGAAGACGGCACATAGGGCAGAACCACAATCTCAAAAACAGAAACCTTGCATGCCAAAATGGCACATATTGCAGAGATCACTGCTCTAAAATCTATGGCACTGTTTCCATAACAATACTTTTGAAGACAGCTTGTCAAGCCATCGATCAACCTCCTTAGTCACCTCTTACGACATGCCTGGAAGGTCACAGTGTGACTATTCTTTACCTCCCTCATAATGAGGCCCCGGTAACACACGGGGAAGGGAAACATACATGGCTGAAATTGGCTTGGTGTACAGTGCAGCAAAATGTATGGAGAGAGTTAAGCTGCCAATACAAGATTTGTTTGGGGATGCAAGTACTGTTATTTAATGTTTCCCAACTAGGCAGATTAAGAGAAAAAAAAACAAACAAAAGCATCAATTCTAAAAGGTCTTCAAGAGGGAAACAAACAAAAGCATCAATTCTAAAAGGTCTTCAAGAGGGAAACAAACAAAAGCATCAATTCTAAAAGGTCTTCAAGAGGGAAACAAACAAAAGCATCAATTCTAAAAGGTCTTCAAGAGGGAAACAAACAAAAGCATCAATTCTAAAAGGTCTTCAAGAGGGAAACAAAGAAAAGCATCAATTCTAAAAGGTCTTCAAGAGGGAAACAAAGAAAAGCATCAATTCTAAAAGGTCTTCAAGAGGGAAACAAACAAAACAAAACACTCTTCTACTTCTTGGGAAAAAATTAAAAAAATAGAAAAAAATGGTATGAAAGAAGCTTTACGTGATAAGTGGACGACACAGACTAAACAACGTTTCGGCCCAATAGGCCTTCAGCGGGAACAAACGTGTCGTCCACTTATCACGTAAAGCTTCTTACATACCATATTTTTCTATTTTTTAATTTTTCCTCACATTCAGCTTTACTGCAGCTTCGCATTTTTATGCCTTAACCCTTTTTCTTCTTAGCATGCCACCGATAAATGAGCATGGGTGTTTGTCGCTAGTTTACAGAAAAGCCAAGATATTCGTGCTTTTCGGCATAACACATTCATCATCGGCATGAGCAGATTTTCGAAACAAATTTTTACTATGACAGTGGCCAGGTTGGCCTACTCTTTTCACCTTTAAACTGCCAAGGATTTTAACATGTATACGTGATCTCCTTTATTTTTCTTCTTCTGTTTTCCAAGAGGTCTAGTCATCAGATCTCACTGCCCAGAGGAAACCACGGATTTTAATGTTTGACTAATTTAAAAAAACAAATAAATAAATAAAAGAAACAGCTGACCGGGGTACCAACAACAAGACTCGAGAAAGTCAAAAACTGAATTTATTCTCAAATAGTTACAACTAGTTTGATCAAATTATGGTTACAACTTTAGATCCAAACTTAAGTGATTCTTCATTCTTTTTTCCGACTAAGGCCAAATAATAATAAATGAATATTATTATGGAAGGAAACCGAGGCGATAGATCAGCAAATCATTTCAGGGGAAGAGCTATTTTTACAACACTCTGAAAAAAATTTCCACAAATAATCAACAGAAAATAAAACATAACAATAGACAGCCCGAAAGAAGATCAGACCCGTATTCCTCGACCACAGCACCTTGCCATGAGAAACAAAGTGTTTGTGGTAGACAGTTTCTTGTTTCAAGGTACAGTGTCAAGGAGTACAGATTCAATCCTGCTTCGGGCTGTCTATTGTTTTTTTTTTGTTCTTGATTATTTGTGAATTTTTCCCCAAGTTTTGTAAACATACCTCTTCCCCTGAATTGATGCTCTTTTTTCCAACTACCAATCTATGACTGTCAAACCAGACAACTCTGTCTAGTTACTGATGTTCAGTATTAATGCACTAAAGACGAAATTCTGTTCCACTATACTCCTGTAAAAATCTGTATTCCTCCATCATAAATAAACAAATTACATTCAAAGGCAAGACCACAAGAGACAGTGAATAATAAAAAAAGACAAAAAATTTGCAGCTGTTTAATTTGTGTTCGTCCTTCTTTATTCATAAAGCTAGTTTTGCGCTGTGTTTAGCACCTTGTGGTCTAGTGCATTCATCTTTAGCCTGCAAATGTTCTGTTCTAAGAATGGAGTAGGAAATGGCTGATTACAGCTTGAAGTAATACCTCATCCGGATGAAAATATGGGCACATAAATATAATACAGAGATCTCTCCATTCTCACACCATTTATAACTGTACTGTACAATGCCTGGGCACTAACCTACTGCATTCAACACATCCACTAAATGTGACCACAAAACACTTGGCCTCTCACATGCACAAAGTGATCAGTCACTCCACTAAAACAGTATGATGGACTTCACAATACACACCCACAAACACCCATATCACTGAACACACACACACACATACCCACAGACATCACAACACCACTGAACACACACCGACAAACATCACAATACCACTGAACACATACACACGCCAACAGACATCACAATACCACTGAACACACACACACACACACCCACAGACATCACAATACCACTGAACACACACACACACCTACAGACATCACAATACCACTGAACACACACACACACACACCCACAGACATCACAATACCACTGAACACACACAGACAAACATTGCAATACCACTGCACACACACACACCTACAGACATCACAATACCACTGAAAACACACACACACCTACAGACATCACAATACCACTGAACTATCAACTGAACAAAATGAGATGAGAATATCTACACAACTAAATGTTGATGACTCGACTGAGTTTCTGGACTCTATTGAGAAGAATATCTCCCTGTTTGATGCAGTTCTGCAGAAGAAAAAAAAAACAAACACAAAGTAGGTAAGAAAATTGTGTACCATGTTGGTAAGTGAAGATGTATCTATGTCAGCATCTTAACTAAAGGTTCCTTCCCCCTGCTAGGCACATATGGTGTTAGTGATCATATTTGTTTATGACCACAGCACATTTTTGGTTCATGTGGTTGGTGTCAAGCCTTTACTTCCCAGACAAATCACTGGCACACATTTTTAGAGGCTGGGTGAACTCTGGAGCTTTGTCAATCCGGGAGAAAAAAGATCCGCTATTTCTGGGAATTGAACCCTTCTGATCAGGAAGCGAGCACACTAACCACTCAGCCACCGGGGCTCCTAGAATCTGAACTCTCTTAACTCATTAGCAACAAATATACTGGGCTCATGTATAACTCTTTTGTGAGTTTACAGTTTACAACCAGCTGGTCTCTTCTACCTTTTTAGCTCCCAGTGGAGGATAGGTCTTCAACAAACACTTTCCAAGTCATTCTGTTTTTTGTCATCCTTTTAAGATCATTCCATGTCTTCCCCATCATCTTCATCTCTGCTTCTATCTGTCTTCTCAAAGAATTCCTTGGTCTTTCTCTTTGTCTTTTTCCCTGGGGATTCCAAAAAAGGGCCTGTTGTGTAATACTCTCAGTTGGCTTCCGTAGTGTATGTCCTATCCAGCGCCATCGTCTTCGCTGTATCTCTTTATCCACTGGTATTTGACTGGTACATTTCCATAATTCTATGTTAGTGATTTTGTCCTGTCATTTAACCAGCTGGTGGTTCTAATAAATTTGAAACCCAGATAACTTCATTTCAATACAACCATCTATATATTAACAGTAAGGGACTTGTCTTTCATATGACTAAAGTGGTCGGTATCATGCCAGGCCATCTTTACTTCCTACAAAAATCTCTGGTGCTCTAGCGGGAAAAGCAAATGTATCTACAATCAACACCTTACAGGAACAATCAGTCTGCATACACATAGAGAAATGATGGGATGAGTGGTGCAGTGGATATGGGGCCCCCCGGCTGCAATTAAACTGATTCTATTAATAGAATAGAATCTCCTGTAGAGGCTGGGTGAAACCCTGTGGTCTTGTCGGTCCAAAAAAAAAATCCCCCACTGATGGGAATTGAACACTTCTGATCAGAAAGCGAACACACTAACCCCTCGATCACAGACGGAATATGCAAATGCTAAATATTCACTTTCTAAATAGCCTGGTATCAATGACAGCACAAAGCACCAGTGACATTCACAACCCTAGACAACAAAAATAGACCACAATCACAAAGATGACTAACCTGGTACTGCCAGTTTTTACTGTCTGGCCTGTTTGTCTCCACGATACCACCAACTTTGTCAATCTTACAGTGAAGGCGACCAGCAGCAATGAAGCGAGATAGTTCCCTTCAGAGATCAAAATTATAACTCAATTGTTAAATGTTATTTTTACCTTACTGCTATGAAATTTGAAAATAAAAATTCAGAACAAAATCTGAAATAATAATTTAACAAAGAACGACAACTTTCCTGACTAAATCTAAGGTCATTGTTTGTTTGTTTTCTTCTTGACACTTGAACAAAACAACACTAACTACATCAACTGTCATTCTTCTCTTTGGCACTCGACCAACAAAGTAATATGTGGTTGGTGCACTCTGTGGTGTCGTGCAAAGAAGCTACAACGTTTCTCCGTTTCTGCCTGTGGTCATCCTCTGCCCAAATTCTAGCTAAAACTATTCCATCCTGTTTCCATCATTCTTTTCCAAGCTGATCTTTGATCTATCTCATATTTGTCTCCCCCTACAGTTCAAAGCATGTCAGTTCTTGTGAGTGTTTCTGCATCTCTCCCTATCTCTTTAGCCTGCCAATTGTCACCCTATGTATCACCTCATTGTCACACCTTTTGAGCACTTCCTGGTGCATGACTTTTGTCTGGTTAAAATAATCTCAGAATTCTCCTCAGGTAGCAGGTGATTTGAAGTGAAGACCAGTTGTCATTGACAAAATTTTAAACCCATCATCTTCAAAATATTATCTCAGAACTAAATGAGCTGACACAGTCCACTACATAAGACATTATCTCAGAACTAAATGAGCTGACACAGTCCACTACATAAGACATTATCTCAGAACTAAATGAGCTGACACAGTCCACTACATAAGACATTATCTCAGAACTAAATGAGCTGACACAGTCCACTACATAAGACATTATCTCAGAACTAAATGAGCTGACACAGTCCACTACACAAGACATTATCTCAGAACTAAATGAGCTACTACAGTCCACTACACAAGAATGAATGCCAAGGATTAACCCCCACTGACGAATACCTAGAAATAACCCACAATGAAATCCACACAGACGAATGCCTAGGATTAACACACTGACGAATACCTAGAAATAACCTACAATGATGAATGTCCAGGAATAACCCACAATGATGAATGTCCAAGAATAACCCACAATGATGAGTGTCCAGGAATAACCCACAATGATGAATGCCCAGGAATAACCCACAATGATGAGTGTCCAGGAATAACCCACAATGATGAATGCGCAGGAATAACCCACAATGATGAATGTCCAGGAATAACCCACAATGATGAATGTCCAGGAATAACCCACAATGATGAATGTCCAGGAATAACCCACAATGATGAGTGTCCAGGAATAACCCACAATGATGAATGCGCAGGAATAACCCACAATGATGAATGTCCAGGAATAACCCACAATGATGAATGCACAGAAATAACCCACAATGATGAATGCCCAGGAATAACCCACAATGATGAATGTCCAGGAATAACCCACAGTGATGAATGCCCAGGAATAACCCACAATGATGAATGTCCAGGAATAACCCACAATGATGAATGCCCAGGAATAACCCACAATGATGAATGTCCAGGAATAACCCACAATGATGAATGCCCAGGAATAACCCACAATGATGAATGCCCAGGAATAACCCACAATGATGAGTGTCCAGGAATAACCCACAATGATGAGTGTCCAGGAATAACCCACAATGATGAATGCGCAGGAATAACCCACAATGATGAATGCCCAGGAATAACCCACAATGATGAATGTCCAGGAATAACCCACAATGATGAATGCCCAGGAATAACCCACAATGATGAATGCCCAGGAATAACCCACAATGATGAATGCCCAGGAATAACCCACAATGATGAAAGTCACTGTAGAAGTGAGAACCAGAAACCGTCAAGTACCATGCTACATGTTCATTTTATCTTTTCCTTGGCACACGCAGACAGGACAGCAACAAAAATCATCACACTGTAGGACATTCAGGTCTGGCCCACTCTGTTTCCACTGCTTATAGTGTTGTCTTTGATGTGCCTCTCTTTTTATTCCCCTCCAATATTCTCTGCACAGCAGTTCTTGAGATCATTTCAGGGTCTCATTACAGCACACAAAACCAACTAAATAAGACATACTTGGACATACTAAACCATGCTACAGTTAGTGTCTTACTAAAACATGCTACAGTCAGTGTCTTACTAAAACATGCTACAGTTAGTGTCTTACTAAACCATGCTACAGTTAGTGTCTTACTAAAACATGCTACAGTTAGTGTCTTACTAAAACATGCTACAGTCAGTGTCTTACTAAACCATGCTACAGTCAGTGTCTTACTAAAACATGCTACAGTCAGTGTCTTACTAAAACATGCTACAGTCAGTGTCTTACTAAAACATGCTACAGTCAGTGTCTTACTAAAACATGCTACAGTCAGTGTCTTACTAAACCATGCTACAGTTAGTGTCTTACTAAAACATGCTACAGTCAGTGTCTTACTAAACCATGCTACAGTCAGTGTCTTACTAAAACATGCTACAGTTAGTGTCTTACTAAAACATGCTACAGTCAGTGTCTTACTAAACCATGCTACAGTCAGTGTCTTACTAAAACATGCTACAGTTAGTGTCTTACTAAAACATGCTACAGTCAGTGTCTTACTAAAACATGCTACAGTCAGTGTCTTACTAAAACATGCTACAGCCAGTGTCTTACTAAACCATGCTACAGTCAGTGTCTTACTAAACCATGCTACAGTCAGTGTCTTACTAAACCATGCTACAGTTAGTGTCTTACTAAAACATGCTACAGTCAGTGTCTTACTAAACCATGCTACAGTCAGTGTCTTACTAAAACATGCTAGTCAGTGTCTTACTAAACCATGCTACAGTCAAAGTCTTACTAAACCATGCTACAGCCAGTGTCTTACTAAAACATGCTACAGTCAAAGTCTTACTAAACCATGCTACAGTCAGTGTCTTACTAAAACATGCTACAGTCAGTCATACTAAACCATGCTACAGTCAAAGTCTTACTAAACCATGCTACAGTCAAAGTCTTACTAAACCATGCTACAGTCAAAGTCTTACTAAACCATGCTACAGTCAAAGTCTTACTAAACCATGCTACAGTCAAAGTCTTACTAAACCATGCTACAGTCAAAGTCATACTAAACCATGCTACAGTCAAAGTCTTACTAAATCATGCTACAGTCAGTGTCTTACTAAAACATGCTACAGTGAAAGTCTTACTAAACCATGCTACAGTCAGTCATACTAAACCATGCTACAATCAGTGTCTTATTAAACCCTGCTACAGTCAAAGTCTTACTAAACCATGCTACATTCAAAGTCTTACTAAACCATGCTACAATCAAAGTCTTACTAAACCATGCTACAGTCAAAGTCTTACTAAACCATGCTACAGTCAAAGTCTTACTAAACCATGCTACATTCAAACTCTTACTAAACCATGCTACAGTCAAAGTCTTACTAAACCATGCTACAGTCAAAGTCTTACTAAACCATGCTACAGTCAAAGTCTTACTAAACCATGCTACAGTCAAAGTCATAAAAAAGAAAAACAAATGTCATAACAAACCTAGCACCACAGAACTATTACTGAAGTGGCTGACAATTACAGGGATCTTCAAATTTTGACAAAAGTAGACCCCATATCTTTTAAACGAGAACCACCCAAAACATGATAAACATGAGAGAACTTACTGATCGATGAATGACTCTGTGACGCCAAATGATTTGGCCATGTAGCTCAGAGTCAGGCTGCGATATGACTCAAGCAGCTGTGCATAGGCCATGATCCGCATCTCACGGACATAGTAGGAGTAGTGAGCCAATAACAGACGGTCATACTTCATCTGATTTTCAACCTCGGCTTATAGAAATAGAGAATGCAGAGAAATAATTCAGAACTGAAGGAAATAGATAAATTATGTAAAAAAATGGAGAGAAATAATTCATAACTGAAGGAAATAGATAAATCATTTAAAAAATGGAGAGAAATAATTCAGAACTGAAGGAAATAGATAAATTATGTAAAAAATGGAGAGAAATAATTCATAACTGAAGGAAATAGATAAATCATTTTTAAAATGGAGAGAAATATTAACATAACAAGAAACTAGATGTAACATTTTTTGTTTTCATTATCAAGTACTCACTACAGACTGTTGATATAGTAGTGGTCTAATTAAAATAAACATAAAATGGTATGGAACAGCTAAACAAAAAGACAAGACAAACTGTTTCAGAGAAAGCCTTCACCAGGCATAACAAACTATACAGATTAAAAAAGTATATCCAAATCAGAAAAGGCAACACATACTAGTTCTATACTAGTTCAATTACTGTCACCGTGCACATATTATGGGTGATAGTTGTAAGATGTCTGCCCTACTTAAGATTAATTATAAATCTGGAGGAGCTTTTTCTTTAATGTTGGCCTGACAGCTGTTCGTCTTCATCTAAACAGATGCACAATGGTCACAGAAGTGCTGCGGTTGACAGCAAGAAGAGATATCTGTGATGTGTGGCTCACCACACAACTGGTTTTAGCATGGCATGTTTGGGTTGCACACTAACTTCAATCATTATACACTTGACCTGACTAATAAGTCTGTTTCGGGATCCATCTCATGATGGTGGAGTCAGATCTCCACCAGTTCTGGTTCACTGATCTCGAAAAACTAATTACTAATTATTTTTTCCTTGATCTTCAACACTATTGAGAATAATGTTGGTGTTAGCTATCACTCTATTCCTCTCTATATCACCGTTATTATTGTGTCCCTACAAACTTAAGGCTTGTCTATTCTTTTGTGTTGACTTCCTATTTAATTTTGTGTTTACCTCATTTCTTTGACCGCTAAATGTGCCGTGAAGAACATTCCTTGCTGGACCTGTTGAATGTTTGCATTCACCTGATGACCAAAGGGAATAGTTAGGCCTCTTTGTCAACCATCCTTATAAGGACTTTAAGTGGGCATGCATGTGTTGTGAAGTAGAAATGTGATATTTGCGCCATGCGGCTCAAAACATCCAACTTCAGCATGCTATTTTTGAGTACCTGTTGCCGTCCCTCTTTGTTCCCTACTCACCTGGGCACACAAGATAGATTACAGAGGCACATCAAAGAGGTGGAGTAGGGTCTGGATAGTTCTGATTCACCAATCCTGACACAAATTATCAGCTATGAGCTGCTGCCCTCCCCCAATCTGTTGGTTCTGATGTGCATCCTAATAATCCAGTCAATGTGGCGGATAGGCGGCTGGAATCTTAAGGCACTGTCTGAAAAGTGTTCCTTGGTGTCATCATCATCATTGAGTGCCGTCTCCGCAACGAAGGTTGGCTACCATGGAGCGCCATTCTGCTCTATCTCTTGCTTTGATGGTGCAGGTCCTTGGTGTAGTTTCCTCAATTTCCAAGTCTGGCTTGCTGCTGGAGCTACTGAGTTTAGTGCTCTGTGCACATTGTGGGCTGTGTTTTTCATCCAGATGGTGTTTCTACATTCAGATTGCTTACGATGAATGATGATATATGACCAAGGACAGTTCAACTGTGTTCACTTTTGGTCTTTTGACGTGTACTGTGTTTGCTATTGTGGGGACTGCAGCTGCCTTTCTTTCTTTGGATATTTGATGAGAAGTTAATTCGGATGATTCCAGTGGCATGGGCGGTTGAGCAATTATGGATTTTCATTCGTTTGCAGTAATACCGGGGCATTTGAATAACTATAATATAACCTTGTGTTTAATTTGACAGGGAGTGTTGATTATTGTGTATGGGCTACTGAATACAGTTGATGAGAAGTACAAATTTATATTTTTTTCCTGCCAGCATTCATCTTTATTGTCTGCCCTTATAAAGATGTTTAGTGTGCGTAGATGCGTTGTGATTTGCATTTTTGCGCCTTTTGATCCAAAATGTCTAAAATACGCACTCTGTTTTTGGGTACCTGTTTGGCTTTTCTCTGTGATCCCTACTCAGTTGGCCAGACTGATTAATCTGTTGCCAGGGACACCACTGAGAGATGGAGTATAGTCTGGACCAGCTCAGTTGTTCACCGACCCAGACACGTGCTGTCAACTGTGAGTCGCTACCCACTCTCAGCTCAGTTACTGGCGGGCATTTTAGCCCCTATTTATAAATACAAATGGAGCTGTTAGCTTCACATCTGATGTCATCAACGTCACTTTGATCCTTTGTTTGCTGATATTAAAAAGAAAAAAAGGAGGCCTCACAACAATGTATTAAAGCTCACCATACTAAACTAAGCCACAATGTTTGGAAATGTTAAGGTCAGTGCTTTCCCCTCACTGTTAATACATTCCTCAACTCAACTAGCAATGAATCCAAGTAACTTTACCACCAAGCTACTAACATACTCTTACTCCTAGATTATATCACCTATCCACAGATCACGTTTTTACAACACCGTCGTAAAATTTACAAACACTAAATGTTGCATTTGGAATTCCAAAAATAGTATTTTCTTTAAACTTTTGCTACACAGCTGTGTGTTTACACAAGGAGAGACATGGGAATTAGATATGGCAATCATTTCCTGGCTTACGTTTGATTTATGGCCTGAAATTCAAACACATAGCGCTGTGGCTACCGGAGGTATGACGTCTATTCACATGTCAGCCATCATTCGAGCCATACGCTCAGCTTCCTCTTAGTGTTGTTCACTGCCTATCCCAGGAGAGAGAAGAATGATGTTTGCTTGCTGCAAATTGTTGAATTCCAATAATTTGTATTTTGAGTTTGTCAATTTTAGGAAAGTAAAATCTAGTAATCTAGGGTTAATGAAATCTGAGAATGCAAAGTTACCATATGAATTGATTAATCTAATCCAGATAGTGTTATTGATTGACTACTCACATTTACATCTATCAACACACTTAAAATAACGACAGCTGTGATGAATTAATTTGATTGTGTGGACGCCACAAATAATATTGTTCCTACCCAGAGCCAGGAAGAAATCAGCATACTGGCAGTCGTAAAGGGAGAAGAGAAATTTGCGAATGGTTGGGAGTCCATGGAGAACTTCTAGGATTTCTGATCCTTTCACGACCTGTAGAAATAAAGTGACAAAATGTAGGAGTTAGTGGTTGAACAGTAGCTTGCACCAAGATAAGGTGTGCAACATTTCTACATGTAAGATCTAGCTCAATTCAAGCGCCCAAAGAGCACCTCATGTGAACTTCTTATGGAACTTTTATTGTGTCCCTTTGTTTTAGCACAGATATTCAAAGATCGTTATACCTCAGTAAAATATAGTTCCTAAATGTTTTTAAAATTCATCTTCTGTGATATTAATTTAACAATTTTGTGTTATTCTTTTAAATATAAGTTTATAGCATATGAAATAAATTAGTAATAATTTATAATGGCATTTTTAGAGGGCGGATCATCTGCAACTTTTGCGCATGCAAACCAGGTGTTAAAAAGAATTGATGTGGTAAAATTATTAATGCTTAACAAAAATAACTATGTGTTGCAGAGACACCATTGAAATGTAAATGAATTGTGACCTATATAGTTATTGCGGATGTTATTTCTAAATCTCTATTCAACGCGTAGTTCTCATAATCATGTTTAATTATGTACATCATTCTGACTTTTTTACCAGCAACAGTCACGATCGATGGTGACTTGTTTAAAGCATTTTTTTTTCTTAACCTAAATGAACATTGTCAATGGTGAAACTTTACAGAACGATGAACAGTTTACTAAACTATTAGTCCAGATAGTTTTTTTGTTGTTGTTAGAAAAGTAAAAACAAGCAATGTTAACAGGCAATTTTGGTGTTTTCAACCGTCCTCAGTGATAAGGAATGCAACATGGTCAATCAATGCAGGACAGGAACAATCAGTAGACGAACACTTTGATGATTGCAGGAACAGGCAACAGAACAGATATGGGAATCCCCAAATGTGGTGACGCCAGACTAGAAGCTTGTGGACTCTACCCCTCCGCTCAATGCCATGCTTGTATTTTCTATGTTGGGGTGTCTATAGATTTTGAGCTGACTGTTATGTCAATGTGAGACAGAAGTTAATGACCACACTCTACTTCAAGATGCTGTGGCCAAGACAAGGTTCACTGCCCTCATCCCCCCCCCTCCCCCCAACACACAAATTGCATGCTGGTTGTGCAGAACTTCTCTAAGCCCCAAGCATATAATTTCATCACATTCTGAGTCACTGTGCCTGTTATTGGGTTTCAGTCACGAGAGAACATTACAGTCTTGGCCACATTGTCCTCCTCAGGTTTGTGTACTAGGGGCATTTCTGTAGAATGTATTTTGTTGTCATGTCATCTAGGGTACAGCGGCACTGACTGGTAGTTCCTATTTTGAGTTTAGTAAACATGTGAGTTTGTGGCCAGATCACAGGCAAAGTATGATGACTTGATCCCTCCTTGATAGTTGGAGGTATCCATCCCTCTAGTTATACTTTGGGTGTTCTTGTTTCCATTTTTCATGACACTGGCCTTCGATGATGGATTTGGCTTCTTCGTAGCTGATCAGATAGTTTTCTTGTGGTAATCTTCCTCCTACCTTGGCTAGCTTGTCTGCACATTCGTTTCCTTGTATATTACAGTGTGATATAGCCATTGGATAACCACTCTTTGGAGGTTATTGCACAAAACTAGGGTTGTTCTCAGCTCACTGTTCCTGGGGTTTTTTTTAAGAGCTGTTAGGACTGACAGTGCATCAGTCAGCATCACCAATTTATACCATTACATCTCCTGATATACTGTTACATTTCCTGATACACCTTTACATCTCCTGATATACAGCTCATATGTCAGACATTCACATAAACACCAACAGAAACAGATTTACCTTTTCCCTCAGTTCTGGCCTATCAAGAGCAATCATGCTACAGAGCACAGTGTAGGTTACAAACTGCTGGTACTCCATCAGCTCATATGAGGTGAACGTAGCAATAGTGTCCAGGAAGAGCGCCGCTGCTGACTTGAAGTCTCTGACTGACATGTTATACAGGCCCCTGTACACCTTCAGCCTGTTTCTGCGGTCCCAGTCACCTCCTTCATCTATCAAACTGAAAAGTTAGCCAAAAAGAAGGTCAAGGATTGTTTACCTCAACACATTTGCTACCAAGGGGTTTAATATTTGGTGTCCATGCCGTTTTTCTTGATTTAAAAAAATTTGAAATAAATGTGACAAAATAAACAAAAATTGATCTGAAACACTTGCCGTTCAGGAGCCATGATAGCTCATTTGTTAGTGAACTGGACTACAAAGGACAAGAGGTCAGGTTCAATCCTGATTCACGGCTTCCAAGTACAACCAGCCTTAAATGGGTACCGGATTTTTTTCTGGGAAAGTAAAGCAGCGTGGGCGTAATACCAGCCACATTACCCCAAAAATCATGTGCCGAGGTCTGTAAAAATTATGGTCACTAACACCATATTCCCTAAACGCCATGTGGCATGACGGGGCTCTTTACTTTTTTTTTTTTTAACCTGGTTTGTTCAGACAATTTGCTTAAGACGTTAAATAAGAGAGTTCAAAGTAAATTGACAGCTACATTGAGACTTTCATAAAAACAAAAGAGAGATATATATATATCCCATTAAAAACAAGTGAACCACATTAACTCTTTCCCTTCCCTGTAACGATCAATCCCTTGCAGTATCACATCCTAAGTTTTCCAACATACGCTCTCTTTGTCTATTGTGAAATGTATGGATAATTCTTCCATATCTCCCTTTCAAAGTCTAACTGTACCTTATTGTATAGAAGAGTGGTGGTTTGCCATAAAACATATCCACTTCCAAAACCTTTAAATAACCTTTAAACTGGGGATACATTAGAATTATAAATTGAACCTCAGTTTATGCATATTTTTGTGTTTAATAGGTCAGCCTATGACAATCTGCACTATCAAAGCAAGAGACAGATTGGTATGGCGCTCCAAGGTAGCCAACCTTCGATGCGGAGACGTCACTCGATGATGATGATGATGTGTTATATATCCTGTTATCATGACCTCCAAGGGAAAACGGGTGAAACCCTAATTGGATTATTTAAAAAACTGCAACAGCTGTGAAATGTAAGTAAACTAAATTTCCATGACAAAAATAGTATGTTTACATGACAAAAATAGTATGTTTACATGACAAAAATAGTATGTTTACATTACAATATTTTGTTCTTTTGTCATCAAGGTGTCAGTCAATTTTTCAACCTTCATTTGTTTCTCTCTCTTCAAATTTTAAATACTTACCAAAATGATTTTATGTCACGGAAATATTATTTCCATTTTGTGCAATATTACTCCTTTAATTTGATACATATATGATTTATTTAAAAACATTATTTTGACAGAAATTTTACATTGGCAACATTTCACAAATCTAAGTCAGGTAATTCAGTTCAAACCAGCAAAATCATCGGGGATGGAAAGAATTAAGACCTTTAATAATAAAAACATCCAAGCAATAACACGTGAAGCTCATTTTGGGGACCTTTAATAATATATCATATCCCTGAATAACAGGAAAGCTGGAAAACAAACAAAAAAATTCAGTGAAAACTAAACCCTTTTGAAGACAAATGCCTAACGAGGATACTCTGTGTACAGTGGCATGAATTCAAGACAAATATAGAGATAAGAGAAAAAATGTAACCAACAATCTCATCTAAAATCATAAAAAGATGACATGGGTTGGACATGTTGAGAAGAGACAACAAAAGAATTTCAACTTTTCTTCTATGGGAACCATCATGATAGTGGAAAAGAGGAAGACCCATAGAGACACTAAAATGAACATTTATAAGAGAAGCAAAGTTGGCAGGAATAGACTCATTAGATACGATCAAACATCTTGCCAAGAACAGAGATGGATGGCCAAAAACACTAGATGCCCTATGTGACCTCTAGTGGCACTGGAAGGGTCAAGATCAAAATTAATAACAAGTGAACCTCATTGGGATCTTTAAAAAAAAGATCACATTCCATTCAAAACAAATCTACAACACTAAGCTCTTCTGTCTGCACTTACAGAGCCTCGATCCCAACAAACTCAAGATAATACTCTAATGCCGTTACTAATAAATGTTGTGGATGTACCTCTGAGCCTTCTCCAAGTTCTTGGTGATGAGACTGTGGTCATTGTAGAACAAACCAATGCGGATAAGGTGGAAGACAATATCCAATCGATAGCCCAGCGCAACAGTTTTCTCATAGGTTTTACGAAACTCTGTCAGAGCAGCAGCCTAAACAGAAATATATACATATGTTTTTTTTTAACAATTGCTTTAATTACTACATTTGTTTTTTTTAACAATTGCTTTAATTACTACATTTGTTTTTTTAACAATTGCTTTAATTACTACATTTGTTTTTTTAACAATTGCTTTAATTACTACATTTGTTTTTTTTAACAATTGCTTTAATTACTACATTTGTTTTTTTTAACAATTGCTTTAATTACTACATTTGTTTTTTTTAACAATTGCTTTAATTACTACATTTGTTTTTTTAACAATTGCTTTAATTACTACATTTGTTTTTTTAACAATTGCTTTAATTACTACATTTGTTTTTTTAACAATTGCTTTAATTACTACATTTGCTTTTTTAACAATTCAAAAATTCTTGCCCAATGGAGCCTACTTCTGATGATCAGATTGCCTCCTGTTCCAAAACTCTATACAAAGAGTTTCTTATAGTACATTTGTTTTAATTAAAAAAGGATATTACAAATGTTATTGTGATGAAACTTTTCAATAAAGACACCACAACAATAACTAGAGAATTACAATTGTTATAATTTAGAGTTTACAACTGAAACTAGGTCTTAATGGTTTCATTCCACCCCGATTAATTTAGGTCAACAAGCAATATAACTGCCACAAAAATCATCCATGTTTGTTTATTCACGCACTGTTTTGCCCAGAGTATTACATATTTCCCCATGCCGATGACATATTTCTAGGTGATGTGTTTGGTATTCCGACAGACAACTTTTACTTCCTAGAAAAATTTATGGTACCAATTTTTAGAGGCTGGATGAACTTGGGAGCCTTGTCGGTAAAAAAAAAAAAAATCTACCGCTCCTGGAAATCCAACTCTTGACACCTCTGATCATGAAGCAAGTACGCTAACCACTCAGGCTACAATCTTTCTGTAAGGTGGCAGTTATCTGTCTTGAAAATGTGACCAAGAGAAATACAATACAATCGGTATTGACCCTAGATTAAGATGCCTTAGTCCAAATTTAATTATTCCCGCTGGTGATCCCTGACATGTCATTGCTGGCGGATTTTTTGCTTTTTTTTTTTTTCAAACAACTCACATGCATAGTAAAAACTGTGAAAACAATGTTAAAGCGCAGCTTTTTTTTTCATTTTAAAATTGGCCATAAGTGCAATAAATAATTTTTTTGTTTACTGCTTCTTAATGAAAATCTTTATGGCTGTCGGTGAGACATCAAACAAACCTTTGTAAACACGGGATAGGCAATGAATGACACTAAGATAACAGCTGGACTGATGGCCGATGTGTCAATAAACAAAGCACTGTCTGACAGCACTTAGTGTGTGAACTCTGGACCATAAATCGGGACTAAGCCAGCAAATGATTACCACATCCGATTCCCCTTTCTCTTCTTAGATAAATGCAAAGGTTTGTAGCAAAAGTTCAAGGAAAATATTATTTCTCCAAATTACAAAGGGTGTTTAACATTTTGATGAACATTGGTAAAAATGTGACTCACAGATAGGTATTTTAATCTAGGGGTAGAGACACTAAAACAATATAAAGATCTAGGGTTAAAGACACTAAAACAATATAAAGATCTAGGGTTATAGACACTAAAACAATATAAAGATCTACGGTTATAGACACTAAAACAATATAAAGATCTACAGTTATAGACACTAAAACAATATAAAGATCTAGGGTTAAAAGACACTAAAACAATATAAAGATCTCGGGTTATAGACACTAAAACAATATAAAGATCTAGGGTTAAAAGACACTAAAACAATATAAATATCTAGAGTTAAAAGACACTAAAACTATATAAATATCTAGGGTTAAAAGACACTAAAACAATATAAAGATCTAGGGTTAAAAGACACTAAAATGATATAAAGATCTAGGGTTAAAAGACACCAAAACGATATAGAGATCTAGGATTAAAAGACACCAAAACAATATAAAGAACTAGGGTAAAAAAAACACCAAAACAATATAAAGATCTATGGTTAAAAGACAATAAACAATATAAAGATCTAGGGTTAAAAGACACTAAAACAATATAAAGATCTAGGGTTAAAAGACACTATAGAGATCTAGGATTAAAAGACACCAAAACAATATAAAGAACTAGGGTAAAAAAACACCAAAACAATATAAAGATCAAGGGTTAAAAGACAATAAAACAATATAAAGATCTAGGGTTAAAAGACACTAAAACAATATAAAGATCTACGGTTATAGGAACTAAAACAATATAAAGATCTAGGGTTAAAAGACACTAAAACGATATAAAGATCTAGGGTTAAAAGACACTAAAACAATATAAAGATCTACGGTTATAGACACTAAAACAATATAAAGATCTAGGGTTAAAAGACACTAAATCAATATAAAGATCTACGGTTAAGACACCAAAATGATATAAAGATCTAGGGTTAAAAGACACCAAAACGATATAGAGATCTAGGATTAAAAGACACCAAAACAATATAAAGATCTAGGGTAAAAATAACACCAAAACAATATAAAGATCTAGGGTTAAAAGACACTAAAACAATATAAAGATCTATGGTTAAAAGACACTAAAACAATATAAAGATCTAGGGTTAAAAGACACTAAAACAATATAAAGATCAAGGGTTAAAAGACACTAAATCAATATAAAGATCTACTGTTAAAAGACACTAAAAGGATTTAAAGATCTAGGGTTAAAAGACACCAAAATGATATAAAGATCTAGGATTAAAAGACACCAAAACAATATAAAGATCTAGGGTTAAAAGACACTAAAACAATATAAAGATCTAGGGTTAAAAGACACTAAAACAATATAAAGATCTAGGGTTAAAAGACACTAAAACAATATAAAGATCTAGGGTTAAAAGACACTAAAACAATATAAAGATCAAGGGTTAAAAGACACTAAATCAATATAAAGATCTACTGTTAAAAGACACTAAAAGGATATAAAGATCTAGGGTTAAAAGACACCAAAATGATATAGAGATCTAGGATTAAAAGACACCAAAACAATATAAAGATCTAGGGTAAAAAAAAACAATATAAAGATCCAGGGTTAAAAGACACTAAAACAATATAAAGATCTAGGGTTAAAAGACACTAAAACAATATACTTATTAGAAACGTCACAGTGATTTAAAGTGTGTGCTCAGGAAAATAGAAATTGGCTTTGCTTGAAGGCAATGATTGGAATCTCTGAAGAGGTCAAGGCTGATTGAAAGCTGCTTCAGTTTTGTGTGCCAGGACACTCAAGTGTAAGAGGGAATGAATGAGCAATGGGCTATTTTCAGTGCTCTCAACGATGTAGGATGTGTAAGTGATTCATGTAATTAATGTGAATATATAACCTTGAATAGTCTACAAAAGCATCATGTCATGATACCAGACAAGGGCCTCGGTAGCCTAGTTGGGAAAACCATTCGACTGGGCCACCGACGTTCAGACAACCTGTGCTCGATTCCCGCTGGAAGCAGTGTAAGTTGTACTCATGGTTGGAAAAAAAACCCTCACAGTCGACCCAGCCGCGGGCAGAAATGGGTACCAGGGTAGTACTCTGGAAGAGTGAGGAATGCTGCCTCGCATCGTGACTTTCGATGCTTGAAGCGAGACTATCCAGAAGTCTCCAACATTTCTGGATAGGCAGCCGAGTACATATGGGTAAAAACTTGCTTGCTAAGATGACGATTCAAGTCTCGTACTTTACCTTTACCAGACGAGAGCTTTAAGCAGGGAGGCAAAGAGACTGGTAAAGCAATAGAAATGGGATTGTAAGTAGCTACACATTGAGGGATATATTGATGAGGGGATCCAACGACTTATGGAGTTGTCCAATGTGCAGTGAGGACAATCTCTGTCAACAAACTGACTGATTTGAAAAGCAGAACATATACCAATGTGTCAAGTTTTTGATAAGAGCAAGAAGCATGTGTGCTATTTCACTTCTTTTTTGTAATCCTTCGGTTGTTGAGGAAGATAGAAGGTTCTTGGTTCTTAACTTTATGGAAGGCAGATCAACCACTGTCATGTGATGTCATTGAACAGTTTCTTTATTGCTCCTGCATATTATTCTGGAGGGAGCCACGATAGCTCAGTGGTTAGTGAACTGGACTACAAAGGACAAGGGGTAGGGTTCGATCCCAATTGACGGCTTCCGGGTTCACCCAGCTTTAAATGGTACCAGATTTTTTTCTGGGAAAGTAAAGCGGCACAGGCGTAATGCTGACCACATTACCCCAAAAATCATGTGCCGAAGGTCTGTAAAATTGATGGTCACTAACACCATATTCCCTATACGCCGCCACTTGGCGTGACGGGGGTACTTTACTTTTTTTCTTTTTATATTATTCTGGGTTTGCTTCAATTCTCTCCTTTCAGATGTGCTTTGAATATTAATGGAATCACAATATGTTTGCTCTTGGTGCACAAAAATTATTATTTACTGCCACTGTATGTTAGGGCCGAAGGGCACAAGCTCATAGTCCACTGGATCTATAACAACAACAAGAACAGCAGACAAACAATATCAACACAAACCACTAACAAACAAAGTAATTTCCCAACAGAAACTAGCAGCACACAAATGTAGACCTAACCTTGTCACCAATTTTGCACAGATACTCTGCCTTTGACAGCATGCTGTCTCGGATCTCTGTCTCTCCCAAATTTTCTCTGCATCAGCAATGGCTTCATCCAACTGCTTCAGCTTCTCCACATTTGCTGCCTTCATGGTGGAAAGTAACTGTTCGTCCTTAGTCCATCCAAGTTCTTGGGCAACTTCTTCATAGAAGGGTGCCATATCTAGTGACATTATTATATTTTCTAATATTACTGGATGCTGAGTATACATCTACCTTATACCTCCACACATATCAGTTTTTTAATGTTCACACAGATAACAATTTTTAAAATTTACATATATACAACAATTTGTTAATCTTAACACATATTAATTTGTTAATCATACCAAATATCAATTTGTTTATATTATTTCATATCAATTTTTTAATCTTCACATGTATAACAATTTTTTTAATTTACATATATATACAACAATTTGTTAATCTTAACACATATCAATTTGTTAATCATACCAAATATCAATTTGATTATATTATTTCATATCAATTTTTTAATCTTCACGCACACATCAAATTTGTTTATCTCCACACATACAACAATTTGTTCAATCTTCATATTGCTCCTAAAATAGTGATTTGCTTTATTATGTGTAAGTAAAATAAAATTGGTATTTATGACTTTTCACCAGACATGAAGCAAACCAAAATTTGACCATCATATGAAGTTTGATGGAATCTTGACCAACAATATTGTCATCACTGAGTTATGGAATTATGTTGCCGTATATATGTGAAGGTTGAAATTCACAAATTTGTCATCATTTCTGACATTTCTTATGATGCTCTCAACATAGACGTTGAACAGGTAGGGAGAAAGGATGCACACATCTCACCCCATTTTGTACTTCAAAGCAATCTGATGTTTCACCCACTATTCAGATAACTACTTGCTGTTCATGATATACGGATTTGATGAGTTACATCAGTCAGGTTTGTTGGAAAGCCGATATCTTTCATGGTGTTCCACAGTTTCTGACGTTGTATGTAGTAAAAGGCTTTGATGTAATCTATAAAGTAAGCATGTAAGTAGTTTTATGTTGTATTCCCTACACTTCTCAAGGATGTCTCTCATGTTAAAGATGTGGTCCATGGTGCCTCTAGTACACCTGTAACCTGCTTGAATTACATGAATCTCCTGTCCTATTCCCTTCATGATCTGTAAGAGTATTCCACTGGTATAGCTTATTAGATCAATCATTCAGTATTTGGTACAAAGTTTCAGATTTCCTTGCTTTTGAAAGGGAATGTACAATGACCTTTTCCAGACTTTTGGCCAGTCCTCATTTTTCCAGATCTTCACATATCATAGTACAAGGTTAATATGAACACTGGCCTCTTCTCCAGCTTGGATGAATTCAGCTGGAATATCATCACAGCCTGGTGACTGCCCTACTCTTCAGATTTTTTTGTGTGGAATAAACCCCCCCCCCCCCCTTTCCCTTCTATATTAACTCTTTAACGACTTTTATCCGACACATTGGTTCAACAAAAAGTGTTATTTCTAACCATTATCCAAAAATTTGGCTCTGACGAGTGCAGCTTAATATTTGTTTCGTTTTCACTGATTTTTGGTTTTTATTTCAGCCAATACTTTATTTCCAGATGTAGGAGAGTTCTCACTTGCTGTTAAACTGCGTGCTTTCAGAGTTTGAACGTTAGAAGATTGTTAATTTACATTCATTGTTTTTTTCGACGCACCAAGATGGGCGCGTGTTTACATTTGAACAAAGCCCAACGGCCAAGATCTAAATTTGCAGAATTTCGTTCATTCTCAACGACGGCCGTTATAGTTTAGCTTTTGCTAGCACAATGTTTCACCAGACAAGTTGTAACCGATTGTTTCACCAGACAATTTGTAACAGATTGTTTCATCAGACAAGTTGTAACCGATTGTTTCTTCACACTAGTTGTAACAGATTGTTTCACCAGACAAGATGTAACCGATTGTTTCTTCACACTAGTTGTAACAGATTGTTTCACCAGACAAGTTGTAACCTTAAATGAACTAAATTAGTAAACAACCATGCATCCACTAACACAGGAGATCAACACCTTCTTTGACCTTCCTTGCGAAAGCTCTGATTAACTAATTACTACATCAAGTTTGGGCAGATGGTGCTCGTAAACCTAGGAGGGCCGACCATCTAAGGGCAGAATCCCCCTACAGAAAAGACAATCTGCTGCCTTGCAGGAAGATTGGGGACAATCAAAGGATAAGGAAAGCAAACCTGAATAAAATGATGGTTGAAATCGGATGCACTGGGCCACTGGGGCAGAACACAGTGCAACGTTTTAACAAGTAATCAATGAGACTGGATCTAACAGACTCTAATTATGATAGAAACTACCACTGGCCGGAAAGGCTTCAAGAAACAGCTGAATATAATACACTGGAATGCGGAGGGCATATACCACACAAAACAAGCTCTAACAATCAGACTAGCAGAGGAGGAGATAGACGTTGCCTGCATCCAGGAAACTCATCTTAATCCTCAGCACAGATTTATGATCATGGGCTACCAAACATTTAGACAAGACAGGGAAAGTCACAAGGGTGGAATTCTTATACTTATAAAAAATTCCACCGCAGCAAAACTGATAGATGTAGTCACAAACGGAGAGGCAGAGATCATTGGTACAGACTTATACATTAACTCCGCTAGTATAAGGGTATTTAATATATACTGTCCAAATGACAAATTACTGAAGCTGGAGTCAATGGAAATAACACAATCAAAGTGTCTGGTAGTAGGAGACTTTAACAGCCACTCTGAAAGATGGGGATATAAAGAGTTCAATGTTCGAGGTGAAGAAGTGGAAGAATGGGAAATAGACAACAACCTATTCCTCATAAACTCTAGGGAGGACCACCAACATTCTACTCAAGAAGATGGAAAACAACTTCCACTACCGACCTAGCATTTGCAACTGGAGATATATCTATCAAAATAATCAGAAAAGTGCTGAACCAACTTGGAGATAGTGATCATAGGCCAGTCAAACTTTCAGTGGCTCTTGCTCACAAACAGGAGTTGCAAATACCTCTTCCCCGCTGGAACTATAAGAGAGCAGATTGGGCAAAGTTTGCAAGGCTCACTGATGCATATACTGCGCCTATCAACACCCACGAAAAGAAGGTCAATAATATGATAGAGAGGTTAACAAATGGAATCCTGAGAGCTGCTGAAGAATCCATTCCTAGAGGAGCAAGAAGAAACTACAGGCCATACTGGAACACGAAAATACAAAGTCTAGAAGAGGAACTGGACTCTGCCAGAGAACTAGCTGAAACATCACACACCACAGAGAGCAATATTGCCTACAAAGCAGCCTCGGCCAAATACAGACGTGAGGTCATGATATCAGCAAGACAGAGCTGGATAGACAAAACAGAGAGCCTTAATCTAGACAAAAATGGTCATAAACTATGGAAACTTGCGAAAGCTCTGAGCGACGAAAACAACTGCCGACCTCCAATATCATTAACACACAATCAGAACATCCACACAGGCAAAAGGGCAGCAAATCTACTCATAGAGACTTACAAAAACATTAGTAGAATCAACATTCCAATAGACAAACAGAAAGCTGCAAGACAGGAAAACCAAGTTGCAAAACACATGCCTTCAGCACCAGAAGAACATCAGACGACCATCTTTACCCCAAATGAATTAAATTTTGCCCTCAAAGGATTGAAGCTCAAAAGTTCCCCTGGTAAAGATGGAATCTCCAACGAAATGCTTTTAAATCTGGGACAGAAAGCCAAGAGCCAGCTTCTAAGAATAATAAATGCTAGGTGGAAGAGACGTCATGTGCTGGCAATCTGGAAAGAAGCTATTATGGTGCCCATCCTCAAGTGTGGAAAAGACCCACTAGACCCTAGTAGTTATAAACCAATTAGCCTACTGAGCTGCCTGAGTGAACTCATGGAAAGGCTGGTTAACAGAAGACTTATGTGGCATTTGGAGACAAAACAACAAATCGTACCACAACAAAGTGGCTTTCGTCAGCACAGATCAACTGAAGACCTGGTCACCTACATTGCACAGCAAATAGAAGATGCTCTACAAGAAAAGAAACACATACTGGCAGTGTGGGTCGACATGGAGAAGGCTTTTGCAAGAGGGTTTAAAGAACAAGCTTTTTAGACTTGGCATCCAGGGTCGTTTATTCAATTGGGTCTCTCAATACCTTCAGGATAGAACGGCCAGCGTACAAGTTCAAGGTCAACTAAGTAAGAAGGTTTCTATCGAACAAGGTGTTCCACAAGGTGGAGTCTTGTCCGCAACACTCTTTTTAATTTTCATAAATGACATCGTAATGGACATTCCACCCCGAATACGCTCAGCAATATACGCAGATGATCTAGCATTATGGGCCCGCGAGGAAAGTATGTCGGTGGCTGGACCCAGGATGCAAGATGCCCTAGGTGAACTTGAAAAATGGACGAACACTTGGTTCTTACCAATCAACGAAAAAAAAACTATGCACCAAAGAATAACTGGTTCCAGAATTGTACGACTAAAGAGGAGCAACTTCGCTGCAATTGCCAATGAACTAACTACTGGAGACCCAGTACTTTCCCAAACAATATCGAAATCCTTGGGCCCATCTGATATGTCTTCTCATGAAAAGCATAAAATACCAGAGCTTAAGGAAAATATAACAGGAATCATGAAAAAAGGCACCCAATCAGACACAGAAAGAAAACACGTAGCAGAAAAACACATACACGATACCTACCCACAGGACTCTTGGTCCCACATATACACAGATGGCTCTGCTACAAATGCCACAAGAAATGGAGGGGGAGGTGTGTTCTTGACGCTGAATAATCAGGATGAGATCACTAAGTCAATAGCTACTGGAAAATTCTCAAACAACTTTAAAGCAGAAACTGAGGCCATCAGAGATGCTGCAACACTGGCTACTCAACACAAAAATAACATGCACAATAAATTGGTGATTCTGACTGATGCACTGTCAGTATTATCAGCTCTAAAAAGCCCCAAGAACAATGAACTAGATGACTTGAGAACAACACTGGACCAACTATGCAATAACTTCCAGAGAGTAGTCATTCAGTGGATACCATCACACTGTAATATACACGGGAAC
Organism: Megaustenia siamemsis; assembly: GCA_032433765.1. Classification (NCBI taxonomy): domain Eukaryota; kingdom Metazoa; phylum Mollusca; class Gastropoda; order Stylommatophora; family Ariophantidae; genus Megaustenia; species Megaustenia siamemsis. The sequence continues at coordinate 8,508,438 of JAVIAB010000091.1, read as the reverse complement.
GAACGCGCAGACAAATTAGCTAAAGAGGGAGGGAGATTTCTGCAAGAGAACCACCTGCTCAGTTACAATGAAGCCAAATCCATCCTAAAAGGTCAGTTCCAAGAAAAATGGAAACGAGAACACCCAAAGCATAACGAGAGTGACGGATACCACCAACTATCAAGGAATGATCAAGTCATCATACTTCACCTACGCACTGGCCACAATAGAATGAGAAATCACATGTTCACCAAATTCAAAATAGGTACGGTACAACCAGCCTATGCCACGGTACACTGGACAATATGACTACAAACCATGTTCTACAGGATTGCCCACAGTACATAGACCTGAGAAGAGCAATGTGGTCCATGCCCACCTCCCTGGAAGAAAAACTATATGGGGCAATCGATTCGCTTAAACAGACAGCTGACTTCATGAGAGAGTTTGGAATCCTACTCTGATTGAATCTTGATCGCAGAGAGAGAGAGAGAGAGAGAGAGAGAGAGAGAGAGAGAGATTGTATTTTTCTCTCAAATTTCTGTCACATAATGGCCACACCCACTGCTGATACTTCTTGCAGTCGACCAAAACGATATAGTGCAAAACACGCTAGATCTATGTTCGAAACCTTGTTATTGAGTGATTCAGAAATAGAGTATACATAGAATTTAGACTCGGACAATAATTTGTTGTTGTGATAATGGGTCGCAATATTAGTAAAAGTTATGCTAAAAAGGCAAGACGATCTGGCTTAGGCTTAGCTAGTGGATGCCTTCTATTTGAGCACTATGAATGCCTCAGAGGAATTGAGAGATAGTGATTCTGATAACAAAACTGGTACTTTAGGGACATATCACACAAAATAAGTCCAGTTTTTTAAATAAAAAAATAAACTTGATTATTTATGAATATTGTTCACACAAAATAAGTCCAGTTATGTAAATAAAAATAATAAACTTGACTATAAATAATATTGTTCTGATGTCACATAAATTTATCATATTTTTCATTCTGGGATAATTGATCTGATTGACAAAAATGTACATAATTTTGTTATTTGTGGACATAAATTAATCAAATAAACTGTATTTTGGAGGAATTTGGATTATGTTGTATAATATTTCAAAACAAATGGATAGTAACACTTATAAACATGGAAAAAGGTAAGTGAATTACAATATTTTGAATTAAAAATTACCCACCTTAAATATTTTATATTTTTTAAAATATAATTATAATTATTCCTACAATACCCACATATTATAAATATATTGCTATTTTCATTTTCTGTATCCATTTTCTTTTCTAGTGATATATAACATATGCCACATTTATCTAAATTATTATTATTGTGTGAAGTAGTCAAATGGAAAAGGTATATGGTGACATTTTTTTAAACAGGAAAATTAATCTGGTACAAAACCTAAAATAACATTTTTTCTGTTCTGGTCCTGAAAGAATATATCTGAGTAGTTTGAATTATTTGCATATGTTCCCTATTTTGAGTTGAATATCTTTTATACATCAATGTACAGTAATTAATCACTAATCGCTCCATCTTTGCATACTTCAGTCCTTAACCCTAAGTTCAGCTAGTGTGATCATTAATTACTTGAACTGATCTGATGGCCTAAAATCCCCTGTTAAGTTTTAAGTGTTTACAATTTTGATTTTATTATTTTGCTGCAAGTCTGTAATTTACTATAATTAAGTCAGTAAGTCTGAGTAAGTGCCCTCCTACCTAGTCTAGTGAAACAACAAGTTACGTGACTACCTAAAATTACTAAAAAAAATACATAATAAATCATCATCATCGAATGCTGTTTCCGCATCGAAGGTTGGCTACCATGGAGTGCCATTCCGCTCTGTCTCTTGCTTTGAACTTCACTACTGAAGTACTGACTACTCAGATTGCAGCAGTCTCATTGAGACTGTTGAGTCTACTAGACAAACTAACTTAACACTAACAGTTTACACTATTTACAGTAAAAACTGTCTGTAAACTCAGTAAAGTAAAGTAAATGTATAAAATAAAATGTTACATGGTTAGGTACTCATTTTTTTGTAAATAAATGCTAATATAAAATCACCAGTGACCAATCAATGTAACACGAATCTCATAGTTTGCTAGACTAGATCATCATCATCATCATCGAGTAACTTTTTAAGTTGTTGTTGTTGACGGATTACTACCACGAGTTGATACGGTGATACGAGCTTGTTTGCCCTTTGACTCATAAGATGTGGCGGGTCATATGGCTTTCTTGACATTCCCGGTTCTTACTGGAGGTCGTCTGTCCCAGGTTACGCTGGGAAACTACTAGTCCAGCCCAGAGGTACCGGTACTGCAATACTCAATTGGGTCCTCAATCAGTAACACTCACACTCTCACACTCACACTGTACTGTTACAACCACCAACAGGGAACACGTCGGTCCTAGCTTCTGTTAGCCAGTCTGTTTTGACGCAGACTGAGACTGTTACCAGGGGAGACCACGAGGAGGTAGATCTGCTAGGTCTTGGCCAGCTGATGGTGCGCCGGCCCTGCTATACTAAAACTTAAAAACAAAACTAACAATGAAAAAAATCGACTCTCACCGTTAGCCTTGATCTCGTCAAGCAACTTCTGCTTCAAATCATTGTCGTTCTTGTACTTCTCGGTTCCAAGCAAAAACCGTAATTGTGCGTATTCCAAATTTGGGTTTTTGGCCAGGCCCTCTTCCTCTAGATTTTCGATCGGCATGATTGTTCCCTACAAAACTAGTTAATTTTCTTATTTGTTTTAACGATAACAGTTGATCTTTGTTGGAGCCCGGTTTCTCGCTGTGTCTGCTTCTATCGACTTCCGGTAGTTGTGATTCGGCAAATTTGCATGCTGTCTATCTACACAGTTGCCGGCTTGATATTCTCTTTGCACCGTTATCCATACGATATCAACGAGCACTATACAATACAATCTTCATGCCAACGGTAGCACAACGTGTGTTTTTAAAGTTAGTTGCTTGCTTTAACAATTTATTGTCAATGCCATTGTGTGCTGCCTTTTCCTTTCTTGTTACAGTCACAACGTCTGTTTTGTCTGTTAATTTTCATGTTGTTATCCTTGACGCCTTGTTTATATTAATATTATGCTGTTTTAGTTTTCCTTGTTTTTGTTTCTAGTGTTTGAGCATCCGTGATAGAAGTTTGCAAATGTGTTATTCTCATTTGTGTTTGTGATTATGTATATGTGCTTTGTGTATGTACTTTGTGTATGTGATTAATAGCAAGGATGACAGTACACATCCTTGTCGTACTCCGGATCTTATGTTAAGTTTCAGAGCAGTCAGTACTGGTTCTAATTTCCATTGGTTGTTTTGGTATATGCTTTCATACATTCTACTAAGATGGTTATTTACTGAATATCGTTTTAAAAATTATTGTATTGTGAACTTAAGGACGGAAATAGACCAAAGTGCAAACCAGTTCAGAGATATAAGGATGTTTCCAGGTCTTCATTGAGTGAATTCTCTATCAGTGAAAAGAAATAGGCGAGATATCGTTAATCTCAACGTCGGAAGATAAAAGGTTCAGAAAAAAGCTGAGGCCGGGTACCACAAATACATCTTGCTCATTCTGTGGTCTGTGAAACATTAGCAAACTGAGTGATGAAAGAAGCTACTCAGTAAATCAGTAATAAAAGTAAAGTGCCCCCATCACGCCAAGTGGCGTATAGGGAATATGGTGTTAGTGACCATAAATTTTACAGACCTTCGGCACATGATTTTTGGGGTAATGTGGTCGGTATTACGCCCGTGCCGCTTTACTTTCCCCCAAAAAATCCGGTACCCATTTAAGGCTGGGTGAACCCGGAAGCCGTCGGTTTGGATCGAAACCTATCTTTTGTCCTTTCAGTAAATCAGTATCAAGCATAGAACACTAATAACCAAATTATCAAACTGTTGAGAAATCATGATTGCATGCTACCATCCGTCTGTTAAGACACCAAGACCATATACGCTTCTTTATATCTGCAATAGTTGTTGTCTGTCTATTCTGTCAGTTGCCGTTTCCTGGTCGACAAATACTAAATGCACGTCTTTGTTATACTCAAAAGATTGCTCTTAAAGCAAAAATAACATCTGTGCATAGTCACTTTTTTATTTATTTCCCATTTGCCCTTCAATATCTTTCTGTCTGTTTGTCTATCTGTCTGTCTGCTTGTCTATCTGTGTGTCTATCTGTCTGTCTGCTTGTCTATCTGTGTGTCTATCTGACTGCATATCTGCCTGCCTGTCTGTCGGTCTCTCCATTATCACTTCGAACAAAAGATGGCACAAAGAGCAGAGATTCTAGGCTCTCTTTGTCCTACGATAGTTGTTATCAAGTGTCAGACCTTGCAGAGAACCCGCAGTGTATCACGCCACATGTCCCTGCTGTGGACAAGCCTCTCAATCTCAGTAAGGGAGTCTATGGCTGCTGTTGTTGCCCATCGCCTCAATATTCTTTAAAGTGTTTCTCTATGTAGGCATCTTTTCTTGTACCCTCTCCCATTTGATGGCCTACTTTGAGATTCTCTTGTTGTCTGTTCTCACCACATGACCAACGTATAACCACCTTCTTCTTATGATTATAAATGCTATTTTTTGGATTCTTTGTCGTTTCTAATTCTACACTAGTCTTAAATTCATTCCATGATACCCCATCAAGGCCAGCTCCTTGTCGTGGGGATGGGGCTTAACAGTTACCAGGGACTGAACACCAAGACTGGCCAAGCCTTCCTACACCCGAACAAGACCACAGCCTGCTCTAGCAAGTTTAAGTGCTGAAGATGGAGGCAACCAGTCAAAAGGCGCACACGAGCAATCAGGATGTCACGCACTCACGCCAATGGGAAGTATGTTTATAATTGTGAATCGATATGGCTTCGCCCTGTGATGGACACTCAGGTAGGTGAGGTGCCGGGCCATCGGCCTTGAAAAGGTCCAACCACTTTTACTGGATTTCCTTCTCAACAGCCCCGTGGAGATCGGGAGCGAGAGCATAGAGCTACTGGCCAATCAAAACTAAGACCACTTAAAATAATGCACTGGAATGCTGAAGGCATCAACAACAAAAGAGATGGTGAAGCAGGTAGTTAGCAGTGATTAAAGAGTGTACAATAATATGGGAGTGAGGTAGGAGAAATCGAGGGGAGATAAGAAGGGTGAGTAAAACAGAATCACGGGATCCACAAGAGGTGAACACTTCTTGAGGCACGGTAATTGTAAGACAATGTAGAAACGAGGCAGGGATGTAACAAGCGGTATGATTGATGGAAGGGAGAAAAGGTGAGACAAAGAATAGGTTGGGACAGTCATTCGAGAGGAAGCGAAGGTTCGATACGGACGGGTGTATGTTTTTTTGTGTGGCAACCGGTACCGGGAACAGGGTAGAATTAGTCACCCAAAAAGTGAATAAATTAGTTGGTGTATGGTCGCGACAGGGAACATACCTTATTCCAGGAGCAGTGTTAAGCCGAAGTATTATAGAGTAGTGATAGGATAGTGTGAACGTAGTAGCAACCAACACAGTTAGTGTCAACTTGTGAGTTAGTTCACTAAGTTAATCTTCATCAGACATACGAAGACAAAATGTAGTTGCGCAAATTGCAGCAACGAACAGTTAGTGTCAAATTGTGAGTTAGTCACCAAGTTAATCTTCATCAGACATATGAGGATAAAGTGTAGTTGAGCAAGTTGCCGCAACGAACAAATTAGTGTCAAGTCGTGAGTTAATCTCACCAACTTAGTCTTCATGAGAAGCAGCAAGCTAGAAGGTAGTGGTGCAGTTTAGCAACTACGACCATTCAAGTAACAATAGGGAGGATAAGTCAATAGGTCAAGCTTTGTGGGGAGACATGACAAGATAGTGGGGTGAGCAGGCAGCGACACCGCGCAGTGTACGTGGCGCTGAGCGAGACAGGCTCGCTAGGGCCCTATCAACCAAGACAAGGCTAGATACGGAGTATGACGATCCAGGAGATAACAAAATAGGCGAAGTGAGCGAAATTAATATCGCAGGCTTCATGAGTAGTAATCCGTTTGCTGTGGGGTACTAGTGGGAGAATTCCTAGGCAACTACTATTTAGAGGAAGTTAGGAGAGGCCAGATTGGTGTGAGATAGTGCAGCAATCTGACTTGGTAGTGTCAGAGATAAGGCTAGGGAAAGCCACAAAGTGAGCGGGCAATGTATGTGAGGTTGTAAACATACTATTGTAATTGTGCATGTGAACATGTTACGTAAGATGGACATTGTCGAGAATAAAACCACAGGTGGGTTCTTTTTATCTGGTGTTGAGTTAATGCTTGTTCGAGCGCTAGCTGTATTTGTATGTCCCTGGTGAAGAACGAAGCTGGGTAGCAAATAACCGACGGTGTAACACTAAACAGTGCGGAGTCCGACGGGCAACGATCAACCCGGCCAAGTGTGTCAACAACAACAACAACCGATCTAACAGAAAAGGCAGACAAAAGGGTGAAATATTGACACTTGTAAAGAACAACAATATCTGTCAGCTTGAAGTCTTTATAGATGAAGCTGCATATAAAATACAGACTTTCATCTACTTTACTACTGTCCGAACGACTGCCCACTATCACTAGACATAATTCCATTAAAAGAAAGAATAATTGTATGTGTAGATTTTAACAGCCATTCACAGAGCTAGGGCTATGAACATAACGACAAGAGAGGTGAAGAACTTGAAAATTTGTAGGACGACAATGGGCTTATACTGCTAAACCAGACAACAGATCCACCAACATTCTATTCCAGATCATGGCATATAACGTCTACACCAGACCTTGCTTTCCATTCACCAGATCTGGATTGGAATATTACACGTATTGTTGGGAAACAACTTGGAGGCAGCGACCACCGACCAGTCTTTTTAGTGGCGCAGAATGAAGCTGTCGGGAAGAAAAGCACTCTCTTTAGCTGAAGTTCAAAATCGGGCACTTAGGGTCAATACAGAAGCAATAAAATCAACACCAATATTGGAATTGGAGAAAATGTGGAGGATACCAGCACTGATAGAAAGGAGGGACACAAAGGTGATGATACAGGCAGAAAAACGTTCATGAATGCCAAGACATCCAATGAAAGACAGGTTCCAAAATCTTACGTTGGGACGGCTTAAGAGAATCAGTTTTATCCTCCAAACCAAACGAATCTGTAGACAAACACCAGACATGCCAAGAGTTATCAACCCCGTACTGCCCATACCAGAACATAACCCCAAGTCAGAGGAATCAGGATTGTCAATACAAATACGGACAGAAGTGAAAGGAATACTTGACAAGGAGGAACAAAATAGTCTACAGCGTAAAACAGTAACTCTCAGTTTCTTGGATGAAGAATACCCACAAGACCTATGGATTCGCGTGTACACAGATGGGTCAGTGCAGAATGCAGTAAAGAATGGGGGAGCAGGAGTAAACATAGAGTACCTAAATAATACTAGGGAAATTAATAAAATAACGGCAGGGAAATATTGTTACAATTACGATGCAGAAATACAAGCAATAAAGTTGGCAATAGAAAAACTACCGAACAGTAATCTTAGCCCACAGCCTGTAGTGTTTTTGACCGATGCAAGATCAGTACTCCAGGCACTACAATCCAGAAAATTGCCACATCTGCAGACCTTATTGTCTGAACTGTGCAAGCACCACAGGGTCGCTTCGCAGTAGATCCCATCTCACAGTAGAATACCAGGAAACGAGAGAGCAGATTAGTAGGCAAAGGAAGGCGCAACAGATACACAACCGGATGCACCAGTTACATACCACACAAGAAACAGATAATTATCAAATCAGTTGAAAGTCCACAAGCCCCAAATCAGGATGTCCTTCATAATGTGAATAGATGTAAACAAGTTGTCAGTATACACCTCAGAACAGGACACAATCGACTTCATAGTCACATGTATACAAAATTCAAGATCGGCATCCCAACTACATGTACACGTGGACAGGCGCCCCAGACTGCTGAACACATACTTCAAGACTGTACTAAATATAATGGATGGACGGACGGTCGGACGGACGGATGGATGGATTTATGGATGCATGTGTGTGTGTGCGTGCGCGCCCGTCCCGTCCCGTCCTCACTCACTCACTCACTCACTCACTCACTCACTCACTCACTCACTCACTCACTCACTCACTCACTCACTCACTCACTCACTCACTCACTCACTCACTCACTCACTCACTCACTCACTCACTCACTCATTCATTCATTCATTCATGATATGCGAAATATTTTTCGCTTCAATATAACTGAGATTAAATAATTATTCGTCTTAGTTTTTATTTTTCCGGTTTTTTTTTTTCAAAACTTGTTTACTGTGGCTTAAAAATTATATTTCTTCATATTGCGGTCATTTCCTACTGCTCCCATATATTTCCTTCCGGGTGAGAATAATAAATGCGTACTTCCGATTCAGGGGTGTGCCAGTGTAGGTCTATGCTAGGTTGTATTTTCACTGTAGCCAGTCTGTTCTGATCTATCCCACTTCATCTTTCCTTTCTTCTTTCCTTCTCATTTGTTTTCAGAGGCGAAGGCGCCCCCCCCTCTCCCAGCACTAGAGCTGGAAGTTGTCAGCGATCCACAGCTGATGGCTTGCGCCAGGATCGGTGAACCAAAACCATCCAGACCCTGCTCCACCTCTCCGTGGTGCCTCCAGTAACAGACTAACCTGTCTAGTCTGGCCAAGCGATCAGGGATCGAAGATGGAAGGCAACCTAGTACTCAAAAATGTCGTGCTGAAGTCGGATGTGTTGGGCCGAAAGACGCAAATATAACAGTTATACTGCAAACCACAACACAATGCAGATACGTTCACTTAACGTCCTTTTAAGGGCGGATGACGAAGAGGAATTCTACAGTCTACGAACACTCTAGAATACTTTAGTCATCGGACGAACGTAAGCAAGCATTTGTTTTCAGCATCGAAGGGAGATATAATTTGAGGTCTTTTGCTCTACTTTGACAGATGCAAGATCAGGACTCCAGGCACTAGAATCCAGAAAATTGCCACATTTGCAGACCTTATTAACCGAATCTCTGCTACTGTTATGTTTCTTAGTGTTTCTAATATTTCATAAATCCAGCTTTTTCGTGGCCTAAGGTTTGACGTTCTCGTAACGTTTATGAAAGTCTCATTGTGTAGTATTTTGATCGTTGTGCCTTATCACGTGGGGAAACCACTTTATCATTTGTTTCTTTATTTACTATAAAAAGGGGGGGGGGGGGAGAATTAATCCTAGCTTGTTTCTGAGTTCTTCAATTCTGATCTTATCTCTCAGGCTGTTTCCTGTCATCCTGTCATCTAACACATTTTATCTATGTGGTTTCTGTATACATAGTTAACAAAAGAGCTTACTGTGCACATAATATAGCATTCTGTATACTGTTTACATTAGACTGTGGTGCGTCAACAGCATGTAGCCAGTCCCGCAGTTATATAATTTAATAACACATCACTTCAATCTGTAATAAAGTTTACCTACCTCGGTTCTACGGTTACAACCATCATCTCCCTTGAAGAATAAATAAATTCCCGAATTGGAAAGGCAGCTTCCACATTTGGTAAACTTAAAGATAGAGCATGTGCCAACACAAAACTTACACTCAGGACAAAGATTCAAATTTACCAAAGTTGTGTGCTTAGTACACTTCTATACGGATCAGAAACTTGGACTACATATGCAGGGCAGGAGAAACGGTTAAATAGCCTTCATGTGCGTTGCATTCGAAAGATTATGAACACCAAATGGCAGGACAACGTAACCAACTCTAATGTCTTAAAACGAGCCAAACTCCCATCCATCGTGGCAGCACTTTTGGTGTCGGAGACTAGGGTAGCTGGGTCATGTAAGACAAACGGTAAACAATCGTATTCCCAACAAATATTGTATGGCGAACTTAAGGACGGAAAGAAAGCAAGGAGCAGACCAGTGCTGAGATATAAGGACGTTTGCAGGGCTTCCTTGAGGGAATTCTCTATCACAGACCAGTGCTGAGATATAAGGACGTTTGCAGGGCTTCCTTGAGGGAATTCTCTATCACAGACCAGTGCTGAGATATAAGGACGTTTGCAGGGCTTCCTTGAGGGAATTCTCTATCAGTGAAAGAAACTGTGAAAACAAACGAGGAAGTTTAAGGACGACTAAGGGTGAAAAAAAAACTACTAAACACAATTAGAGCAAGACAAATGCAATTTTTTGGTCATGTTAAAAGACACAACAGTCTAATAAAAGTAATATTGGAAGGGAAAATACAAGGTAAAAGAGGCAGAGGCAGACCAAGACTAACATGGACGAGTAACATCAAAAGATGGACAAGTCAGTCTATGACAATCTGCACCACCAAAGCAAGAGACAGAGTGGAATGGCGCTCCATGGTAGCCAACCTTCGATGCGGAGAAGGCACCCAATGATGATGATGATGAAAGAAACTGGGAGAATGTGACAGCACATCGCAACACACGGAGAACAAAAATAAAAAAACGGCACAGTAACATTCGAGGTAGTGTTAATATCAATTTCAGAAGAAAAAATAAACAACAGAAAGGAGACGAGGCCAGGCGCAACAAATACATCTTGCTCATTCTGTGGACGGATCTCTGTCCAATATTGGCACGAGATAATCTATTCAGCAAAGCAGCATCTAGCATAAGACACTAATATTTTTTTTACCAAACTTCTGACTTATCATGATTGCTTGCTACCAACCCTCTGTCAAGCCACTAAAGGTCATATGTGTATGTAATATGTATATATTCTGTGTAAAAAAGAAAGATAAAGAGCCCCGTCACGTCACGCCAAGTGGCGTATGGGGAATATGGTGTTAATGACTATAATTTGTATAGACCTTCAGCACATGACTTTTTCGTGTAATGTGGTTGGTATTACGCCCGTGCCACTTTACTTACCCGGAAAAAAATCCGATACCCATTTAAGGCTGGGTGAACCCGGAAGCCGTCGATCAGCCGTCGCACCCAACCTCTTGTCCTATGTAGTCCAGTTCACTAACCACTGAGCTATCGCGGCTACCCATATATGTATGTAATCTGTATATATTATCTGCCCATAGTATAAAATAGTGCTTGCCTGCTTGCGTTTTTCCAATGACTATAGTAATACATCTCTTCGTCGTCCGCCCTTAAATGATGCTAGGTGGGTGTTGATGCGTTGTGTTGTAGTTTGCAGTAGAACTGTAGCATTTTTGCATTTTAGCCCAACACATCCGACTATAGCATGGCGTTTTTAAGTCTAGACTTGCCTTCTCTCTTGATCCATACTCACTTTGGTAGACTAAACTGCTTAGCTTGTTTCTAGGGGTACTGCAAGGAGGTGGAATATGATTGGATAGTTCTGGTACACTGAGCCTGGATCAATCAGCTATGGTTCTCTGAGAAAGCTAAAAGACGCCTTAGTCCCCTAAAATAGTGCTTACAGTGTACATGGTATAAGATAATGCTTACTATGTACATGGTATAAGATAGTGCTTACTGTGTACATCATATAAGATAGTGCTTACTATGTACATCGTATAAGATAGTGCTTACAGTGTACATGGTATAAGATAGTGCTTACTGTGTACATGATATAAGATAGTGCTTACTGTGTACATGATATAAGATAGTGCTTACTGTGTACATGGTACAAGATAGTGCTTACTGTGTACATGGTACAAGATAGTGCTTACTGTGTACATGGTATAAGATTGTGCTTACTGTGTACATGGTACAAGATAGTGCTTACTGTGTACATGGTACAAGATAGTGCTTACTGTGTACATGGTATAAGATAGTGCTTACTGTGTACATGGTACAAGATAGTGCTTACTGGGTAGGTCGTATAAGTTAGTGATTACTGTGTGCGTGGTATAAGTTAGTGATTACTGTGCACATGGTATAATATAGTACTTACTGTGTACATGGTATAAGATAATGCTTACTGTGTACATGGTATAAGATAGTGATTCCAGTGTACATAGTATAAGATAGTGATTACTGCGTACATGGTACAAGATAGCGATTACTGTGTACATAATTTTAAAACGTGACTCTGTTTAATTTGTTGTTGTTGTTGTTGTTGTGTTTGCCAGCTTTCAACTCTGACGAAGTCCCTAGAGACTAGGAACTGAATTTTGCGTGTTAACCCATTTTTCCCTGGCAGCCGTGTGCACAGGGGTCCCTCGCCGCACAGATAGATCCCTATTGAGCATAGGTCTCCAAACGAACACTTTCAGTTTCCTGTGGAGCATAGGCCTTCAAAAAACACTTTCCCAAAGCTGTCCAGTTTCTGTCCAAACTTCTTCATGTCTGCTTCCAGCTGTTTTCTCCAAATTTATTTTTTGCCCCGCACCCCTTTTTAAAAACAGTATGTAGCATGAAAGTATGCACAATGTGAAACAGTGCACAAAATAAAATAGTGCACAATGTGAAATAGTGCGCAATGTGAACTAATGCAAATTGTGAAACGGTGTATGGTGTGAAATAGTGCACAATGTGAAACAGTGCACAAAGTAAAATAGTGCACAATGTGAAATAGTGCGCAATGTGAACTAATGCAAATTGTGAAACGGTGTATGGTGTGAAATAGTGCACAATGTGAAATAGTGCACAATGTGAAATAGTGCACAATGTGAAATAGTGCACAATCTGAAACAGTGCACAAAGTAAAATAGTGTGCAATGTGAAATAGTGCGCAATGTGAAATAGTGCACAATGTGAAACAGTGCACAATGTGAAATAGTTCATAAAGTAAAACAGTGCACAATGTGAAATAGCGCACAATGTGAAATAGCGCACAATGTAAAATAGCGCACAAAGTGAAATAGTGCACAATGTAAAATAGTGCACATTGTTCGATCCCAACCGACGGCTCCGGTTCACCCAGCCTTTAATGGGTACCGAATTTTTTTTTCTGGGAAAGTAAAGCGGCACGGGCATAATACCGACCACATAACCCCAAAAAATAATGTGCTGAAGGTCTGTAAAATGTATGGTCAATAACACCATATTCCCTATACGCCACTTGGCGTGACGGGGGCTCTTTACTTTTTACTTATGTTCAACAGGGAGCTGAATGTGTTTGTTGAAGACCTATGCTCAATAGAGATCTGAAAGTGTTTGTTGAAACCTATGCTCCACAGGGAGCTGAAAGTATTTGTTGAAGACATATGCTCCACAGAGAGTTGAAAGTGATTGTTTGAAGACTTTATGATCAACAGGGAGCTGAATGTGTTTGTTGAAGACCTATGCTCCACAGGGAGCTGAAAGTATTTGTTGAAGACATATGCTCCACAGAGAGTTGAAAGTGATTGTTTGAAGACTTTATGATCAACAGGGAGCTGAATGTGTTTGTTGAAGACCTATGCTCCACAGGGAGCTGAAAGTATTTGTTGAAGACATATGCTCCACAGAGAGTTGAAAGTGATTGTTTGAAGACTTTATGATCAACAGGGAGCTGAAAGTGTTTGTTGAAGACCTATGCTCCACAGGGAGCTGATAGTAATTGCTGAAGACCTTTGCTCCACAGGGAGCTGATAGTATTTGTTAAAGACCTTTGCTTCACAGGGAGCTGAAAGTGTTTGTTGAAGACCTATGCTCCACATGGAGCTGAAAGAAAGGACGAGATTGCGTAGTTAGAAAACGTGTGAAACGACACTTTATAATTAACAATGTGAAATAGTAGAGGCACATTGTACCAGAGGGAGTTCGCACTTGTAGGTTAAGTGCAGGTGATTAGACACAATTCATCAAGTGCCCTTTTAATGACGACTGTTCCTCGTTGACGTCTTTTTAACATCCTGTTAACAACTGTTGCCGTGCTCAAGCGCGCATAGTTAAACGTACTTAGCTGAAATCATGCACACTAAAAATACACAACTGTGCTGTTTTTTGGTTATTTGGTTATGGAAGGCCCCGGTATCACTGCAAACGAATTAAAATCCATAATTACTCAACCACCCGTGCCAGTGGAATCATCCGAATTAATATCTCAAATCCCAAATAAAGAAAGGTAACTGTAGTCCCCATCGTAGCGGTCTCAGCACACGCCAAAAGACATAAGGCGAAACCGCGCAGAAAGTGAACACAGTCAACTGTTCCCTGTCATACGATATCATCATTCATCGTAAACAATTGGAATATCGAAACATGATCAAAACGGATGAGACAGACAGCTCACGGTGTGCACAGAGCACTTAACACAATAGCTCCTGCAACAAGCCGGACTTGGAATATGAGGAAACTGCAACAAGGAACACTTTTCACGCATAGCCTGCAATGGTTCCTGCTGCCTATCCACCATATACCGGAAGTTCACGTCCTCCTGAAAATTATGATCGTCATATTTTTTAAAAATGTATAGTGCTTGGTGATGTTAGGCCATCGTTGTTGACGCCAATTCCGATCATATAAACACACGGTCAGCCGTCGGACTATCCCCGTCGCACATCAAACAACAGACCGTAAGACTAGCGTACAGCCGGCCTAGGGACACACGATGAGACATTACGATGACGTAGCACACACAACAATGTCGCACACACAACAATACAATGTCGCGCCCTTTAGATTCCTGATTACTCTAGTGAATGCAGCCCACGACGAACAGAACACGGTGCAAATTCCCTAAAGAGATGAAACTGACGAAGCAATTCACACTAATGAATGGCAAGTACTGTGATCATGTCTAAAAATAAACTCTTCTTTTTTCTTCCTTTCAGCTCACACTGGAGCATAGATCATTCAGGAAGCGCTTTCCAAGCCGTCCTATTTGTTGCTATTCCCTTAAGATCGCCCCATGTCTTCCCTATCGTCTTCATTGTTGTTTCAGTCTGTTTTCTCCAAGTAGATTTTAACTCTCCCCAGTGTCTTCTCTACTGTGGATTCCGTAAAAATGGCACGTCCTGTAATACTCTCAGTTGGCCTCCACAGTCTGTGTCTTTTCTAGCACCATCGTCTTTGTCTTATCCCATTGTCTACTTGTGTTTGTCTGGTAATTTTCCATAGTTCTAAGTTTGTGATTTTGTTTTGTAATTTTACAGGACTTCCGGTTGGTAATGCGGGCATGATGGCCGCTTTTTTTCCAGGCAGAAAAAAACTAACAATGGCTTTTTTTCCAGCCAGAAAAAACTAACAATGGCCTTTTTTCCAGACATAAAAAACTAACAATGGCTTTTTTTCCAGCCAGAAAAATCTAACAATGGCCTTTTTTCCAGCCAGAAAAATCTAACAATGGCATTTTTTCCAGGCAGAAAAATCTAACAATGGCATTTTTTCCAATCAGAAAAAAACTAACAATGGCATTTTTTCCAACCAGAAAAAACTAACAATGGCATTTTTTCCAACCAGAAAAAACTAACAATGGCATTTTTTCCAACCAGAAAAAAACTAACAATGGCATTTTTTCCAGGCAGAAAAATCTAACAATGGCCTTTTTTTCCAACCAGAAAAAACTAACAATGGCATTTTTTCCAATCAGAAAAAAACTAACAATGGCATTTTTTCCAACCAGAAAAAACTAACAATGGCATTTTTTCCAACCAGAAAAAACTAACAATGGCATTTTTTCCAACCAGAAAAAAACTAACAATGGCCTTTTTTCCAGGCAGAAAAATCTAACAATGGCCTTTTTTCCAACCAGAAAAAACTAACAATGGCATTTTTTCCAATCAGAAAAAAACTAACAATGGCATTTTTTCCAACCAGAAAAAACTAACAATGGCATTTTTTCCAACCAGAAAAAACTAACAATGGCATTTTTTCCAACCAGAAAAAAACTAACAATGGCCTTTTTTCCAGGCAGAAAAATCTAACAATGGCCTTTTTTCCAGGCAGAAAAATCTAACAATGGCCTTTTTTCCAGGCAGAAAAATCTAACAATGGCCTTTTTTCCAGGCAGAAAAATCTAACAATGGCATTTTTTCCAGCCAGAAAAATCTAACAATGGCATTTTTTCCAGGCAGAAAAATCTAACAATGGCATTTTTTCCAATCAGAAAAAAACTAACAATGGCATTTTTTCCAACCAGAAAAAACTAACAATGGCATTTTTTCCAACCAGAAAAAACTAACAATGGCATTTTTTCCAACCAGAAAAAAACTAACAATGGCCTTTTTTCCAGGCAGAAAAATCTAACAATGGCATTTTTTCCAGGCAGAAAAATCTAACAATGGCCTTTTTTCCAGGCAGAAAAATCTAACTATGGCCTTTTTTCCAGGCAGAAAAATCTAACAATGGCATTTTTTCCAGCCAGAAAAATCTAACAATGGCATTTTTTCCAGGCAGAAAAATCTAACAATGGCATTTTTTCCAATCAGAAAAAAACTAACAATGGCATTTTTTCCAACCAGAAAAAACTAACAATGGCATTTTTTCCAACCAGAAAAAACTAACAATGGCATTTTTTCCAACCAGAAAAAAACTAACAATGGCCTTTTTTCCAGGCAGAAAAATCTAACAATGGCATTTTTTCCAGGCAGAAAAATCTAACAATGGCATTTTTTCCAGGCAGAAAAATCTAACAATGGAATTTTTTCCAACCAGAAAAAACTAACAATGGCCTTTTTTCCAGGCAGAAAAATCTACCAATGGCCTTTTTTCCAGCCAGAAAAAACTACCAATGGCCTTTTTTCCAACCAGAAAAAACTACCAATGGCCTTTTTTCCAGCCAGAAAAAACTACCAATGGCCTTTTTTCCAGCCAGAAAAATCTAACAATGGCCTTTTTTCCAACCAGAAAAAAACTAACAGTGGCCTTTTTTCCAGCCAGAAAAAAACTACCAATGGCCTTTTTTCCAGCCAGAAAAAAACTAACAATGGCCTTTTTTCCAGCCAGAAAAAAACTACCAATGGCCTTTTTTCCCCAACCAAAAATATCTAAAAATGGAATTTTTCTCGCCAGAAACAGTTACATTATACTAATTCTGTTGACTGTGCATTCCCCATGTAATGTTGGATTAATTAAACTAATTCTGTTGACTGTACATTCCCCATGTAATGTTGGATTAATTAAACTAACTTTGTTGACTGTACATTCCCCATGTAATGTTGGATTAATTAAACTAATTCTGTTGACTGTACATTCCCCTTGTAATGTTGGATTAATTAAACTTATTCTGCTGACTGTACATTCCCCATGTAATGTTGGATTGATTAAACTAATTCTGTTGACTGTACATTCCCTTGTAATGTTGGATTAATTAAACTAATTCTATTGACTGCATGTTCCCCATGTAATGTTGGATTAATTTAACTAATTCTGTTGACTGTACATTCCCCATGTAATGTTGGATTAATTAAACCAATTCTGTTGACTGTACATTCCCCATGCAATGTTGGATTAATTAAACTAATTCTGTTGACTGTACATTCCCCATGTAATGTTGGATTAATTAAACTAATTCTGTTGACTGTACATTCCCCATGTAATGTTGGATTAATTAAACTAATTCTGTTGACTGCATGTTCCCCATGTAATGTTGGATTACTTAAACTAATTCTGTTGACTGTACATTCCCCATGTAATGTTGGATTAATGAAACTAATTCTGTTGACTGTACATTCTCCATGTAATGTTGGATTAATTAAACTAATTCCGTTGACTGTACATTCTCCATGTAATGTTGGATTAATTAAACTAATTCTGTTGACTGTACATTCTCCATGTAATGTTGGATTAATTAAACTAATTCTGTTGACTGTGCATTCTCCATGTAATGTTGGATTAATTAAACTAATTCCGTTGACTGCATGTTCCCCATGTATTAAGATATCTCCCTGGCGTTTCCTAGTAACTCTCTATTATATATGGCATTTCATTGACAAGTCCGCACTTTCTCTGAACTATGGACTATCATCATGTGTCTTTCCCTACAGAGTACTAGCATGTTCTTTACTCTATAGTAATCATCATTCATTATTGCGTGCCGTCTCCGCATCGAAGATTGGTTACCATGGAGCGCCATTCTGCTGTCTCTTACTTTGATGGTGCAGGTTATCATAAGTTGACTTGTCCATCTTTTGATGTTACTCGTCCATGTTAGTCTTGGTCTGCCTCTGCCTCTTTTACTTTGTATTTTTCATTCCAGGAT
Organism: Megaustenia siamemsis; assembly: GCA_032433765.1. NCBI lineage: Eukaryota > Metazoa > Mollusca > Gastropoda > Stylommatophora > Ariophantidae > Megaustenia > Megaustenia siamemsis. The sequence continues at coordinate 8,490,322 of JAVIAB010000091.1, read as the reverse complement.
TACATTTAGCAGTAGGTTGTTGTGTCTTTTAACTTGATCCAAAAATATCATTTGTCTTGTTTGAATTGTGTCCAGTAGTTCTCTTTTCATTTTTAGTTGTTTTAAGACTTCATCGTTTGTTTTCTTTCCATCTAGTTCTTCCTATTCTTCTATATATCCACATTTCAAAGGTTTCAATTTTCTATTCTGTTTTCTTATCTAATGTCCATGTTTCTGCACCATACAGGAATATTGAGAAGATGTAACATTTTGCTATTCTTAGTTTTAGCTCTTGTGTTATTTGTTTTGATGTTAGTATGTTCTTCATGACATTAAAATTACTCTTTGCCATTCCTATTTTTTGGTTTATTTCAGTTGTACATTTTCCATCACTGGTTATAGTATGTCCAAGGTAGTTGTAGTTCTGAACTGTCTCCAGGTCTATTCCATCAATTTTGATATCCACTTGTGGGTTTTGAGTATTTTCTTTGTTTATGATAATAGTTTTAGTCTTTTTGATATTCATTTCTAGTCCATATTTTTTGCTTGTTATATTTATTTCAGTAAGTAATTGTTGTAGATCTTTAGGATTTTCTGCTAGTAGTACAGTATCATCAGCATATCATAGGTTATTGATTATTTTTCCATTAATTTGTAGGCCTGGCATCTCTGTGATGTTTTTAAAGATTTGCTTAGTGTATAGATTGAACAAGCTTGGTGATAGGATGCATCCTTGTCTTACTCCTCTTTTTATATCAATGGGTGTAGAGTTCTCTTTGTTATATTTTATTATTGCTGTTTGCTCCCAGTATAGATTACATATTAGTCGTATGTCTATGTCATCTAGATGTATCTCTTTTAGGCATTTTATAAGTTGTTTGTGGTGTACTCTATCAAAAGCTTTGGTGTAGTCTATGAAGCAGGCATATATTGGTTTGTTTACTTCTGTGTACTTTTCGATTAATGTTCTCATGCAGAATATGGCTTCTTTAGTCCCGCTATTTTTCCTAAATCCAAATTGCTGCTCATCTAATTCAGCATTGATTTTATTCTGAATCCTCCCTTGTATAACTTTTAGCAAGATTTAATCGACTCTGCTTAACTGAAACAACGCGAGTCCCGCGAGCCTGTCAGTCAACTCCACATATAGGATCTAGGCGGGGCGTCACCAGCTATTTCTAGCCGAGATAGAAATACGGAGCCTACTTGTCTCAATAACAAGGACACAGCACATGACAGCCTTACCATTTCTTGTGGTAGTTTGTGTTTTATTGTGAAGACCTGATGGAATTAGTGAAATAAAATTCCCAAAAGGTAAGTTAGTCACTCAGTGTAGCCTAAGCAAAAGTGGAACAAAACGACTTCCTACTTTAAAAAATGTTGCCTTTCTTTTACACAACTTTTAACTTATTTACATTTTGGGGAAACAGATTATTATAATTACACATGACATGTCTTGCTTGAGAGAGTCATGCTATGCGCTTTAGTCATACTATTACAGTACAGTGAGTAACGGTTAAATTATACAAAACGGATGATCATAGACACGGATGTTTTAACTGAATAAACTTAATCGAAATAAAACCTCATTAAATGATAACTATTTAAAATGGATAAAAATAAACAATTCATTCATTTTTTGGGTCGTTTTCATTTTCGTTTTGGTACAGGTAGTGAAATTACAAGAATGAACAAACCTGGGCCTAGTTGTAGTTGTTGGTAGTTTATCGGTTGTTTCCAAGTAAAAAAAAAAAACAGTCATTGAAGCAACTTGTCAGCCATGATGATGGGGGGCCTGTACTCTGTTTCTACGTTCTTTGATAGTCTCTGTTTAAATTAGGGTGACCATTCGTCCCCGATTTCCGGAATGTAGAAGTTGTCCCCGAAAGAAATTTGTCCCCGATTTCAGTGAATAAATAAATGTTCATACACGGAATCGGTCCTCTTTTAAAATAATCACTAGGACTCAGGACGTTACTGAATTGTGTTTCTTTATCCCAGACTGAGCGGCATTAGCAAGAAGATAAAAGAGAAGACTTTGACGCGTTGTGTCGGAGATAGCTCTTTGAACTCTTGAAGCGCGGTGCTACGTCACTTCTATTCCCACCACTCACTTCTATTGGGATGGGTTTAAGTTAAAAAAAAAGCAGACACTCTCTCTCCCCCCACCCCTGCCTTTCCGGACATCTCTCGCCAAAGTATCTCGCCAAAGTCGCCAACAGTAAAAACTAACATTAATTTATCGTGTGAAAGCTTCAGTGAAAAACTTGCTTCAAATCATGAGATCTTGAGAAAGATACACTAAAAAAACAAGTACCACGCCGAGGCAACAACCTCTTCAGTATAAATAAGGTACTGTAAACATTACTTTAATACTGCAATTGATATCTATATGTTGTTTAATTTTTTTTATTTTAAATATTTTTTTTTTATTGAGAAACACAACTAGCTATTGTAATGTCATTAAGTGCGTGTATCGCATAAGTACCGTGAATATTAACAAAAATAAAATCAAACAGCAAATGAACAGTTATGAAATTTAAAGTTATTTTTTTTTTTTGCATCTACAAAATTTCTTGCGCACACACAGTCACACACACACCCACACATATTATAAATATATATATAAATAAATATATATATGTATACACACACACACACATATATATATATATATCCCCGATTTTGTGGGACAGTCTCAGAAATAAGCAAAAAAATCCTCTGAAATGTAAAAAAATATGACAAATGTCCCCAGAAACAATGGGAAAAAATGGTCACCCTAGTTTAAATATAATTTCTGGATTTATTGATAATATTAAATAAATAAATAGTCACTTCAGCAGTATTATAATATTATAGTGGACGGTGGGGGGCTTAAAGTCCCACATTGAACAATTATTTACATTATTATTATTATTATTATTATTATTATATGCGACATATGCCACCTGTATGGGGCTCTGCAGGTTTTTTTTTTAGAATCTGTTGTACTCATTTGAAAGCTCCTCTATTCCTCTAACAACGAACAGGTTCAAAACAAATCAACAATTATATTTTCTGGTAGAAATTGAATCAAAATGTAATACGAATTTTAATATGACATTTGACCCCACACTACACTGACTAAAGTGCAAAATGTCTCAACTTGTCTATTCAACTTTGATTTCGTTACAGGACCTCTGTAACTTTATTATTGGCAACGGCAAAGTTGATCATGTGTATCTTGCAATGACATTGTTGTAATATATCATCATTATTGAGTGCTGTTTCCACATTGTAGGTTGGTTACCATGGAGCGCCATTCTGCTCTGTCTCTTGCTTTGATGGTGTAAGTTGCCATAGGCTGACTTGTCCATCTTTTGATGTTACTTGTTCACATTTGTCTTGGCCTGCCACTGCCTCTTTTACCTTGTATTTTCCCTTCCAAGATTACTTTTAGTAAGTAGGCTGCTGTCTTTTAACTTGCTGCAAAAAATCTCATTTGTCTTGTTTGAATTGTGTTTAGTAGTTCTCTTTTCATTTTTAGTTGTTTTAAGACTTCATAGTTTGTTTTCTTTTCTTTCCATCCAATTCTACCTCATCTATAAATCTAAATTTCAAAGACTTCAATTTTCTGCTTTGTTTTCTTGTCTAATGTCCATGTTTCTGTACCATACAGGAATGTTGAGAAGATATAACCTTTTGATGATCATAGTTTTAGCCCTGGTGTTATTTCTTTTGATGTTAGTATATTTTTCATGACATTAAAATTACTTTTTGACATTCCTATTCTTTTGTTTATTTCAGTTGTACATTTTCCATCACTGGTTATAGTATATCCAAGGTAGTTGTAGTTCATGAACTGTCTCCGGGTCTATTCCTTCAATTTTGACATCCACTAGTAGGTTTTGAGTACTATCGTTGTTTATGATTATAGTTTTAATCCTTTTTATGTCTAATCGATATTTTTTGCTGGTCATGTTTATTTCATTAAGTATTTTTTGTAGGTCTTTAGGATTTTCTGCTAGTAGTACAGTATCATCAGCATATCTTAGATTATTGATTATTTTTCCATTAATGTTTAGGCCTGGCGACATATATAATTAAATTCATATAATTATAATCTGGCTATAGACAGAGATTCTTTCAGACGGGCTGTGGTGAATGCAATGTTCTACGAGGGACATGCTCAATACCTCCTGGTGATTAATACTAATAGTAATAAGTATAGGTGCCCATGTTCAATACAATAATTAAGTTACAATACAATTCAATATACATTACAGTGGATATCACAGTTGAAGGAATCGGTCTGGAGTCAGTTCAGAGATACGTTGAGAGATAGGTTATATCTTCTCAACATTCCTGTATGGTACAGAAACATGGACATTAGACAAGAAAACAGAACAGAAAATTGAAGCCTTTGAAATTTAGATTTATAGAAGAGAAAGAATTGAATGGAAAATGAAAACAAACTATGAAGTCTTAAAACGAAATACAAGGTAAAAGAGACAGACCAAGACTAACATGGACGAGTAACATCAAAAGATGGACAAGTCAGCCTTTGACAACCTTCACTATCAAAGCAAGAGACAGAGTGGAATGGCGCTCAATGGTAGCAACCTTCGATGCGGTGACAAAGTTAAATGGCGCTCCATGGTAGCCAACCTTCCATGCGGAGACAAAGTGGAATGGCGCTCCATGGTAGCCAATCTTCAATGCAGAGACAGAGTGGAATGGCGCTCCATGGTAGCCAACCTTCGATGCGGAGACAGAGCAGAATGGCGCTCCATGGTAGCCAACTTTCAATGCGGAGACAGAGTGGAATGGCGCTCCATTGTAGCCAACCTTCGATGCGGAGACAGAGTGGAATAGCGCTCCATGGTAGTCAACCTTCGATACAGAGACAGAGCAGAATGACGCTCCATGGTAGCCAACCTTCGATGCAGAGACAAAGCAGAATGGCGCTCCATGGTAGCCAACTTTCAATGCGGAGACAGAGCGGAATGACGCTCCATGGTAGCCAACCTTCGATGCGGAGACAGAGTGGAATGGCGCTCCATAGTAGCCAACCTTCGATGCGGAGACAGAGCAGAATGGCGCTCCATGGTAGCCAACCTTCGATACAGAGACAGAGCAGAATGACGCTCCATGGTAGCCAACCTTCGATGCAGAGACAAAGCAGAATGGCGCTCCATGGTAGCCAACCTTCGATACAGAGACAGAGCAGAATGACGCTCCATGGTAGCCAACCTTCGATGCAGAGACAAAGCAGAATGGCGCTCCATGGTAGCCAACCTTCGATGCAGAGACAAAGTGGAATGGTGCTCCATGGTAGCCAACCTTCGATGCAGAGACAAAGTGGAATGGTGCTCCATGGTAGTCAGACTTTGATGAGGAAACGGCACCAGATGATGATGATTTATATATGTTGAATACTGGCAAAGTGGATGGGCTCAAGTAAAGATATCAGACGGATATTCCATGGCATGACATGCTACTGTAGTGCTAACGATATGGAAGACAAGATTATTAAATTATATACAAATTTAAATATGCATAATCATGTGCAATACCGGTTGGTGGTCATGTCCTTCCACAATCTTCTATTCACTGTGCATCGTATCAATTCTGTTGTTGACTGTTTTCCATGACATGGCACCAAGCTATCTAGTATCGTCTCCTTCTGTCGTCCGCTATCTCTCTTTCCCTATATTTTGCCACTTGTAACCAAGTATTCCAACTTTCCTCTTCTCATGATGTGCCCGAAAAATATTGATTGTTTCTTTCCTATGTTTCTTATGAACTCCTTTTTTATGTTGGCCTCATCGAGAATTTCCTCGTTGGTCTGTTTAGCTGTCCAGGGAATTTACAACATTCTTCTGAGAAATCCCATCTCTGCGGCCTGTAATTGTATTTTCATTTGTTTGTTTACTGTCCATGATTCACTTCCATAGGTTAGAATTGGCTCTATATAGCACCGATGAACTCTCTTTCTCACTTCTATTGACATAGATTTGTTGCATAAGATATTTTTTATTTTCTGAAATGTTATTTGGCCTTAGCTATTCTGCTTTTTATTTCTGTGGTGCAACTTTCATCTGATGTTATTATTGTGCCCAAATATTTGACGCGCTGCACTTGTTTCAGATTTGTCCTGTTTATTTTTATACTGCATAGTGGTGATGATTGTTTATTCGTTATGACCATTACTTCTTTTTCTTACTCTTCAGACTGAAACCTTTTTTGTTGCTTTCTTTCACAATTATGTCTATTATTTCTTTAAATATCTATAATTTTAAAAAAAATAATAGACAGTCTGGACTAAGTAAACAACTTTTGAATCGAGTTCATCCATGCGTTACACCTAGCACAGTCACTTCACAATGGCTTTAGTGCAAGCTATGCCAGATTTACCGCTGGAGTGCTGGCTGAAAATGACTTGATTGTAAAAATATATCAATAGATTTGAGAGTATGTATTTTTTGCAGTCATCATGGCTCATTTAAGAGGTGGGAGTTAAGATGGACACAGCCAGAAACGAGAAAATTAGTGGGCGTATAAGAAGATTTATCAACCAACACAGAACTGGAGTCGTGAGTCACTTGACACTTCGAGACTTGCTGAGGAGGGGATCTGAGCACCTATGGACATGTTTGGAGTGCACTGATGATGACCCGCAAATTACTCAGTAACTCAGTGTCACATTTTCTCATTCATTTTTAGTTAATTTGTAAAAAATCAATAATTTATCAACAAAACTGTTATTGCCAGTATTCCTGAAATAATTATTCGTGATGTTGATGTAAAGATAAGGTGATTCTGGTGGTGATAATAGTCATACAAGCATAAATTATTATTCTAATAAGGGCAATTTAAGTACAACTTATACAGTAACACCATTGTAATCATATTAATCATCATGTCACATGTTCTTTGAAAAATGTTGCATTTATCACAGCCCGTCTGAAATAATCTCTGTCTCTAGCCAGATCTCCCATTTCTGTTGTCATATTTTTCCGCATCTTCTTCTACGTTCACCTCTAGACTTTCCTCATTTGCCTTTCAGCATTGAGGGGAGATATAATTTGTCGTCTTTTGCTCTTCTGTTCACCTATGCTGTTGTTATATAATTTTCCTTTTTGACATTTCTTCTATGAATTATAGTGATGCAAGCATAAATGTGATAAATGATACAGGTGATAGTAATAAAAACACAAATGATACTGTGAAAATCATAGACACAAATGATACTGGTGTTAATTGTAAATTTAATGTTAAGAGTTTACACCACAACGCTTAGGGTAGGCTCAAAGTATTCAATCACTATTCCAAGTCCGACTTGCTGCTGGAGCTACTAAGTTAAGTGCTCTGTGCACACTGCGAGCTGTCTTTACTCATGTATCTATATCTCTGTCATCATGTTCATCTCTGCTTCCATCTCTCTTCTCCAAAAATATCTTGGTCTTCCTCTTTGTCTTTTTCCTAGGAGGTTCCAAAAAATGGGCCTGTTGTGTAATACTCTCTGTTGGCTTCTGCGGTGTGTGTCCTATCCAGCGGCATCGTCTTCGCTGTATCTCTTTATCCACAGGTATTTGACTGGTACATTTCCATTTTCTATGTTAGTGATTTTTGTCCTGCCATTTCCATCATTTTATCCTGCCATTTCCATCCTTTTATCCTGCGTAAGCATCCATAATGAAGGTCTGTATCTTCATGATTGTCAATTTTGTTGTTCTCCATGTTTCACAGCCATATAGTAATAATGACTTAACATTGGAGTTGAACATTTTGAAAATTTTTATTTTTGTTTTTAACCTAATTTCTTTTGACTTCCATATGTTTCCTAGTGCAACGAATGCTCCTCTTGATTTTGATATCCTTATTTTGGTATCATTCTCTGTTCCTCCTTTTTTGTCTATATTACTGCCCAGATACATGTAAGATTGTATGGCTAGTAGAGGTATTTCTCCTATTATTATTTGGTTTTTGCCATTGCTTTAATTCCCATAATGTTGGTCTTATCTCTATTTATTTTCTGTTCCAGCTGTTGTGATCTCTCATCATGAATGTTCATTTTATTGAAAAACCCTTGGCAGTTAGAAATTGAAAAGAATTGTCCACAAATGGCCACTGCCTTGGCAAAATTGATAGGAAAAAAATGTACCTAAAAACATAAAAACTCTCAATAATAAAAAATGAGACTATTTCTTAAATTGAATAATACCTGCCTGTACGGTGAGGAATACTTGAGCACACAGCCGCCAGTATGAAAAATGGGAAAAAGTGATGCAAAATTCACAATAGGACATCACTAGGGATATAAAGCTGACATACACAAATGATTTTTATCCCGCATATGTTTATCGTTGCTACTTTAATCTCCATCTTCTATATATTTCTCTGAGCATAAAACATTTATCCCTTACCGACCTGCTAAGTCAGTCGTAAGTTAAGGGCTTAACTTAATAAAAACACACGTTGGGGGTTTAGCCCGATTGATGTTTTCCCCCACGTGTTTGATCGCTAAGGTCTCACATGCGATCTTTTGCGATCTAAATATAAAACTTTAGCTATTATAACAAATTATATCTCCCCTCGACGCTGAAAGGCAGATGAGGAAGGAAAGAAGAAGAAGAAGGGGAAGATACACAAACAATTAACAACAAATAACTCAGTTATCTGCTCCTGGCAAATCTGTTGATATCATTATTTATGCATATATCTGACGCTGACAGATTGATTTCTTCATAAGTTAAACCAGCCTCTGTTTCTAACAAAGCTCATGATCTCTTCTTGATATATAGGACTTGGTATATAGGACTTGATATATAAACTTCAATAGTCACAAAGATATAAAAACTTCGGTATCCACAAAGATATAAAAACTTCGGTATCCACAAAGATAACAGAAATCCAATAGCCACAAAGATATAAAACCTTTAGTATCCACAAAGATATAAAAACTTCAATATCCACAAAGATATAAAACTTTTAGTATCCACAAAGATATAAAAACTTCAATATCCACAAAGATATAAAAACTTCAATATCCACAAAGATATAAAAACTTTAATATCCACAAAGATAAAAAAAAATTCAATATCCACAAAGATATAAAAACTTCAATATCCACAAATATATAAAAACTTCAATATCCACAAAGATATAAAAACTTCAATATCCACAAAGATATAAAAACTTCAGTATCCACAAAGATATAAAAACTTCAATATCCACAAAGATATAAAAACTTCAGTATCCACAAAGATATAAAAACTTCAATATTCATAAAGATAAAAAAAAATCCAATAGCCACAAAGATATAAAAACTTCAGTATTCACAATTGATATAAAAACTTCAGTATCCACAAAGATATAAAAACTTCAGTATCCACAAAGATATAAAAACTTCAATATCCACAAAGATATAAAAACTTCAGTATCCACAAAGATATAAAAACTTCAATATTCATAAAGATAAAAAAAAATCCAATAGCCACAAAGATATAAAAACTTCAGTATTCACAATTGATATAAAAACTTCAGTATCCACAAAGATATAAAAACTTCAGTATCCACAAAGATATAAAAACTTCAGTATCCACAAAGATAAAAAAACTTCAGTATCCACAAAGATATAAAAACTTCAATATCCACAAAGATATAAAAAAGTTCAATAGTTCAATTTCATTTTGGATTATTGTCATGAGCCTCTGTTATTGTCATGAACCTCTGTTATTGTCATGAGCCTCTGTTATTGTCATGAACCTCTGTTATTGTCATGAACCTCTGTTATTGTCATGAACCTCTGTTATTGTCATGAACCTCTGTTATTGTCATGAACCTCTGTTATTGTCATGAACCTCTGTTATTGTCATGAACCTCTGTTATTGTCATGAGCCTCTGTTATTGTCATGAACCTCTGTTATTGTCATGAACCTCTGTTATTGTCATGAACCTCTGTTATTGTCATGAACCTCTGTTATTGTCATGAACCTCTGTTATTGTCATGAACCTCTGTTATTGTCATGAACCTCTGTTATTGTCATGAGCTTCTGTTATTGTCATGAACCTCTGTTATTGTCATGAACCTCTGTTATTGTCATGAGCCTCTGTTATTGTCATGAACCTCAGTTATTGTCATGAGCCTCTGTTATTGTCATGAACCTCTATTATTGTCATGAGCCTCTGTTATTGTCATGAGCCTCTGTTATTGTCATGAACCTCAGTTATTGTCATGAACCTCTGTTATTGTCATGAACCTCAGTTATTGTCATGAGCCTCTGTTATTGTCATGAGCCTCTGTTATTGTCATGAACCTCTATTATTGTCATGAGCCTCTGTTATTGTCATGAACCTCAGTTATTGTCATGAACCTCTGTTATTGTCATGAACCTCAGTTATTGTCATGAGCCTCTGTTATTGTCATGAACCTCTATTATTGTCATGAGCCTCTGTTATTGTCATGAGCCTCTGTTATTGATTGACTTGCAGGGTCAGGAGATGACATTTAGTTCCACATTTTCAATGTCATTACTAAATAATGTCTACTCGCTGGGGAACTGTAATCAGTTCTGAAAGTGAAGCATGTAATTGAAACCAAATATTGTATAGCTGTTATGTTGCTTTTATTGTTAGAGGTGGGAAACTAAATTAAGGTGAGGACAAATAATAGGATCTGGAGATCTAGTTTCTTACATTTTTGTCGTTTTATTTGCTTACAGATGGGAGATTAAAATAACTCACTGTCTGCAGTTTGAGTGATCACATAAATAACTCACTGTCTGCAGTTTGAGTGATCACGTAAATAACTCACTGTCTGCAGTTGGAGTGATCACATATCCGTTGTGAACTGCTGCAAAAGAGGATCACTTTAAACCCTGACGGAGTTTCACTTTAAACTTTAAAGATGACGTCTGTAATGTTGCGATTTTTTGTTGCAATGACCTTGTGGTGTGTTGTGTATGGTCAGTGTCTGAACCTTACAGTCACTAGTCCAAATGGACAGGTGGTAAGTAAAGCAATACATCACAAAATATATTATATAATTTGATAATGTGTCATGTTCTGGGAACAATGTTAAACTCAGATGGTAGATGTACGTCAGAAGTTAGATGGTAGATGTATGTCAGAGGTGAGATGGTAGATGTACGTCAGAGGTTAGATGGTAGATGTACAACAGAGGTGAGATGGTAGATGTACGTCAGAGGTGAGATGGTAGATGTACGACAGAGGTGAGATGGTAGATGTACGTCAGAGGTGAGATGGTAGATGTACGTCAGAGGTGAGATGGTAGATGTACGTCAGAGGTTAGATGGTAGATGTACGACAGAGGTGAGATGGTAGATGTACGTCAGAGGTGAGATGGTAGATGTACGACAGAGGTGAGATGGTAGATGTACGTCAGAGGTGAGATGGTAGATGTACGACAGAGGTGAGATGGTAGATGTACGTCAGAGGTGAGATGGTAGATGTACGTCAGAGGTAAGATGGTAGATGTACGTCAGAGGTTAGATGGTAGATGTACGACAGAGGTGAGATGGTAGATGTACGTCAGAGGTTAGATGGTAGATGTACAACAGAGGTGAGATGGTAGATGTACGTCAGAGGTGAGATGGTAGATGTACGACAGAGGTGAGATGGTAGATGTACGTCAGAGGTTAGATGGTAGATGTACGACAGAGGTAAGATGGTAGATGTACGTCAGAGGTGAGATGGTAGATGTACGACAGAGGTGAGATGGTAGATTTACGACAGAGGTGAGATGGTAGATGTACAACAGAGGTGAGATCATAGATGTACGAAAGAGGTGAGATGGTAGATGTACAACAGAGGTGAGATCATAGATGTACGACAGAGGTGAGATGGTAGATGTACAACAGAGGTGAGATCATAGATGTACGAAAGAGGTGAGATGGTAGATCTAAGGTATGCTGATGATACAGTCTTAATTGCTAAAACTGAAAATGAGTTACAAGAAATGTTAGACATTATAGTGAAGGAAAGCAAAAAATAAAGGACTCGGCATTCTTCTTCTTTCCTTCCTCATTTGCCTTTAGCGTCGAGAGGAGATATAGTTTGCGGTCTTTTGCTCTTCTGTTCGCCTCTGCTGCTGTTATGTTTCCTAGTGCTTCTAATATTCCATCAACCTATCTTTTTCGTGGTCGACCCTTGGGTCTGGTGTTCTCACAGCGTTTGTTGAAGGCTCGTTGTGTTGTGTTTTGTTCTTTCTGCTTGTCACGTGGCCAAACCATTTTATCTGTTGTTTTCTTATATATTCTATGGCGGGGGCTATTCCTAGCTTTTCTTTCAGTTCTTCATTTCTGATCTTATCTCTCAGACTGTTTCCTGTCATTCATCTAACACATTTTATCTATGTAGAGGTTATTTTTCTTATTGTTCTTGCATCTAGGGTCCAGGTCTGGCATTGGTAGCACAACGTTGGGATGAAGATTGTATTGTGGAGTGCTCGTTTTGCCTCCAGAGTTATTTCCTTGTTGGACAATAGTGGTGATAACTGTCCGATGATTTGACAAGCTTTGTTGCATCTTGATTCTATCTCTGCTGTTTGAGAATTATCGTTTGTCATTAGACTTCCTAGGTATTTGAATTCCTCTATTTGTTTTAGTTGTCTGCCTTCTATAGTTATGTTGATGTTCTGTTTATTTTTGGTGACATTCATGACTTCTGTTTTGTTGATGTTGATTTTCATGTTGCATTTTGTGCCTGAGATGTTGAGTTTGTTTAAGTGTTCTTGTAGGTCTTCTATTGTTTCATGTATTAGCGCCTGATCGTCTGCAAATAAAAGCTCGTTGATCTCTGTCTCTGATGGGTTGGCTAGCTTGCATATATAGTCCATGTATGTAATAAACAGTAGGGGGGATAGTACGCACCCCTGTCTTACCCATGAACTAACTTCGAAGTGGTCTGTGTAGTTATCCCGCCTATATTTATCGTTGCTACTTTAATCTCCATCTTCTGTGTATTTCTCTGAGCATAAAACATTTATCCCTTACCGACCTGCTGAGTCAGTCATAAGTTAAGGGCTTAACTTAAGAAAAACACACGTTGGGGGTTTAGCCCGACTGATGTTTCCCCCCACATCTTTGATCGCTAAGGTCTCACATGCGATCTTTTATTATCTCAATATAAAACTTTAGCTGGTTACATTTAAAAAAGTACTTATCAGTTCTTATCCTCCTCCTTGGTAGAGAACTTTACACAACTTTTCGAAAATTATATTCCGTTGGAAACACTATATTCCATCACTTTAATCACACAATCTACACTCCGAAAATAAAACTCAGCATTAATATAGCAAAATACAGCAAAAATTAGCAAAGAGACAGAAGTAATGGTGACAGAAAAGATAAAGACATCATCGCAATGCACAATAAAGACAAGTAAAGAATATTTAAACTGGTAAATGAATTTAAATATCTGGGAACATTATTAACCTCAGATGGTAGATGTACAACAGAGGTGAGATGCAGAATGGCTCAGGCAAAAGCAGCTTTCCAAAAAATGAGGAAGATACTGTGCAATCCTTTTTGACAATAGAAATAAGAAAAAGGGTTCTTAAATATTATGTAGAACCAGTCTTAACATACAGATGTGAATCATGGACAACAGACAAGAAAATCACTGGAGTCTGTAGGAATGTGGTTTTACAGAAGAACGTTGAGAATACCATGGACAGATAAGAGGAGTACTGAAAAGGTTCAGAAAGAGGCCAAAGCAAAAAGAGAGCTAATTTCCAAAATCAGGAAGAAACAATCATCATTTTTTGGTCTTGTAATGAGAAGGGAACAGCTAGAATATATTGTGACAACTGGGAGAATTGAGAGATGAAGAGATAGAGGAAAGCAAAGAGAAAAGATACCAGACAGCTTAAGAGAATGGCTTGGCAGAAGGTCAATAACAGAAATTATAAATAACTTTCAAGATCAAAAAGTTGTGAAGAAATATGATCGCCTACGCCAGCAGGTATGTTACTTGATGATTATGAATGTGTTTTGAGACTTGTAGATAATGAAATATCATAAATGTGGACAGTAAACTGTGACATCACAGAACATTATTTGATAATGTGTCTTGAGGCCTGTAGAAAAAAAAATAGCATGCCACATGCATAAACTTTCAGAATTCTGCATACATTTTGTACACCTACATTTAATTTAATAAGACAACGATTCCAAAATTTGCACAAATGATTTGCTTCCCTCACAAATTGCTTTGTAAGGCTTACAAGTAAATGTTTTGAAATACAATTTTTACCAATTATGGGCGACCTTTAAAGATGTGTAGGCCATGTACTATGAAGAGATTAAAAAACAATCACTCAAGCAGTCAAGAAGTGGAGCAAGAAGGAATGCAAAAGACAAAAAAAAATCTAAAGCAGCCTGATGAGGAATAATGGAGACCAAGATGCACAAAGTTAGTGCAAGATTAATTAGAAGTTTTGAATAAATCAAGTTGAAGAGCTTGTCTTATTGCTTCAAAACTAATCAAATAGAGCTCCTTTGAGATCTTCTCAGAGCATAGGCCACAGACAAGGTGTCTTTATGCCGTAGAACGGAACGGTATCCCTTCAGGTGGGGCATTTCCCATATCTGCTCAGCCCCCATTCCAGCAACCAACAAAATGTTCTTACTGTTCTAGTGAACATGTTGTGTTCTAAAAAAAAAGCACACAACTCACGATGTGTATTTCTGGGTCTTTTTATCCATCCTTATTCTTTAACTCTTTCCATACGTTTCGCCGCACTGTGCTTCATGCCAATTTCGGCTACGTACGTTTCGCCACTTAGTGTGTCACACTCAATTTGATTAGTGTGGACCGTCATCAAACCATATTCTTTTTACATGTCTTGTATCATCTTCATATTGATGAAATCTAATACCTTGTTCAATTATCTAAAAATTCATATGTTATATGTTAGATAAACATCAATATGTAGATTGATTCTTCAAACAATGAACAATTTTGTCTCTGAAATCTCTTTCGTTGCATTGACAAAAAACTTCTGTATGGAAAGAGTTAACATTATTTCCTTCCAAACTACTCCATGCATTCCTGAACCTTCCCTGTTTTCTCTTTCTCCCTGAGTTCCAAGATAATGCCTGGCTTTCTGTGAAGACATCAGTGTTTATTGGTGTGTCTCCAATCCATCTCCAATTTTTATTGATAATCTGCTGCACGATTACAAAGCACCACAATGTAAAATAGCTATCTATCTATTGACCTTTCGAGCCTTAGCCAGCCCATAGGGCATAGACCCAGATATTCTTTCTCTTATCTAAATTTTTATTCCAGCAATTTTCAATCCTTCTAAAGATATTTTATCTAATCTCGCCATTCTGTGCAAGAAACTCTATCTCATTGAGGGAGCCGAAAATAACTACTGAGTCATTTAGCAACTAATTACTGAAGACCACCAAACTAAGAAAAGCAAAATGTTATATCTTCTCAACATTCCTGTATGGTGCAGAAACATGGACACTAGACAAAAAAACAGAACAGAAAATTGAAACCTTTGAAATGTGGATTTATAGAAGAATAGGAAGAATTGAATGGAAAGAAAAGAAAACAAAAAAGAGGTCTTAAAACAACTAAAAATGGAAAGAGAACTACTAAACAAAATTCAAACACAACAAATTACATTTTTGGGGCATGTTGAAAGACACAGCAGCCTACTAAAAGTAATCCTGAAGGGGAAAATACAAGGTAAAAGAGCTTGAGGCAAACCAAGACTAACAAGGACCTCTAACATTTTGTCAAAAGATGGACAAGTCAGCCTATGACAACCTGCACCTTCAAAGCAAGAGACAGAGTGGAATGGCGCTTCAAGGTAGCCAACCTTCGATGCGGAGATGACACTCAATGATATTGATGATACTGAAGACAAGATTTTATCGTTGTCCTATATCAAAGCAAGAGACAGAGCAGAATGGCGCTCCAAGGTAGTCAACCTTCGATGCGGAGATGACACTCAATGATATTGATGATACTGAAGACAAGATTTTATCGCTGTCCTATAAGAAACCACAAAGTAAATCAGCCACTGAGTGATTTATTATTTATTAACAAAGATAATAAGAATAGGTAGATAGTTATATCCAATAATAATATAACGAGTCATATTCAATAATTATGTAATGAGTCATTTTCAATAACAACATAGTAACAATCAAATATTTGGATGCTTTGTCATTTCTCTTATTTCTGCTTTAGTCTTGAATTAATGCCATGGTATACAAAGTATTTTTTACTTTAATAATATAACGAGTCATATTCAATAATAATGTAATAACTATTTCTTTGTTTTTATTAATTAGTTGAACACATCATCTGTGTGTAAGAGAATGTATGAAAACACAGGTTAGTATATTATCAGCATATTTTTTGTTCCTTTCTCTTTTGATTACTACTTTTTGATGTTGTCACATCTGTAATGTCTGTTTGCAATTTACTTGGCACATTTGTAATCTACATGCCAATGTTCATAATTATAATCACTTTATGTAATACAATATAGAAAGGGTTACTTCACACCTAATGTAGCATAGATAATAAGATGATAATGAATATATTTTTCAATGGGCACCAGTACAAAAGATTGAAGTGATCGATATAATACCAGGCTGCGTCTCATTTCCAGAAAAATCAGGTACTTGTTAAATGAAAATGCATTTCATACCTTGAACCACAAAATGAAGCTTCAGTTACCAACAAATTGAATCCAAAAGCAGACAGGAAAATCCATTGGCCCATAGATACTACACTACAGACAAAACTATATGGGCCACTACAAGAATTACAAAAACCAGTAAAATTTATACAGGAAACAACATTGTAGATGTAGACAATACTTCAGGCGAATGAAAGATAGAACCCAAATGCCAGTTTTAGCAGCTTTTAGCTTATTGATGTTTTCTCAATTATTTCCACTAAAACCTTGTAATTCTCTTGCTCAAACCTCTTTTCTTGAGTTCTATAAGAAATCAAGACAAATAAAACTTAGACTGTTCAATGAAATGTACTATCCACCCGTACATACGCACGTGAGAGCTGGAAAACAACAAGAGACATAGAAACAAAGTTGAACACATTTGAAAATAAATTTCTAATGAAAATACTTGGTCTAGCGTGGAACAAATTAAAAACGAACGAGGAAATTAGAGAAATCACCAATCAACCACTAATATCTACAGTAATCAAGAAAAGACGATGGTCATATGTTGGACATGTGACAAGAAAAAATAATAACCGAATAGCAAGGCAAGCCCTCAAGTGAGGAACAACAGGTAGGAGGAAAAGAGCCTGACACATAGAAACACTGAGAAGAACATTGATCAGAGAGGCAAAGACAGCAGGAGTTGGCTCCCTCAATGAGATCGAGATGCTTACACAGAACAGAGACAAATGGCGAGATTCGATAAAAGATCTTTGCAAGGAATGAGACTGCTAGAAAGAAAATGTAGAAAAAGAGAAAGAATATCTGGGTCTATGTCCTATGGGTCAGCCATGGCTTGAAAGGTCAATAGATAGATAAATAGATAACATATTATCTAAACAAACCATGTGTTTTAGATCAATTTTCATTTTGCTTTCTCAAGTGTTATTTCAAAGAAAAAAGTTAACAAAAAAATAGCTGTTCCACAGTGTGTTAAACCTTTGATACAGATTGTGTTAACTCTTTCCCTCCCAATAATAGCTGTTCCACAGTGTGTTAAACCTTTGATACAGATTGTGTTAACTCTTTCCCTCCCAATAATAGCTGTTCCACAGTGTGTTAAACCTTTGATACAGATTGTGTTAACTCTTTCCCTCCCAATAATAGCTGTTCCACAGTGTGTTAAACCTTTGATACAGATTGTATTAACTCTTTCCCTCCCAGTAATAGCTGTTCCACAGTGTGTTAAACCTTTGATACAGATTGTATTTAACTCTTTCCCTCCCAGTAATAGATGTTCCACAGTGTGTTAAACCTTTGATACAGATTGTGTTAACTCTTTCCCTCCCAGTAATAGCTGTTTCACAGTGTGTTAAACCTTTGATACAGATTGTTTTAACTCTTTCCCTCCCAGTAATAGATGTTTCACAGTGTGTTAAACCTTTGATACAGATTGTTTTAACTCTTTCCCTCCCAGTAATGCTCAGTCCATTGTCCTTTAGTGCCCTCAGTCTCCATCTGCTGCAAAATGTTCATATCTCTATTATTATATGTATTACCACACCTAATTGTATAGAAGAGTGGTTTCCCTTGCTACATTTCTGAAAACTTTAAATAATCAAGTGTTGGGAGAATACCATTACATTTATTAATTTTTCCTCAATTTGTGCATGTTTTTGTTTGTTTACGCCCTGTTATGACTTTCAATGGAGAATGGGTGAAATCCTACTTACCCATGGAATATTTAAAAGACAACAAAAGCGTTGAATGTAATTAAAACTAAATTAAAACTAAATTTCCATTAGAAATACTATTTGAAATAGTATGTTCACATTATTATTTCATTGTTTTGTAATCAAGGTGTCTGTCAATTGTTCAACTTTCATTTTCCTATTTCTTCAAATTTTAAATACTTAACAAAATGATTTGATGTCAAACAAATACTATTTCCATTTTGTGCAATATTCCTTCTTTAATTTGATATATGATATGATATGCTTTATTTAAAAACAGAATTTTGACATTGGTGACATCGATTTTCACAAATATAATTAGATAATTCTGCTCAAACCAGCAAAATAATTGTGACGAGATAGAGGTAAGGCAGCGTGAACTTTAGAACCCTCTGTTTGGGGTCAAACATAACCTCTTGACATAGTAGTTTGGTTCAGTTCACTAACTACTGGAGCTCCTTAACATAACATAACATAACATAATGTCATATATGATAAAGGTAGTTGTGTCCCGTATAACAGTATATTCCTGTTGTAGGGTAGTGGAGTGTACAGCCTCCACTTATCATGGGTGCATATTTTTAGGGAGATTGACCCAGTGCTCTCTCCACCGATGTCTGACTAATGGCCAGGTACCCATGTTTTTCCAAGCTGGGTTGACTGGTGGGGAATAGCGAACTTCAAACCTTGATGTTAGTGTGAAAAGTGAGCCCTCCACAACTATCCATCTTGTTATTGATCCTTCCTGTGCCATTAGACATCGCAAAGGGCTTGTTAGGTTTTTCGCCATCCATCTCTATTCTTGGCGAGATGTTTGATCTTGTCTAATGAGTCTGTTCTTGCCAACTTTGCTTCTCTTAAAAGTGTTCTTTTTAGTGTCTCTCTGTGTCTTCCTCTTTTCCTGTATCCTGATGTTTCCCATAGTAGAGCCTGTTTTGGTATTCTTTTGTTGTCTCTTCTCAGCACATGTCCTACATATGTCCATCTTCTCTTCCTAATTGTAGATGAGATTGTTGGTTGCATGGCCATTTCTCTTAACTCTATATTAGCCTTGAATTCATTCCAATGTACACAGAATATTCTGTTTGGGCATTAGCAATGCAACAACTATGCTAATCTGTAATATAATTAAACTTAGCATGCAGTAGTGTCAAACCTTAGTGTCTATATTTATCCATGACTTGTTTTATCAAATAAAATGGGAAGTAAAAAACCTTCCTCTGTGTCTAATAAAGCGTATGGAAAGTGTAGCGTTAGTGCCCATATTTTTACACAACCAATAGCATATTTGAATGGCAGGAAACAGTCTGAGTGATAAGATCAGAAATGAAGAACTGAGAAAAAAAGCTAGAAATAGCCCCCACCATAGAATATATAAGGAAACAACAGATAAAATGGTTTGGCCACATGACAAGACAGAAAGATAAAAACACAACACAATGAGCCTTCAACAAACATTGTGAGAACACCAGCCCCAAGGGTTGACCACGAAAAAGATGGATTGATGAAATATTAGAAGCAGTTGGAAACATAACAGCAGCAGAGGCGAACAGAAGAGCAAAAGACCGCAAATTATATCTCCCTTCGACGCTGAAAGGCAGATGAGGAAGGAAAAAAGAAGAAGAAGAATAGCATATTTTGTGGTGACATGATCGGTACCATGTCAACTGCTCTGCTTTCCCAGAAAAAAATCTCTGGTACCCATTTTCAGAGCCTGGCTAAAGCCAGAAGGCATGTCTGTCTGAAAAGCAATTAATTTGCCACATATGAGAATTAAACCCTGATCCTTTAGGTCAATAGCAAGGTACTAATCACTCAGGCATCACAGTTTCTTTATCAAGTGGAGATAAATACAAATTAAAAATATATATTGTATTAAATATCACTGGGCCGCGAGTAGTAGCCTCTGTCAGTCATAGTTGACTATGGATTTTTCAGCACACAAAAAGGGAGCTCTTAAAAAACATCAGAAAGAAGCAATCAACATTTTTCGGGCAAATCATGAAAAGATGAAAGTTGGAATACTTGGTTACAACTGGCAAAATAAAAGGAAAGAGAGATCG
This sequence comes from Megaustenia siamemsis, assembly GCA_032433765.1. NCBI lineage: Eukaryota > Metazoa > Mollusca > Gastropoda > Stylommatophora > Ariophantidae > Megaustenia > Megaustenia siamemsis. The sequence continues at coordinate 8,469,890 of JAVIAB010000091.1, read as the reverse complement.
CGGACGACAAAGAGAGAAAATACTGGATAGCTTGGTGTCATGGCATGGAAAACAGTCAACAACAGAACTGATACGATGCACTGTAGATAGAAGATTGTGGAGGGACATGATCGCCTACGCCAACCGGCAGGGTACATGATGATGATGATAAATGTTATTTTTTCTTTTCTTTTGCAGTGTATTCTCTTTTTCTATGAATCTATTTGCTTCTTGTTTGAGTTTGAGCTTTAGAGTTTGTTTCCAAAGATTGCAGTCTGCGGCTATTTCTTCACAAGCTGCTGGGTTTATGTTCAAAGTCTTCATGTCACGTTTATCCACATCTACAAATCAAAGTTTTGGGCCCCCCCTAGTTCTTTTGCTATCTGCTAGTTGTCCATAGAGTATGTCTTTTGGTATGCGGCCATCTTTCATATGGTGTACATAGCCAAGCCAGTGTAACCTACATTGTTTGAGCAGGGTGTAGATATTCAGGAGGCCTGTGCGAATCATGACCTCCACGTTTGTCATTTAATCCTTCCATGTGATACCAAAAGTATGCCACAAACATCACGTAAGGAATGCATTTAGCCTTCTCTCCTGCTTTGCATAAGTTATCCATGATTTGCAGCCATACAGGAGGCGATGCAGGCATTGTAAACTGCAGCCTTTGTTTTAATTGTCAGTTTGCTGTTTTGCCAAACACACCTAGAAAGACAGATAAAGGTGGTAGCAGCTTTACCAATGCGATAGACTGTGAGTACAGTTGCAGAAAACATGAAAAATAAACATGAAATTGTATTAAACTACAAAACTTGTATCTGATGAAGGCTTTTTGATGAAATGTCGTAGATTATTTGCTTAAAACCAATTTATGTTTTTTTCTACGTACATTCTTTGTCAAGTACAAAGTATATTTTTACATTACTGTTTTTCAGTTCTCATTACTTTCCACTTTTCAGATTGCATAAAGTTTTTTGGAAGTTTCAACATATCAGATCTCCCAGATGGCTATCCTAATAATACCCGATCGGTGGATAGACCTTCTAGAATTAATGTTGATGGCCTGTACAGTCCTTCTGGAGAAGATATATATCCAGGATTGTCCATTACATGGAAGGCACCTAAGTCAGGTCTGTATAGCATTTATATATGTATATAAGAAAAAAAGTAAAGGTGAAAAAAGTAACACCTTGCTACGCATATGGGGAATATAGTGTTAGTATAGTGACCATATTTTTCTATGACCACGGCACATTTTTTGGTGATGTGATCATGCTAGGCCACCTTTACTTCCCAGAAAAATCTCTGGTACCCATTTTTAAAGGCTGGGTGAACCCCGGAGCCTTCTTAGTCCAAAAAAAAAATCTGCCACTGCTGGGATTGAACCCAGACTCTTCTTGTCAGGAAGCGAGCACACTAACCGCTCATCTCACGTACTTGAATATTGATTTCAGTTATCAGTATTTTTTTTGTTTTTTTGTGTGTGTGTTTATTGTGTTTTTTTGTGTTTGTGACACTAAACACACAAAAAATAACATTGATAACTAAAATCAATATTTATGTACGTGGTGTTTTATTAGTCAATGTTAGCAACAACTTCTACAGAATGTGTAGAAGTAATCAAGAAAAGACGATGGTCATATGTTGGACATGTGATGAGAAGAGATAATAACCAAATAGCAAATCAGGCCCTCATGTGGGAAACAACAGGTAAGAGAAAAAGAGGAAGACCCAGGGAGACACTGAGTAGAACATTGATGAGAGAGGCAAGAGCAGCAGGATTCGGCTCCCTCAATGAGATAGAGCAGCTTGCACAGAACAGAGACAAATGGCGAGATTTGATAAAATATCTTTAAAAGAAAACTGCTAGAACAAAAATTCAGATAGGAGAAGGAGTATCTTGGTCTACACCCTATGGGCCGGCTACGGCTCGAAAGGTCAATAGATAGATAGTTAGTAACAAAAAGATAAAAGATTGACAAATCTGCAAGTTTCGAGGTGATACAATATTTAGTTTTTAACTACGAAAGCTTTTGAATTTTGAGATACATCTTCTTATAATAACTTTGAATGTTTGAAAGACAGCAAGTGTATTTATTCTTCCTGGAAAGATACAATTGAGCAAATTAATTAAAGTATTAATCGCAAACAACATTGGCACTACCAGTCAGACTTCACATTGCACTTTTATTGTACTTCGATTCTGAACAAGCTTTTTAATCCCAGCAGAGATTTGTTATCTTTGCCTCTTTTATCTGTTTTCTTGTCATGAAATCGCCTTCTTTTTATTTTTCTTGTTGTTTGTACCTATGATTGCTCGCTTTGGGATTCTCTTGTTATTTTTTCTCTTCATATGGCCTCAACATGTGCCCTCCTTCCCTTCCTGATAATAGTTCCTTCCAAAAATAATTGTATACATTATGTAGAGGGATATACTTTGGAAGAAATCTGAGCACTTATGGACTTGTCCAATGTGCTATGCATATGATCTGTAAACTAAGCTATGTATGGTCTTTGGGAGTGTTAGTGAAATGGGCTACAAAGGACAAGAGGTCGGGACAAGACAGAATCTATTGCTCTCCATACAGACAGATATGACCTGCCATGGTACACAGGACAAAATCTATTCTTCTCTATACAGACTGATGTGACCTGCCATGGCACACAGGGCAGAATCTATTGTTCGCCATAAAGACAGATGTGACCTGCCATGGCACACAGGGCAGAATCTATTCTTCTCCATACAGACAGATGTGACCTGCCATGGCACACAAGGCAGAATCTATTCTTCTCCATACAGACAGATGTGACCTGCCATGGCACACAGACAAAATCTATTGCTCTCCATACAGGCAGATATGACCTGCCATGGCACACAAGGCAGAATCTATTGCTCTCCATACAGACAGATGTGACCTGCCATGGCACACAGACAGAATCTATTCTTCTCCATACAGATCGATGTGACCTGCCATGGCACACAGGGCAGAATCTATTCTTCTCCATATAGACAGATAAGACCTGCCATGGCACACAGGGCAAAATCTATTCTTCTCCATACAGACAGATGTGACCTGCTATGGCACACAGGACAGAATCTAATGTTCTCCATACAGGCAGATGTGACCTGCCATGGCACACAGGGCAGAATCTATTGTTCTCCATACAGGCAGATGTGACCTGCCATGGCACACAGGACAGAATCTTTTGTTCTCCTTACAGACAGATGTGACCTGCCATGGCACACAAGGCAGAATCTATTCTTCTCCATACAGACCGATGTGACCTGCCATGACACACAAGGCAGAATATATTCTTCTCCATACAGGCAGATGTGACCTGCCATGGCACACAGGACAGAATCTTTTGTTCTCCATACAGACAGATGTGACCTGCCATGGCACACAAGACAGAATCTATTGTTCTCCATACAGACAGATGTGACCTGCCATGGCACACAGGGCAGAATATATTATTCTCCATACAGACAGATGTGACCTGCCATGGCACACAGGACAGAATCTTTTGTTCTCCATACAGACAGATGTGACCTGCCATGGCACACAGGGCAGAATATATTCTTCTCCATACAGACAGATGTGACCTGCCATGGCACACAGGGCAGAATATATTCTTCTCCATACAGACAGATGTGACCTGCTATGGCACACAGGACAGAATCTATTCTTCTCCATACAGACAGATGTGACCTGCCATGGCACACAGGGCAGAATATATTCTTCTCCATACAGACAGATGTGACCTGCCATGGCACACAAGGCAGAATCTATTCTTCTCCATACAGACAGATGTGACCTGCCATGGCACACTAGGCAGAATCTTTTGTTCTCCATACAGACAGATGTGACCTGCCATGGCACACAAGGCAGAATCTTTTGTTCTCCATACAGACAGATGTGACCTGCCATGGCACACAAGGCAGAATCTATTCTTCTCCATACAGACAGATGTGACCTGCCATGGCACACAGGGCAGAATCTTTTGTTCTCCATACAGACAGATGTGACCTGCCATGGCACACAGGGCAGAATCTTTTGTTCTCCATACAGACAGATGTAACCTGCCATGGCACACAAGACAGAATCTATTCTTCTCCATACAGACAGATGTGACCTGCCATGGCACGCAGGGCAGAATCTTTTGTTCTCCATACAGACAGATGTGACCTGCCATGGCACACAGGGCAGAATCTTTTGTTCTCCATACAGACAGATGTGACCTGCCATGGCACACAGGGCAGAATATATTCTTCTCCATACAGACAGATGTGACCTGCCATGGCACACAAGCCAGAATCTATTCTTCTCCATACAGACAGATGTGACCTGCCATGGCACACTAGGCAGAATCTTTTGTTCTCCATACAGACAGATGTGACCTGCCATGGCACACAAGGCAGAATCTTTTGTTCTCCATACAGACAGATGTGACCTGCCATGGCACACAAGGCAGAATCTATTCTTCTCCATACAGACAGATGTAACCTGCCATGGCACACAAGACAGAATCTATTCTTCTCCATACAGACAGATGTGACCTGCCATGGCACACAGGGCAGAATCTATTCTTCTCCATACAGACAGATGTGACCTGCCATGGCACACAGGGCAGAATCTATTCTTCTCCATACAGACAGATGTGACCTGCCATGGCACACAGGGCAGAATCTATTCTTCTCCATACAGACAGATGTGACCTGCCATGGCACACAGGGCAGAATATATTCTTCTCCATACAGACTGATGTGACCTGCCATGGCACACAAGGCAGAATCTATTTTTCTCCATACAGACAGATGTGACCTGCCATGGCACACAGGGCAGAATCTTTTGTTCTCCATACAGACTGATGTGACCTGCCATGGCACACAGGGCAGAATCTATTCTTCTCCATACAGACTGATGTGACCTGCCATGGCACACAGGGCAGAATCTATTGTTCGCCATAAAGACAGATGTGACCTGCCATGGCACACAGGGCAGAATCTATTCTTCTCCATACAGACAGATGTGACCTGCCATGGCACACAAGGCAGAATCTATTCTTCTCCATATAGACAGATGTGACCTGCCATGGCACACAAGGCAGAATCTATTCTTCTCCATACAGACAGATGTGACCTGCCATGGCACACAGACAAAATCTATTGCTCTCCATACAGGCAGATATGACCTGCCATGGCACACAAGGCAGAATCTATTGCTCTCCATACAGACAGATGTGACCTGCCATGGCACACAGACAGAATCTATTCTTCTCCATACAGATCGATGTGACCTGCCATGGCACACAGGGCAGAATCTATTCTTCTCCATATAGACAGATAAGACCTGCCATGGCACACAGGGCAAAATCTATTCTTCTCCATACAGACAGATGTGACCTGCTATGGCACACAGGACAGAATCTAATGTTCTCCATACAGGCAGATGTGACCTGCCATGGCACACAGGGCAGAATCTATTGTTCTCCATACAGGCAGATGTGACCTGCCATGGCACACAGGACAGAATCTTTTGTTCTCCTTACAGACAGATGTGACCTGCCATGGCACACAAGGCAGAATCTATTCTTCTCCATACAGACCGATGTGACCTGCCATGACACACAAGGCAGAATATATTCTTCTCCATACAGGCAGATGTGACCTGCCATGGCACACAGGACAGAATCTTTTGTTCTCCATACAGACAGATGTGACCTGCCATGGCACACAAGACAGAATCTATTGTTCTCCATACAGACAGATGTGACCTGGCATGGCACACAGGGCAGAATATATTATTCTCCATACAGACAGATGTGACCTGCCATGGCACACAGGACATAATCTTTTGTTCTCCATACAGACAGATGTGACCTGCCATGGCACACAGGGCAGAATATATTCTTCTCCATACAGACAGATGTGACCTGCCATGGCACACAGGGCAGAATATATTCTTCTCCATACAGACAGATGTGACCTGCTATGGCACACAGGACAGAATCTATTCTTCTCCATACAGACAGATGTGACCTGCCATGGCACACAGGGCAGAATATATTCTTCTCCATACAGACAGATGTGACCTGCCATGGCACACAAGGCAGAATCTATTCTTCTCCATACAGACAGATGTGACCTGCCATGGCACACTAGGCAGAATCTTTTGTTCTCCATACAGACAGATGTGACCTGCCATGGCACACAAGGCAGAATCTTTTGTTCTCCATACAGACAGATGTGACCTGCCATGGCACACAAGGCAGAATCTATTCTTCTCCATACAGACAGATGTGACCTGCCATGGCACACAGGGCAGAATCTTTTGTTCTCCATACAGACAGATGTGACCTGCCATGGCACACAGGGCAGAATCTTTTGTTCTCCATACAGACAGATGTAACCTGCCATGGCACACAAGACAGAATCTATTCTTCTCCATACAGACAGATGTGACCTGCCATGGCACGCAGGGCAGAATCTTTTGTTCTCCATACAGACAGATGTGACCTGCCATGGCACACAGGGCAGAATCTTTTGTTCTCCATACAGACAGATGTGACCTGCCATGGCACACAGGGCAGAATATATTCTTCTCCATACAGACAGATGTGACCTGCCATGGCACACAAGCCAGAATCTATTCTTCTCCATACAGACAGATGTGACCTGCCATGGCACACTAGGCAGAATCTTTTGTTCTCCATACAGACAGATGTGACCTGCCATGGCACACAAGGCAGAATCTTTTGTTCTCCATACAGACAGATGTGACCTGCCATGGCACACAAGGCAGAATCTATTCTTCTCCATACAGACAGATGTAACCTGCCATGGCACACAAGACAGAATCTATTCTTCTCCATACAGACAGATGTGACCTGCCATGGCACACAGGGCAGAATCTATTCTTCTCCATACAGACAGATGTGACCTGCCATGGCACACAGGGCAGAATCTATTCTTCTCCATACAGACAGATGTGACCTGCCATGGCACACAGGGCAGAATCTATTCTTCTCCATACAGACAGATGTGACCTGCCATGGCACACAGGGCAGAATATATTCTTCTCCATACAGACAGATGTGACCTGCCATGGCACACAAGGCAGAATCTATTTTTCTCCATACAGACAGATGTGACCTGCCATGGCACACAGGGCAGAATCTTTTGTTCTCCATACAGACTGATGTGACCTGCCATGGCACACAGGGCAGAATCTATTCTTCTCCATACAGACTGATGTGACCTGCCATGGCACACAGGGCAGAATCTATTCTTCTCCATACAGACAGATGTGACCTGCCATGGCACACAGGGCAACAAAGTAAAGTGTACCTGTGCTTCAGGGTCCTGGTATGTTACTATTTTTTCATATTATGGAGCCGTTGTTGAAATTAAATTCTGGTAGATAAAAAAAAAGCAATCATGTACAAAAGAACAAAACATGTTTGTTGGAATTTCTATTCATATGTCACTGTGTTTTTGGTGCATAATTTTGATGGTATTTTGGTGTAGAATTTTGATGGTGATTTTGGTGTAGAATTTTGATGGTGTTTTTTGGTGTAGAATTTTTATGGTGTTTTTGGTGTAGAATTTTTATGGTGTCTTTTAGTGCAGAATTTTACTGGTGTTTTTTTGTGTAAAATTTTGATGGTTTGACATGCAATCACAAAACTTGCATTTTCTTTTCCTCACAGGAACTTCCATGGACAACTGTTATGGATATTTAGTTGCCTGGTATGTTGTGGATAATATCACTGATACATTAACAAGGTGCAGCTTGTTCCACATTGAAAAAAGTATCGAGGCAGAGGTTGGAGCATTTGCTTACATTTTTGTAATATTTAATGTTCTATTTCCAGACTATGGCTGAAAAACTGTGTGATTTGTCCTGCCTAGAGATGCTACAATACTAGGTCTTCTATATCAGTAGGAGCCATCACTTCAGGGAATATGGCGATCCTAACTTCTGTTAGCCAGTCTGTGTGATTTGTCCTGCCTAGAAGTGCTACAATACTAGGTCTTCTATATCAGTAGGAGCCATCACTACAGGGAATACAGCGATCCTAACTTCTGTTAGCCAGTCTGTGTGATTTTGTCCTGTCTAGAGGTGCTACAATACTAGGTCTTCTATATCAGTAGGAGCCACCACTACAGGGAACACAATGATCCTAACTTCTGTTAGCCAGTCTGTGTGATTTGTCCTGTCTAGAGGTGCTACAATACTAGATCTTCTATATCAGTAGGAGCCACCACTACAGGGAACACAACGATCCTAACTTCTGTTAGCCAGTCTGTGTGATTTTTCCTGTCTAGAGGTACTGCAATACAAGGTCTTCTATATCAGTAGGAGCCACCACTACAGGGAACACAACGATCCTAACTTCTGTTAGCCAGTCTGTGTGATTTGTCCTGTCCAGAGGTACTGCAATACTAGGTCTTCTATATCAGTAGGAGCCACCATTACAGGGGACACAGCTATCCTAACTTCTGTTAGCCAGTCTGTGTGATTTGTCCTGTCTAGAGGTGCTACAATACTAGATCTTCTGTATCAGTAGGAGCCACCACTATAGGGAACACAACGATCCTAACTTCTGTTAGCCAGTCTGTGTGATTTTTCCTGTCTAGAGGTACTGCAATACAAGGTCTTCTATATCAGTAGGAGCCACCATTACAGGGAACACAGCGATCCTAACTTCTGTTAGCCAGTCTGTGTGATTTTTCCTGTCTAGAGGTGCTACAATACTAGATCTTCTATATCAATAAGAGCCACCACTACAAGGATCATGCTGGTCCAAGATTTTTAGCCTACTTGTTTTGACACTGGTTGTTAAACAGGAAAGACTGACTAGGATTTTGAGGCTAGGTCATGATCAACTGATGGTTGCTGACTCTGCTGTTACGAATGCATGTTATGGACACTTGGGCTTCCCCAAGTGATCAAGTGATTAACATACAAAAAGACAATGAAACTTGCTGTTCAAAGAGCACTATTGAAGAGATAGAGGGAAGCAAAGCGAAAAGATACCAGACAGCTTAAGATAATGGCTTGGCAGAAGGTCAACAATAGAAATGATAAATAACTGTCGAGATCGAAAGTTGTGGAGAGACATGATCACCTACACCAGCAGGCCCGGTACTTGATGAGGATGATGATATGATGACTTTTACTAAGAATCCAACAGAAAGATGAAGTGAGGTTTACTAATGCTAATGGAATGACCACAAGGCATGCAGCTAATGCTCTCTGACATATGTTGATGAATCACCTTCAGACTGTATGTTTCTAAAATGAAACATGAACACAGTCGTTTATAACTGATACTTTAGTTGATTTTGCTTATATGTACCTTTCCAGGCAGATAAAATACACGCTCTTCTTTTATACGTTTAAAGTGATTAGAAGAAGCTGTATTTAACATTTTTAAAGTGATTAGAAGAAGCTGTATTTAACATTTTAAAATAAATTTAACATTTTTAAAGTGATTAGAAGAAGCTGTATTTAACATTTTTAAAGTGATTAGAAGAAATTGTATTTAACATTTTAAAATAAATTTAACATTTTTAAAGTGATTAGAAGAAGCTGTATTTAACATTTTTAAAGTGATTAGAAGAAGCTGTATTTAACATTTTTAAAGTGATTAGAAGAAGCTGTATTTAACATTTTTAAAGTGATTAGAAGAAGCTGTATTTAACATTTTTAAAGTGATTAGAAGAAGCTGTATTTAACATTTTTAAAGTGATTAGAAGAAGCTGTATTTAACGTTTTAAAATAAATTTAACATTTTTAAAGTGATTACAAGAAGCTGTATTTAACATTTAAAAATATTTTTGGTTAAAAATTGAGTATTGCATCTCCAAACACTCTGAAATATGTCAATGTTTGATCTCTTTTTTTTACAGGCATTAACTATTCAAATATCACTCGTACATAAATATTGACTTTATCAAAAAAATGTACATCTTGTGTGTAGTGCCAAAAACTGAAACCATCTCCATAAAATATTAATTTTAATAATAGGTGGAATGTACCAGGCTCTTGACATCATCATCTGTAAACATTTCAAAATTTCAAAGATTAGAATTAAAATGCCACTTTAATGTGAAAATAAGTTCTGTATAACAAGAACAATGATATGGGAGGAAGGTGAGCCACATGTATAACCAGCGTGTTACAGTCTTCATTGTAAATATCATTTGCTTCCTGCTAATGAGGAACTGGGAGCTCAGTGGATAATGAACCGGACTACTAAGGACAAGAGGTTGGGTTCGACCCTGATCGACAGTTTCTAGGTTCACCCAGCCATAAATGGTACTGGATTTTTTCTGGGAAAGTAAAGCGGCACAGGCGTAATACTAACCACATTACTCCAAAAAAATCATGTGTCGAATGGTCTATAAAAATTATGGTCACTAACACAATATTCCCCATAAGACACTTGGTGTGGTGGGGCTCTTTACTTTGCTTACTTAATGAGGAACTGAGCACCTGCATAAGGCTTTTCATTAGAGAAATATTCTCTATATTGCTGTCCCTATATTTGCTTTTACATGTTGCATCGGATGTTTAAGAATGTTGTTCCCAGATATTTAAAATTGGTGTCTTGTTTTATAACTTGAAGTTCTGTAGTTATGTTTAATATCTGCTTTTTTTTCCTCCTGATATGGCTTTTGTTTTTTCAGTGCTAAAGAGGAGTAATAGTAATCTCAATTATCATCATCAGGTTGCATGTCCTTTGCAGAATGTTACATTCACCACAGCCCATCTGAAAGAATCTCTGTCTCTGGTCAGATCTCCCACAGAATGTTGCATTCACCACAGCCCATCTGAAAGAATCTCTGTCTCTAGCCAGATCTCCCACAGAATGTTGCATTCACAAAAGCCTATTTGAAAGAATCTCTGTCTCTAGTCAGATCTCCCACAGAATGTTGCATTCACCACAGCCCATCTGAAAGAATCTCTGTCTCCAGTCAGATCTCCCACAGAATGTTGCATTCACCACAGCCCATCTGAAAGAATCTCTGTCTCTAGCCAGATCTCCCACAGAATGTTGCATTCACAAAAGCCCATTTGAAAGAATCTCTGTCTCTAGCCAGATCTCCCACAGAATGTTGCATTCACCACAGCCCATCTGAAAGAATCTCTGTCTCCAGTCAGATCTCCCACAGAATGTTGCATTCACCACACCCCATCTGAAGGAATCTCTGTCTCAAGTCAGATCTTCCACCGCTTCTGTTGTCATGTTCAAAGTCTCCTTCATGTCTAGAAACCACCTTCTTCTTGGCCTGCCCCTAACGCGTCACACAGAAACCATGCCTTCCATTATTGTTCTTTCCAGCCCACTGTGTCTTTTGACATAACCATAGTATTTTAATTTCCTCTGTAGAATGATGTTTACATGCCAGTTCTTTTTAATGTTTAAGTCTTATAGTATGTCTTCCTTGCTCTTTTTCATTATCTAAGGTACCTTCAGGATTTTTCTGTAGCATATTATTTATGAGTAAGCTCAATATGTTTATGAGATGAAACATTTTTACCCTCTTATTTTTTCTTGTATAAAGAATATTACATAACCTTCATATGTCTCATTTTTGCTCTCCCAATGTCTCATTTTTGCTCTCCCAATGTCTCATTTTTGCTCTCCCAATGTCTCATTTTTGCTCTCCCAATGTCTCATTTTTGCTCTCCCAATGTCTCATTTTTGCTCTCCCAATGTCTCATTTTTGCCATCCCAATGTCTCATTTTTGCTCTCCCAATGTCTCATTTTTGCTCTCCCGATGTCTCATTTTTGCTCTCCCAATGTCTCATTTTTGCTCTCCCAATGTCTCATTTTTGCTCTCCCAATGTCTCATTTTTGCTCTCCCAATGTCTCATTTTTGCTCTCCCAATGTCTCATTTTTGCTCTCCCGATGTCTCATTTTTGCTCTCCCGATGTCTCATTTTTGCTCTCCCGATGTCTCATTTTTGCTCTCCCGATGTCTCATTTTTGCTCTCCCAATGTCTCATTTTTGCTCTCCCAATGTCTCATTTTTGCTCTCCCGATGTCTCATTTTTGCTCTCCCAATGTCTCATTTTTGCTCTCCCAATGTCTCATTTTTGCTCTCCCAATGTCTCATTTTTGCTCTCCCGATGTCTCATTTTTGCTCTCCCGATGTCTCATTTTTGCTCTCCCAATGTCTCATTTTTGCTCTCCCGATATCTCATTTTTGCTCTCCCAATGTCTCATTTTTGTCTAAAGGAAATATGGTCAGCCTATCTTATATATAGTTTACCAGTAGATACATTACACGGTCGTTTACGTTATTCTTAAAGTAGTATTTTAGTTATAGTCATATAAATATATAACATGTGAAGATGTTCTGGGGAAACTACATGGCACTATTCTTGAGGTTGATATTTTACGAGAGTGGTTTAAAAGTGGGATAATGAAAAAAATATGAATATTCTAAAATAATTCATATTTATACTACTGATATTTTAATCCAATATTGCTGATAAGAATAAATATTTCAAATTTTAACTAATTTAACTATTTTTGGTGTAAAATTTTCATAATTTAACCACAAATGTTATATAAATTTAAATTGTAGCTTCTCTTATGATCATTGTTAATGTACTATAGCAGAGTTATACTTGTGCAGAAATAAGAAAAATGATAAAGTATCCAACAAGTTCATCTATAATTGAGAGGAGAAGGTGGTGATATGTTGATTTTGTGATGAGAAGAGACAACAAAAGAATCTCAAAGCAGGCCCTCAAATGGGAACCAGAGAGTAAAAGGAAAGGAGTCCAACCTTCTAGGTTTTTCTATTTCTATTTTTCTAAAATACTAAAAAGAATACTGAGGCGATAGGCAGACATCAGCTTCTTCAGCGAGATTGAACAACTCACCCAGAACAGAGGCGTATGGTGAGATACAATGTGGGTCCTGTGCAAGGTCTGATAGTTGAATGATCGTCAAACACAAGAGTCTAAAATTTCTGCCCGATGTGCTGTCTTTGCCTTGAAAGAGCAATAGATAGATAGGCAAGCAGACAGACAGGCGGGCAATTTTATAATTTGTTTGTCCACATTTCATTCAGCAATATAGCAGTGTAGCATAAAATGATAAATTTGCGTCTATTTTCTTGTTTATCACCTCACTGGACTATGTATTCATGTTCTTTTTGTCACATCACTCTCATTTTGTGATATCGGACTGGAAAGAACAATAATGGAAGGCATGGTTCCTGGAAGATGCATCTAGTACAGACCTAGAAGAATGTGGTCTAAAGACATCAAAGAGACCTTGAACATAACAAAATAAGTGGGAGATCTGGCAGGAGACAAAGATTCCTTCTGACTGGTTGTGATGAGAGCAACATTCTGTGGGAGATCTGGCTAGAGACAGAGATTCTTTTACAAGTTATGATGAGAGAAACATTCTGTGGGAGATCTGGCTAGAGATAGAGATTATTTTACAAGTTGTGATAAGAGCAACATTCTGTGGGAGATCTGGCTAGAGACAGAGATTCTTTTACAAGTTATGATGAGAGCAACATTCTGTGGGAGATCTGGCTAGAGATAGAGATTCTTTCACAAGTTGTGATAAGAGCAACATTCTGTGAGAGATTGATTGATAGCAGAGTTATACTCAAGTTATGTTTCAAAACTGAGAAAATTGACCAAGACTATTATAATATCATTAACAAACAGTTCTGATTATAATTTTTTTTATCCATTTGCAGTTTAGATATGATGTTGAGTTTGTTAATGAGAGCAAAGGCTACACAGTTAGAGTTCATAGCATGCCAGCATACGGTATTGCCTATAAAAACGATACAGAAACTTTTGTTTCTGAAAAAGTATGGACCTTTAGCTCATATAGTAAGTTTTTGTTGGCTTGCTAATTTTATGTGCATTTGTTGAATGTTGAGTTTTATGTATAATGTTTAATTTTGTATGCAGAGTCTGACAAAGAATTAATAAACCAGAAAATGAGCAAGGAATTAATAAACCAGAATCAGGACAGTGATTTAATAAACCAGAAACTAAAACAAAGAATTAATAAACCGGAAACTGGACAAAGAATTAATAAACTAGAATCTGGACAGTGATTTAATAAACCAGAAACTGGACAAAGAATTAACAAATCTGAAACAGAACAAAGAATAAACCAGAAACTGGACAAAGAATTAATAAATCAGAAACTGGACAAAGAATTAATAAACCAGAAACTGGACAAAGAACTAATAAACCAGAACCAGGACTCTGATTTAATAAACCAGAAAATGAACAAAGAATTAACTCTTTCCATATGGAAGCTTTTTATCGAAACAATGGAAGAGATTTCAGAGACAGAATTGTTCATGGTTTTAAGAATCAATCTATATATTTATATTTATCTAACATATAGTATATTTTATATGAATATTTAGATAATTGAACAAGCTATTAGATTTCACCAATATCAAACAGACATGTAAAAGGAATATGGTTTGATGACGTTCACACTAATAAAATTGAGCGTGGCGCACTATGCAGCAAAACGTATGCTGCCAAAATCAGAATGGCGCACTATGCAGCGAAACGTATGCTGCCAAAATCAGAATGCAGCACAGTGCGGCAAAACATACGGAAAGAGTTAATAAACCAGAAACTGGACAAAGAATAATCCAAAAACTGGACAAAGAATTAATAAATTTAGAAACAGGACAGTGATTTAATGAACCACAAACTGGACAAAGAATTAACAAACCAGAAACTGGACAAAGAATAATCCAGAAACTGAAACAAAGAATTAATAAACCAGAAACTGGACAAAGAATTAATAAATCAAAAACTGGACATAGAAATAATAAACCAGAAACTGGACATAGAAATAATAAACCAGAAACTGTACAAAGAATAAATTAGAAATTGGACAAAGAATAAGCCAGAAACTGGACAAGAATAAACCAGAAACTGGACAAAGAATTAATAAATAACCACTTTCTGCAACCTGTAAATGCTTAATTTGTTTCCATTGTAGTAGAATTTTTGCAATTTTTCCTTTTTTTTTTTTTTTTTGCTGTGACCAGGGAAATTTCCTGGTCATCTGCAAACATTTAACTACCCTTTGGGACTTTGGGATATACAGCAAAAATTGCTATGCCGTCATTGAACATACAGATGGACTTGCGCTAACCGTACTGTTAGACATTGTAACACATCATTGTAACACATCCAGTCCATGGGGTGAAACTCATAAATCGACCTGAGACAGGAATTTCAAGTCCCCCTGTTTTGCCTAGTGTAAACACGTGGAACTGTGTCAAGAGTTCAAATAAATTACTATTTTTAGAGCACCTAATGTTACATTTAGGTGGTCGTTATGTTTGCTATGCTATCATAACTGGAAGAGTTACAGATAAGTATCATAATCTAGGGTTAATTTCAGTGACAGAAATGGTTGAAAGAATATATTTCATAATGCATCAAGATTGCTGTCAAACCATCTGATGAAGGTGGCACGCAAGTGCGAATTATGGAAGCCTTCACAGAATTATAATAGAGAATTTTATGAAATGTGCACGTTGTATCAAAGTTTGTGTCCAGACATTTGAACACTAACAAAAGGCAACAATGACTTGATATTTACTAAGGTCTGAAGTCACTTGGTGCCAATTACCCTAGCTTTCTTTCAAATATTTTTTTGCGGGTGATAAAACATGCAAAATTCTCTTAGAAATTCTCTTTTTTTCTTATGTTCACCAGCTGCTAAAGGAATGGTTGTCCTCATCTTTATCTGCCCTTAAACACATTTGTATGCCAGTGCTTTCTCCCCTTTCGAATTGACTTTCCTGCCAGTAGATAATAAGCCAGCTCCCTTCTGCTGCGACTGCCCACCAGCGGTGTCGTCAACTTGTATCTGTGACTTTGCGACTGTTGCAATGAAGGCTAGTAAAGACCAGAGCCCTCAAATATAACAGGCAGGCGTGAAGGCTCGTCAACACCTGAGCCTCACGTGTTGGTTGTTCAGCGGTTGATTTCAATGCCGTGTTGACCTTGCCCTCCAGGCACATATGGCCAATCATGACCCTACAGCACACCTGCCCTAAACTTGAAAGGGTTGGACTTCTCCGACTGCCTTGAGGCGATGAAGGGGAATTCCCCTACTTCATCAGCCTGTGTCGTGACGACGTTGCCCTCATATAGTACCCTTGGCCGGGTGATCGTATCATTGAGTACTCTCGTCAGTTGTTGACAGACCAGCATTCGTCTTCACTAGGGACAGACAAACACAGCTAGCGCTCGAAGAACATCAATGGAACACTAGGTAAAAGCACACTCCTGAGGTTTTATTCTCACAATGTCTAATTCACATATCACATTCTCAATTGTAATTACAGTGGTAGTACAGCCGCCTTGCACACACAGCCTACTCACTCTGCGGCCTCCCCTCTCGTAACTACCCCCTACACAGTTATCTTGCTACTCTCTCACACCTCTCTAGGGTCTCTTACTAATTCCCTCTAAGTCGTGGCTGTCGATGAATGCAGCCACTAGCACTCCCTGCAGCCAACGGCTGCTCACAAATGTTGGGCGATCTGGGTTGCACTTACCCTCGCCTATAATGTTATCTCTTGGAGTATCATACTCCGTCTTGTGCCCTATCTGAATGACTAGGACCTTTGCGAGTCTAGTTTGCTCAGCGCCACTACACTCTCCGTGTCACTGCCTCCTTATCCCTCTATCTTATCCAAGCCTAAATCATGGCCTGTCTCTCCCCTCTTGTCACTGAATTGGTTGTAGCTGCTACTATTGCACGGCTACTTCATCTTCCTGCCTCTAATGTTAAGGATTTTAGTGAGACTACTCATGGCGTGACCTTAAACTGTTTGTTGTGACTACCGCACAACTACATTATCTTTATGCTTATCATAAAGCTAACTTAGTGAACTACTCACAACTTGACATTAACTGTTCATTGTACTATGTCACAACTACATTATCTTTATGCTTATCATAAAGCTAATTTAGTGAACTACTCACAACTTGACATTAACTGTTCATTGTACTATGTCACAACTACAATGTCTTTATGCTTATCATAAAGCTAATTTAGTGAACTACTCACAACTTGACATTAACTGTTCATTGTACTATGTCACAACTACATTGTCTTTATGCTTATCATAAAGCTAACTTAGTGAACTACTCACAACTTGACATTAACTGTTCATTGTACTATGTCATAACTACATTGTCTTTATGCTTCTTCTGAAGCTAACTTAGTGAATTACTAACAACTCTACATTAACTGTTCTTTATACTATGTCACAGCTACATTATCTTTACGCTTCTCCTGAAGCTAACTTAGTGAACTACTCACACTTGACTCTAACTGTTCTTTGTACTATGTCACAGCTTCATTATCTTTATGCTTATCCTAAGCTACTTTAGTGAACTACTCACATCTTAACTCTAAGTTTGGTGCTGTTAACTCATACACTATCCTATCCTTACTCTACACATTTCTACATACCACTGCTTCAGGAATCCGGTCCGTTCCCTGTCATGTCCACACACCAACTCTACTGGATCACTCTTGAGACTAACTCTAACTGATACCCGGTACCGGCTGCCACATAAAACTCACATCCGTCCGGATCGAATCCTCGCTACATCTCAAATGACCCTCCCAATCTCTCCTTTGTTCTACCTTTTCCCTTTCCAACCACTCACCTCCCTTGTTACATTGTCCTACAATTCTCGTGATCCACCATGTGTTCACTTTCTTAACTTTTCACGTGGACCCCCTGATTCTCTGTTACTCACCTTCTTATCCCCCTTGATTTCTTACTACCCCACTCCCTTCTTGTCTTATTCTTATCTTATCACTGCTACCTCCCTGCTTTATTTGCAACCAATGGATTTAACACGCTACGGCCATGCTGTTTTTAGAAATATTTTTTTTTATGCCACTGAGAAAATAAATTAAAATTTATCTAAAACACATGGTTTGTTCGGACAATTTGTTCCGAAAGTTGGAAAAAAGGTTTAAACGAAAGAATGACAAGGTTTTAACTGAAATAATTATGGAAACATCAATAAATTCAAAGCAGAAACATGGCTCCTGGGTTTCTTGTGTCGCTCCTAGTCATATTTTGTGACTTGTGCTTCGGAATATGTTAAAAGGGCATTAAATGGGCATAGATACTTTACATTGTAGTTTGCAGCTAGGCTGTGATATTTGCATCTTTCAGCCCATCTGACTTAGCCCAACATAGTATTTTTCAGTATTGGGTTGTCATCCCTCTTTGATCCCTACATTTTTCAGTATTGGGTTGTCATCCCTCTTTGATCCCTACATTTTTCAGTATTGGGTTGCCATCCCTCTTTGATCCCTACATTTTTCAGTATTGGGTTGCCATCCCTCTTTGATCCCTACACTTTTCAGTATTGGGTTGCCATCCCTCTTTGATCCCTACACTTTTCAGTATTGGGTTGCCATCCCTCTTTGATCCCTACACTTTTCAGTATTGGGTTGCCATCCTTCTTTGATCCCTACATTTTTCAGTATTGGGTTGTCATCCCTCTTTGATCCATACATTTGTCAGTATTGGGTTGTCATCCCTCTTTGATCCCTACATTTTTCAGTATTGGGTTGCCATCCTTCTTTGATCCCTACATTTTTCAGTATTGGGTTGTCATCCCTCTTTGATCCCTACACTTTTCAGTATTGGGTTGCCATCCCTCTTTGATCCCTACATTTTAAAGTATTGGGTTGTCATACCTCTTTGATCCATACATTTGTCAGTATTGGGTTGTCATCCCTCTTTGATCCCTACATTTTTCAGTATTGGGTTGCCATTCCTCTTTGATCCCTACATTTTTCAGTATTGGGTTGCCATCCTTCTTTGATCCCTACATTTTTCAGTATTGGGTTGTCATCCCTCTTTGATCCCTACACTTTTCAGTATTGGGTTGCCATCCCTCTTTGATCCCTACATTTTAAAGTATTGGGTTGTCATACCTCTTTGATCCATACATTTGTCAGTATTGGGTTGTCATCCCTCTTTGATCCCTACATTTTTCAGTATTGGGTTGCCATTCCTCTTTGATCCCTACATTTTTCAGTATTGGGTTGCCATCCCTCTTTGATCCCTATATTTTTCAGTATTGGGTTGTCATCCTTTGATCCCTACATTTTTCAGTATTGGGTTGCCATCCCTCTTTGATCCCTACATTTTTCAGTATTGGGTTGTCATCCCTCTTTGATCCCTACATTTATCAGTATTGGGTTGCCATCCCTCTTTGATCCCTACATTTTTCAGTATTGGGTTGTCATCCCTCTTTGATCCTTACATTTTTCAGTATTGGGTTGTCATCCCTCTTTGATCCCTACATTTTTCAGTATTGGGTTGTCATCCCTCTTTGATCCCTACATTTTTCAGTATTGGGTTGTCATCCCTCTTTGATCCCTACATTTTTCAGTATTGGGTTGTCATCCCTCTTTGATCCCTACATTTTTCAGTATTGGGTTGTCATCCCTCTTTGATCCCTACATTTTTCAGTATTGGGTTGTCATCCCTCTTTGATCCCTACATTTTTCAGTATTGGGTTGTCATCCCTCTTTGATCCCTACACTTTTCAGTATTGGGTTGCCATCCCTCTTTGATCCCTACTGTTTTTGACCAGACTGGATTGTCAGTTTCCAGGAGCATTGCTGAGGTGGAACAAGGTCTTGGTCAACTCTATTGTTTGCTGATCCTGATGCATACAGTCAGTGATGGGTCACTGTACATGCATCGCTCAGTTGCTGGATGGTGCTCACTTAGAAATTGAGTTATTTGTGGGTCATCATCATTGCACTTCGAACATGTCCATAGGTGCTCAGATCCCCTCCTCAACAAATTCGCAGTGTCCAGCGACTAGTGTATCCAATTCTGTGTTGGTTGATAAGTCTTCTCATGCGCCCACTAAGTTTCTCCTTTCTGGCTGTGCCCATCTTGATTCCCATCTCTTTCATCCAAAGGAGTGACATGGACACATGGTTGTTGAAGTCCGGTACCCTTCCCACATCTTGGAGGGCATTGATGATGTCCATCTGATCCATTGGTAAACCGTCTTCAATGACAGCACAGCTTGCCAACCTGTCCACTCTTTCATTTTACCATATTCCCGCATGTCCAGGGACATAGACAAAGGTTACCTTACATATTTTTTACCTCTGCAATGACTCTACCCATTGCTTGCATACAAAGAGATGACTTGAGGTAACTCTCTGAAAGCAGATAACTCTGTTTGAGAAAGTTACTGATTCTAGACATGCACAATTAAAGAGAAGAAAAAGCAACTTCTGGTAAGATTGTTACACCGTCATGGAACTGATTGTCTCTGGAGACTGAGTCCTATTACTATTCATAAAAATAATGTGAGAAATTAAAGATATTTAACAGAGTTAAGATAACTTTATACAATTGCTGTCATATAATTTTGGTGCCAGAGCAAATGAACTATATTTTCATTGAACCATGTCTTTCTTCACTTCCTCTTGTATCCATTCAAGTGTCGAGGGAGATACAAAGTTCTAGTTTTTGCACTTTTAGAGCTTTACTAATTGTCAATTTATGCTGTTTTAACATTTCTTTCATGTTGTCTGTCCATCTTACTCAAAGTCTGCTTCTTGCTCTACTCCCTTCTCCTCTTTTAATATATGCTGTGTATGGAAATGAATCGCAACATGTCCTTTCTAGATGGGCAAACCATTTTATTTGTTGTTTTTGTATGTAGCTTAGGATTGGTTCAATGTCTTTCTATCAATCTATCTATTGACCTTTTGAGCCATATCCGGCCCATAGACCAAGATACTCCTTCTCTTAACTAAATTTCATTCTAGCAGTTTTCAATCCTTCTAAAGATATTTTATCAAATCTCGTCATTTGTCTCTGTTCTGTGCAAGCAACTCTAACTCATTGAGTGAGCCAATTCCTGCTGCTCTTGCCTCACTCATCAATGTTCTTCTCAGTGTCTCACTGGGTCAGCTTCTTTTCCTCCTACCTGTTGTTTCCCACATGAGGGCTTGCTTTGTTATTCGGTTATTATCTCTTCTCATCACATGTCCAACATATGACCATCATCTTTTCTTGATTACTAAAGATATTAGTGGTTGATTGGCGATTTCTCTAATATTTCAATGTCTACTCTTATATCATTTCTCTGTGGTGACAAGTTTTCTTTTATGCTTAGTCATGATTGACTATGTTTCACATTGATAGCATAACTTGGGAATGAATATACTCTGTATAAGATGTTTCTTAGGGAGCCGCGATAGCTCAGTGGTTAGTGAACTGGACTACAAAGGGCACAAGGTAGGGTTCGATCCCAGCCGACGGCTTCCGGTTCACCCAGCCTTTAATGGATACCAGATTTTTTTCTGGGAAAGTAAAGCGGCACGGGCGTAATACCGACCACACTACCCCAAAAGTCATGTGCCGAAGGTCTGTAAAATTTATGGTCACTAACACCATATTCCCTATATGCCACTTGGCGTGACAGGTGAACTTTACTTTTTTTTAAAAAAATGTTTCTTGGTGTTGCTTTGTGTTGAAGTATAGAGGATAGTTGTCCTAATATTTGGTTTGACATGTTGAATCGGATGTCTAATTTGTGATCAATTTTGCCATGTTCAGAGAATGTTGTTTCCAGATATTTGAAGGTTGTTGATTGTTATTGAATCATATAAATGATATTGAGGGAAGCAAAGAGAAAAGATACCAGACAGCTTAAGAGAATGGTTTGGCAGAAGGTCAACAACAGAAATGATAAATAACTGTCGAGATAGAAAGTTGTTGAAAGACATGACCAGGCAGGCCTTGTATTTGACGATGATGATGATATTATGTTGTCTTTTTATGTGAAAAAAGAAAATAAGAATTTTAAAATATTTTCTTACGCAGAATCTTCAGCACCAGGCAATTGGATACCATTTATTGTGTACAGGACCTTTAATAATGGAACTATTGATATGAGCTTTTCACTGGCACCAGCACAGTACAACATAACTAATTTCACTGTGCATTTGGTCAGTGAAAAAGACCCCATTGTAACTACTAAAAACTGTATTACACCTGTGAGTATGGTTTTAAAAGTTTTATCATTTTTGTCTTGATTATTGGTTCCAGATACTAAAAGCAAGAGGAGCCTTTGTTGCACCAGGAAACATTTGGAAATTCAGAGAAATTAGGGGTTAAATACAAAATAAAAATGTTCAACTCTAATGTTAAATCAGTCCTATTATATGGCTATGAAACATGGGAACAGGCAGCTAATTGCAGTGCTGCTGTAAAGCTGGTAACAAGAAGGTAGTAGCGGGGTGTGGTATACACTCCAAGGTATGGTGACAGCTTTACAAAAAAATTAACACAACAAAATACTGACGTTTCACAGCCTGCAGCCTTCTTCAGAAGACGGGAACAACGACAACAAATGGTGAGGCACAAATACCTATATCTAAATGTCGGATGATAAAGTTAGGGGGAGGTGGACAGAGAGATGAGAGATAGGATGGTGAGATGAAGAAGAGATGTGTCACATGTGAGAGAATAGGTGAAGTGTAGAGATATAAAATCGTAAATATAGAGAAATGATGAACGGCTGAAAACTAAAAAAAACAAGGAATAGAAAGTTAAAAGGTTATTTGGTTATGGAAGGCCCCGGTATCATTGCAAACGAATTAAAATCCATAATTGCTCAACTGCCCGTGCCAGCGTACTCATCCAAATTAATATCTCATCTCCCAAACAAAGAAAGGTAACTAGTCCCCATTGTTGTAGTCTCAGCACACGCCAAAAGACATAAGGTGAATCCGCGCAGAAATTGAACACAGCCAAATGTTCCCTGTCATACGATATCATCATTCATCGTAAAAAATTGGAATATCGAAACATGATCAAAAATGATGAGACACACAGCTCACGGTGTGCACAGAGTACTTAACTCATTAGCTCCTGCAACAAGAGTACACATGTATGCATCACAACTAGCGTAAGCAATACAACATTTACACTGCACAGATATAATTTGTGCAACACCGATAACATTACTGCGATACAACTTTTACTCTATAGATCTAACATTTATGTTATCAGCTAATATTTAAACAACACAATTAACGCTTAAGTTAATTCACACAAACAGTTAACATTTAATCAAACATGATACTATTTTATTAAATGGATATAACTTGATCAACAGAGCTATTATTTGGTGAATGCATCTAACATTTACTACTGTTAACCTTTACTTATACTTCTGACAGTTAATTAAACAGTTAACATGCAGCAACGCACACGATTAGCACATACACACACACACACATGATATAATTCAGCACTGTTAACATTTAATTAAGACAGCTAACAGTTAATTAACAAGGCTGACTTAGCACTGAGAGCACTATTTATTACAGAATACAATTAATTAGCCCTACTAACAATTAATTAACAGTATATTATATATGAGAATCTATGAAAATATATTAAAAATGACCTAGCTGGAGTGACTTGGCTGTCCTGGTTGGGCGAATGCTTCCAAATGAAAGTGGGAGACAAGCAACATGGAGAAACAATATGAAACATGGAGAGCAACAAAAATTACAATCACAAAGATATAGACCTTCATTAATAAATGCTTGCACAGAATAAAAGGATGAAAATGGCAGGACAAAATCACTAACTTAGAATTATGTAAAAGTACCAGTCAAACACCAGTGGACAAGGTGATACAATGAAGGTGATGGCGCTGGATAGAGCATTCACTGTGGAAGCCAACTGAGAGTATTACACATTAGACCCTTTTTGGAAGCCCCAAGGGAAGAGACAAAGAGGAAGACCAAAATATTCTTGGAGAAGACAATTGGTGGAATTAGAGATGAAGATGATGGGGAAGACATGGAATTATCTTAAAAGAATGGCAAGAAACAGAATGTCTTGGAAAGTGTTTGTTGAAGACCTATGCTGCACAGGGAGTTGAAAGAAAGAAGAAGATGGGTTCCAGAAATAAAGAAGCAAAAGTCATGACAACAGTGAAAATAGGAGAAAAGAAACTTAAATACACCTGTAGAGAGTCAAGACATAAAATATGTAACATTTAACAGAATAATGACATTTTTGGGGCATGTTAAAAGACACAACAGCCTAATAAAAGTAATATTGGAAGGGAAAATACAAGGTAAAAGTGGCAGAGGCAGACCAAGACTAATATGGACGAGTAACATCAAAAGATGGACGAGTAGCATGAAAAGATGGACAAATCTGCCTATGACAATCTGCACCATCAAAGCAAGAGACAGAGTGGAATGGCGCTCCATGATAGCCAACCTTCGATGCGGAGATATCACTCAATAATATGATGATGATATGATAACATTTAACACATTCGCTTCCAAATATAAAATATGCAACATTTAACACATTCGCTTCAAGATATAAAATATGCATAATTTAACACATTCGCTTCCAAATACTTTAATATTTGACACATTCACTTCACGCTGTGGCCATGTCGTTTTTCTGAATAAAAAAAAATATGTTTAAATTGCAGAAAGAAAAGTAATGAAAATTAATCTAAAACAAATGGTTGTATTAAAAAAAATTGGCCAAGGAAGTTGGAAAATAGGTTAAATAAGAGAATTTAAAGGTTTGACTGAAAATAACTGCAGAGATATTAATAAATTAAAAGCCACAAAATGCAGCTCCTTGGTATCTTGTGTTGGCTGCTAGAGACTCATTCTGCAGCTCATGGTATGGAATATGTTACAAAATATCTATGAGCAATATTTTTAATAAAACAAGTATATGTTACATTAATAAAAAAAATATATGTTACAAAATAATCTATGAGCAACATTTTTCAAATAACTGTGAAATGTGTTACAAAATATCTATGAGCAATTTTTTTCATAAAACTATGAAATATGTTACAAAATATCTATGAGCAACCCCTCATGGCATTGTTTTTCTAGTGACTTGATGGTTTTTTTTAGTGGTAATAATGTTTTTTTAGTAACATTTATGCTTTTTCTATTGGTATTATTGTTTTTAGTGACATTTATGCTTTTTCTATTGGTGTTATTGTTTTTAGTGACATTTATGGTTTTTCTATTGGTATTATTGTTTTTAGTGACATTTATGGTTTTTCTATTGGTATTATTGTTTTTAGTGACATTTATGGTTTTTCTATTGGTGTTATTGTTTTTAGCTATACTAATAGTTTTTCTATTGGTATTGTTTTTCTTTTAGTAACATCAATTAATTTTTTTAGTGTCAATATTGATTTTTCTACTGAGATGAATTGTTGTTTTTTAGTGACAGTAATGGTTATTTTTAATATATTCTATCTCATATGTTGCCTTACAATTATTTTTTCTACTTCTAGGTCAAGTATAAACATGTACAAAGCTGATACATATCTATTCTATTCTATTCTATTCTATTCTATTCTATTCTATTCTATTCTATTCTATTCTATTCTATTCTATTCTTTTGAACCAGTTTCATTGCAGTTAGGAATTCCACATATCCACTTTCATACTTGTTGCAGCATTTCCCAAAATGCAGCAGTAAATTCCGTTGACAAGGTTGCTACATGCACATCCTATTGACTGACCAAGTGATGATTACAGATCTCCTTAGTTGCCTCTTATGACATGTATGGCAGTTAACAGTTGCTGTATTCTTTGGTCCTGGTAACCACATTCTATTCTGCTGTCATCATTATCATCATCATCATCATCATTGAGTGCCATCTCTGCATCAAAGGCTGGCCACCATGGAGCGTCATTCCACTCTGTCTCTTGCTTTGATAATGGAGGTTGTTGTAGGCTGACTTGTCCATCTTTTGATATTACTCGTCCATGTTAGTCTTGGTCTGCCTCCTTTACCTTGTATTTTCCCTTCTAAGACTACTTCAAGTAGGCAGCTGTGTCTTTTAACATGTTCCAAAAATCTCATTTGTCTTGTCTGAATTGTGTTTAGTAGTTCGCTTTTCATTTTTAGTTGCTTTAAGACTTCATCATTTGTTTTCTTTTCTTTCCATCCATTTCTTCCTATTCTTCTATAAAATCACATTTCAAAGGCTTCAATTTTCTGTTCTGTTTTCTTGTCTAATGTCCATGTTTCTGCTCCATGCAGAAATGTTGAGAAAATATAACATTTTGCTAGTTTTAGCCCCGTTGTTATTTGCTTTGATGTTAGTATATTTTTCATGGCATTAAAATTGCTTTTGTTGCCTTACCTATTCTTTTGTTTATTTCAGTGTTACATTTCCAATCACTGGTTATAGTATGTCCAAAGTAGTTGTAGTTCTGAACTGTCTCCAGGTCTCTTCCTTAAACTTTGATATCCACTTCTTGGTTTTGAGTATTATCTTTGTTTATTTTTATATATGAGAAGATACTATGCAATCCATTGTTGACAATAAAAACAAGAAAAAGAGTTCTGAAAATTAAATGGAACAATATTAAAACAGGAAAATGAATTTAAATATCTGGGAACAATTTTAACCTCAGATGGTAGATGTACAACAAAGGTGAGATGGTAGAATAGCTCAGGCAAAAGCAGCTTTCCAAAAAATGAGGAAGATACTGTGCAATCCTTTTTGACAATAGAAATAAGAAAAAGGGTTCTTAAATATTATGTAGAACCAGTCTTAACATACAGATGTGAATCATGGACAACAGACAAGAAAATCACTGGAGTCTGTAGAAATGTGGTTTTACAGAAGAATGTTGAGAATACCAGGGACAGCTAAGAAGAGTAATTAAAATGTTCTGAAATAGGTCAAAGCAAAAAGAGCTAATTTCCAAAATTATGAAGAAACAATCATAATTTTGTGGCCATGTAATGAGAAGAGAACTACTGGAATATATTGTAACACCTGGGAAAATTGAGGGATGAAGAGATAGAGGGAAGCAAAGAGAAAAAAATACCAAACCTGTCATACCAGACAACTTAAGAGAATGGCTTGGCAGAAGGTCAACAACAGAAATGATAAATATCTATTGAGATCAAAAGTTGTGGAGAGACATGATCACCTACATCAGCAGGCCCGGTACATGATGATGATGATATTATTAAATGGTGAAGTTTAAAAACAACTAAAAATTAAAAGAGAACTACTAAACACAATTAGAACAAGACAAATGAAATTTTTGGGACATGTTAAAAGACACAACAGCCTACTAAAAGTAAAATTGGAAGGGAAAATACAAGGTAAAAAGGTAGAGGCAGACCAAGACTAACATGGACGAGTAACATGAAAAGATGGACAAATCAGCCTATGACAATCTTCACCATCAAAGCAAGATACAGAGCAGAATGGCGCTCCATGGTAGCCAACCTTCAATACAGACACTCAATGAATGAATGAATTATATTATTTTTCCTCCCTACTCATCTAATATTGTCCCATTCCTATGTCAGGAAATAATATGATATCAACACATTTCTATTATTTGTATTCCAGATAAGAACATTGAAAAACACACAGTTCAACATGCCTTTCGTTGTAACGGCTTCAGGCAAATATAAATTCAATGTAAGTCACTGTTACAGTAAATAGAATAGGTTCATGAAATTAAATATGTTAAAATATTACTCCTGCTGCTGTTTGCATGCATTCGTTAGCTTTATGTCTCTAGAAAAGTCCAGAGGGACTGAATTTTGGGTGATTATGGTTATGGTTATAGTTATGGAGGGCCCCGGTATCACTGTAAACGAATTAAAATCCATAATTGCTCAACCGTCCATGCCAGTGGAATTATCCGAATGACTAACTCATCTCCCAAAACAAAGAAAGGTAGCTGTAGTCCCATCATAGCTGTCTTAACACACGCCAAAAGACATAAGGTGAAACCGCACAGAAAGTGAACACAGCCAACTGTTCCCTGTCATATGATATCATCATTCATGGCAAACCATTGGAATATAGAAACATGATCAAAACGGATGATACACACAACTTACAGTGTGCACAGAGCACTTAACTCAGTAGCTCCTGCAACAAACTGGACTTGGGATATGAAGAAACTGCAACAAGGAACACTTTTCAGACACAGTAATTAAAAGTTCCTGCCGCCTGACCGCAATATTGATCGGTATTCCAATTTTGGGTGAATATCTCATTTTCCACACTGGCAGCTGTATGCTCAGGTGTCCCCCGCCATACAAACAGATATTAACCAACTTCAGAGGAACTCTCATATTTTTATCATCGAGAGTTTTACTGTTTTGAGTAGATTTTTCTGATTAATTTTGCCCGGACAGCAGCCATTTTTGCCTACTCTTTTTTTTATTTCCAAGTGGCAAGGGTTCTTTAACGTGCAGAGAATGCATTCGGGACCTCCTGTTTATTTTTTACTGTTCTCCAAGAAGACTAGACATTGGATCTCACTACACAGAGACCTGTAAGGCCACGGATTTTACTTTTATTTATTTATTGTTTTGTTTAATTTTCTACCACCTATGGTGGGAATCAAACCCAGTACCTTCTTGTGAAGAGGCTGACATCGTGCCTCTATACCACTCAGCCCCTCAGAAATGTTACTAATTTTAGATGGTAGATGTAGAGGAGAGTTATGGTAAAGGTTGTAAAAGAGTTCAAGGACATTTTAAAAGGTCAAAGCAAAAGGAAGGTTTACGGCCAGCATCAGGAGGAAACAATCATAATTTTTTGACCATGTTATGAGAAACAGTAGGAAAATACTGGGACAGCTGGAAAGGTCAAGGGAAGAGGACACAGAGGGAAACAGCTGAAAAATACTGGGACAGCTGAAAAGTAGAGACAGAGAGAAACTGTGAAAAAATACTGGGACAGTAAGTTGCAGCTTTTGGGCTCAGTTCGCTGGCTATGAACGTCACGATTTGTGGTTCAAATGTGTTAAGGCCCTATTTAGAATATGACATAGAAAAATAAATTGAGTGAATGCAGAACAAAGAATAAAAAATAGTGTGGATGTAAATGACAGACATTTCCAGAACAAGGTATAAGTAGTGTAAATGGCATTCCCAGTACAGTGTTGACATTTGTATTGAATGCATTTCTTTTATTGTGGTTTAACTAGTGAAACAATAATTTTAGTGCAGGCTTTGAACAGTGCATGCAACATATCTGGTAGAAAATAGCGTCAAAGTAATCAGATAAATAACATTTGTTGTATATTTTTTTAAGTGATTCTTTTCAAGAATATCATAGTGGATGTAAAATAAAATTAAAAAATATATATAATGAAAGATCACAAAAAAGAGTGATTTATTCTGTGACCTCTTCAACCTTATAATAAAGCATGGAAAACACAAATAACTTGTGCTATTTCTGTGTAAAGAACATTTTTGATACTTGGAGGGGGGCTGGGTGGTCTAAAGGTGATGGCCTTGAGATAGGAGGGATCCAGGTTTGAGTTCAGCCACAAGAAGAGGAAACTTTTCACTTCAAATCCGTGGTTTTATCCCTCCCTGGTCTCTGGGTAGTGGAATTTGATTTCTAGCCCTCTTGGACAACGGCAAAAAGAAAAAAACAGGTTGTCCTATGTACACTTGCACACATTAAAGAACCCTTGGTAATTAAAAATTGAAAAGAATAGTCCAAGAATAGCAAGTGGCCAAACAAAATTGTAAATCCACCCATATAAAAAAACATGGTCAAACTAAAAGGTTGAGATTTTGCAGCTTTGGTGTAAAACTAGTGACACAACGCACACATGCCCACTAAAACTAGTGACACAACGCACACATGCCCACTAAAACTAGTGACACAACGCACACATGCCCACTTAAACTGGTGAACACTAAGATAAGAAGTTTGATGATATAGAGATATTCCTACGTCATGTCAGCAAGAATATGATGTTTGAATGTTTCCCTTAGGTAGTTGTTTGAAGGATAAGAAGATGAATGTGTGAATGTTTCCCTTGGATAGTTTGAAGGATAAGAAGATGATGTGTGAATGTTTCCCTTGGATAGTTTGAAGGATAAGAAGATGATGTGTGAATGTTTCCCTTGGATAGTTTGAAGGACAAGAAGATGATGTGTGAATGTTTCCCTTGGGTAGTTGTTTGAAGGATAAGAAGATGATGTGTGAATGTTTCCTTTGGATAGTTTGAAGGATAAGAAGATGATGTGTGAATGTTTCCTTTGGATAGTTTGAAGGATAAGAAGATGATGTGTGAATGTTTCCTTTGGATAGTTTGAAGGATAAGAAGATGATGTGTGAATGTTTCCTTTGGATAGTTTGAAGGATAAGAAGATGATGTGTGAATGTTTCCCTTGGGTAGTTGTTTGAAGGATAAGAAGATGATGTGTGAATGTTTCCCTTGGGTAGTTGTTTGAAGGACAAGAAGATGATGTTTGAATGTTTCCCTTGGGTAGTTGTTTGAAGGATAAGAAGATGATGTGTGAATGTTTCCATTTGGTAGTTGTTTGAAGGACAAGAAGATGATGTTTGAATGTTTCCCTTGGGTAGTTGTTTGAAGGATAAGAAGATGATGTTTGAATGTTTCCCTTGGGTAGTTGTTTGAAGGACAAGAAGATGATGTTTGAATGTTTCCCTTTTGTAGTTGTTTGAAGGACAAGAAGATGATGTTTGAATGTTTCCCTTGGGTAGTTGTTTGAAGGATAAGAAGATGATGTTTGAATGTTTCCCTTGGGTAGTTGTTTGAAGGACAAGAAGATGATGTTTGAATGTTTCCCTTTTGTAGTTGTTTGAAGGACAAGAAGATGATGTTTGAATGTTTCCCTTGGGTAGTTGTTTGAAGGACAAGAAGATGATGTTTGAATGTTTCCCTTGGGTAGTTGTTTGAAGGACAAGAAGATGATGTTTGAATGTTTCCCTTTTGTAGTTGTTTGAAGGACAAGAAGATGATGTTTGAATGTTTCCCTTGGGTAGTTGTTTGAAGGACAAGAAGATGATGTTTGAATGTTTCCCTTGGGTAGTTGTTTGAAGGATAAGAAGATGATGTGTGAATGTTTCCATTTGGTAGTTGTTTGAAGGACAAGAAGATGATGTTTGAATGTTTCCCTTGGGTAGTTGTTTGAAGGATAAGAAGATGATGTGTGAATGTTTCCTTTGGGTAGTTGTTTGAAGGATAAGAAGATGATGTGTGAATGTTTCCATTTGGTAGTTGTTTCAAGGACAAGAAGATGATGTGTGAATGTTTCCCTTTTGTAGTTGTTTGAAGGACAAGAAGATGATGTTTGAATGTTTCCCTTTTGTAGTTGTTTGAAGGACAAGAAGATGATGTTTGAATGTTTCCCTTGGGTAGTTGTTTGAAGGATAAGAAGATGATGTGTGAATGTTTCCTTTGGGTAGTTGTTTGAAGGATAAGAAGATGATGTTTGAATGTTTCCCTTGGGTAGTTGTTTGAAGGATAAGAAGATGATGTGTGAATGTTTCCATTTGGTAGTTGTTTGAAGGACAAGAAGATGATGTTTGAATGTTTCCCTTGGGTAGTTGTTTGAAGGATAAGAAGATGATGTGTGAATGTTTCCTTTGGGTAGTTGTTTGAAGGATAAGAAGATGATGTGTGAATGTTTCCATTTGGTAGTTGTTTCAAGGACAAGAAGATGATGTTTGAATGTTTCCCTTTTGTAGTTGTTTGAATGATAAGAAGATGATGTGTGAATGTTTCCCTTGGATAGTTTGAAGGATAAGAAGATGATGTGTGAATGTTTCCCTTGGATAGTTTGAAGGATAAGAAGATGATGTGTGAATGTTTCCTTTGGATAGTTTGAAGGATAAGAAGATGATGTGTGAATGTTTCCCTTGGATAGTTTGAAGGATAAGAAGATGATGTGTGAATGTTTCCTTTGGATAGTTTGAAGGATAAGAAGATGATGTGTGAATGTTTCCTTTGGATAGTTTGAAGGACAAGAAGATGATGTTTGAATGTTTCCCTTGGGTAGTTGTTTGAAGGACAAGAAGATGATGTGTGAATGTTTCCCTTGGGTAGTTGTTTGAAGGACAAGAAGATGATGTTTGAATGTTTCCCTTGGGTAGTTGCTTGAAGGACAAGAAGATGATGTTTGAATGTTTCCCTTGGGTAGTTGTTTGAAGGATAAGAAGATGATGTTTGAATGTTTCCCTTGGGTAGTTGTTTGAAGGATAAGAAGATGATGTGTGAATGTTTCCTTTGGGTATTTCTTTGAAGGATATGTTGGGGTGATGTTAGATTTTATACAATGTTGGTATAGAATCAGGAGAAATGCTGTTTTCACAGTCTGAAGAGAGTAATCTTTTCGTCTATTTAATCCTAGACTATGATACCAATCTGTAACTCTCACTGCCACTTAAAAGGAATTTTAGGAGCTCTAAAAATGGTATTTGTAGGCAAAGGCATGCCTCCCAGGACCAGAGCTGGAAGTTGTCAGCTACCCACAGCTGATGGCTTGCGCCAGAATTGGTGAACCAGAACTATCCAGACTCTGCTCCACCTCTCCGTGGTGCCTCTGGTAACAGACTAACCTTTCTAGTCTGGCCAAGTGAGCAGGGATCAAACAGGGAAAACAACCCAGTACTCAAAAATGTTGTGCTGAAGTCGGATGTGTTGGGCCGAAAGGCGCAAATATAACAGTTTTACTGCAAACCACAACACAACGCAGATATGCCCAGTTAATGTCATTTTAAGGGTGGATGACGAAGAGTATTATTCTAGTCTACCAGAATACTCTAGAATACTTTAGTCATCAGGCAAACGTAAGCAAGCAAATGGTATTTTCTTTGAACTCTTGACACACAGATGTGTATTTATACTAACAGAGACTCGGGGACTGATTTCCTGTCTCAGATTGATTTATGACTTGAAATTTGACAGCATGGACCAAATATGTTGCAATGTCTATCGGTACGGTCACTGTAAGTCTGTCAGTATGTTCAGCTACCTTTCAGCATTATCCACTGTGTTTCCTGAGTCACAAAGAATTGTTTGATGTTAGATGATGGTAGAGTCAATTTTTCTGGTAACAGCAAAAGAAAAAAAAAAAGTTGAATTTTTTAAAAAATTGGTGAATTCTTTTTGCATTATACGATCGTATCTCATGAAATAAAACATTTTTTTAAAATTGGTGAATTCTTTTTGCATTATACGATCGTATCTCATGAAATTAAACATTTTTTTTTTTAAATTGGTGAATTCTTTTTGCATTACACGATCGTATCTCATGAAACTAAACATAAAAAAAAAAAATCTGACATCAATAGAAACAAAACAAAAACTCAGGGGTCACCAGAAGTAATCATTTGGAAGGTACACGGAAGGGAAGGGGGATGTTTGACCATGGCAAACTGTCAAATTTGGAAGAATTTGTTGTTTTGATACAGGAAATTTTACTACAGTATCGTAATATAAACCAGTGGAAGAGATCAATCACTTTATCTATCTTGGAAGTCACATTGAGCGAGAAGGGGATACAAGCACAGAAATTAGAATCAGAATAGCTAAAGCAGCAATGTCTTTCAGAAGCCTTAAAAAGTTGTGGAAATCAAAACCCATCAGCACAAACACGAAACTTAGAGTATTCAAATCAAATGTGCTATCAACCCTTACGTATGCGCGTGAAAGCTGGAAAACAACAAGAGATATAGAAACAAAGTTGAATGCATTCGAAAATAAATGTTTAAGGAAAATACTTGGTATAGCATGGAACGAATTCAAAACAAACGAGGAAATTAGAGAAATCGTCAATCAACCACTAATATCTTCAGTAATAAAGAAAAGATGATGGTCATATGTTGGACATGTGATGAGAAGAGATAATAACCGAATAGCAAAGCAAGCCCTCATGTGAGAAACAACAGGTAAGAGGAAAAGAGGAAGACCCAGAGAGACACTGAGAAGAACATTAATGAGAGAGGCAAGAGCAGCAGGAATCAGCTCCCTCAATGAGATAGAGTTGCTTGCACAGAACAGAGACAAATGGCGAGATTTTATAAAATATCTTTAAAAGAATTGAAAACTGCTAGAACAAAAATTCAGATAAGAGAGGGAGTATCTTGGTCTACGCCCTTTGGGCCGGCTATGGCTCGAAAGGTCAATAGATAGTAGATCGTAATCTAGGGTTAATGAACTTATTGCATGTTCAAAAAAAGTAATGTTAGGGCTGTCATTGCTTTCCCATTACAGATCTGGGTAAACGATGAGTATCACATGGTTGTTGACAAATGTCGGTGTTGGCAATTGCTGAATGACGTGAGAACTTGCAAGAACTCTTGTGGGGGTGTTACAACAGACTATTTCTATGTGAATGTAACAGGTATGCAATCCATTGTTGACAATAGAAATAAGAAAAAGAGTTCTTTAATGTTACGTAGAGCCAGTCTTAACATATGGCAAATAATGGACAATAGGGCAACAGACAAGAAAACTACTGGAGTCTGTAGAAATGTGGTTTTACAGAAGAATGTTGAGAATACTATGGACAGCTAACAAGAGTAATGAAAACGTTCTGAAAGAGGTCAAAGCAAAAATAGAGCTAATTTCCAATGTTAGGAAGAAACAATCATCATTTTATGGCCATGTAAGGAGAAGAGAACAACTGGAATATATTGTAACAATTGGAAAAATTGAGGGACGAAAAGATAGAGGGAAGCAAAGAGAAAAAATAACAGACAGATTAATAAGAGAATGGCTTGGCAGAAGGTCAACAACAGAAATAATAAATAGCTGTTGAGATCGAAAGTTGTGGAGAGACATGATCACCTACACTAGCAGGCCCGGTACTTGATGATGATGATGTAAAAGGTAATGGTTGTGATAGAAAGAAGGGAGAAATAGGAGCAAAGAGAGGAGGGAGTGTGATCATATTCATCATCATCATCATCATCATCGAGTGCCTTCTCCGCAACGAAGGTTGGCTATCATGGATCGCCATTCTACTCTGTTTCTTGCTTTGATGGTGCAGGCTGTCATAGATTGACTTGTCCATCTTTTGATGTTACTTGTCCATGTTAGTCTTGGTCTGCCTCTGCCTCTTTTACCTTGTATTTATTCTTCCAATATTACTTTTAATAGGCTGTTGTGTCTTTTAACATGCCCCAAAAATTTCATTTGTCTTGTCTTGATTGTATTTAGTAGTTCTCTTTTTATTTTCAGTTGTTTTAAAACTTCATCGTTTGTTATCTTTTCTTTCCATCCAATTCTACCTATTCTTCTATAAATCCACATTTCAAGGCTTCAATTTTCTGTTCTGTTTTCTTGTCTAATGTCCATGTTTCTGCACCATACAGGAATATTGAGAAGATGTAACATTTTGCCATTCTTAGTTTCAGCCCTGCTGATATTTGTTTTGTTGTTAGTATATTTTTCATGGCGTTAAAATTACTTTTTGCCATTCCTATTCTTTTGTTTATTTCAATTTTACATTATCCATCATTGGTTATAGTATGTCCCAGGTAGTTGTAACTCTGGACTGTCTCCAGATGTATTCCCTCAATTGTGATATTTAATTGTAGGTCTTGAGAATTTTCTTTGTTTATGATCATAGTTTTATTCTTTTTGATATTCATTTCTAGTCCATATTTTTTGCTTGTAATGTTTATCACATTAAGCAATTGTTGTAGGTCTTTAGGATTTTCTGCTAGTAGAACAGTATCATCAGCATATCTTAGGTTATTGATTAGCTTTCCATTAATGTTTAGGCCTGGCATCTCTGAGATGTTTTTAAAGATTTGCTCAGTGTATAGATTGAACAAGCTTGGTGATAGGATGCATCCTTGTCTTACTCATCTTTTTATGTCCATGGGTGTAGAGTTCTCCTTGTTATATTTTATTATTGCTGTTTGCTCCCAGTACAAATTACATATTAGTCGTATATCTGTGTCGTCTAGATTTATATCCTTTAGGCAGTCTATGAGTTGGTTATGGTGTATTCTAGCGAAAGCTTTTGTGTAGTCTATAAAGCAGGCATATATAGGTTTGTTTACTTCTGTGTACTTTTCAATCAATGTTCTCATGCTGAATATGGCTTCTTTTGTCCCACTGTTTTTCCTGAATCCAAATTGTTGCTCATCTAATTCAGTATTGATTTTATTCTGGATCCTTCCCTGTATAACTTTTAGTAAAATTTTTGTTACCTGGCTCATTAGGCTTATTGTTCTGAAATCACTGCATTCAACTGCACCATTCTTTTTAGGCAATGCAATGAAAGTTGATGTTTTTAGATCGTTTGGTATGTATCCTGTATGGTATATGTCATTGCATATGTTTGTGATCACTTCGATGCCAAACTCTTCTAGAGCCTGTATCATCTCTATCTGTATATTGTCAGGTCCCGCTGCCTTTCCCTTTTTCATTGTTTTTATAGCTTTTTCTACTTCAGATTTCAAGATTTTATAGTTGTATGTACATTTTATGTCTGGCTTTTTGTTCCTTTCATCATGAAATAATTCTGTTATATATTCTTGCCATCTATCTATTATATCTTTGTTGTCTGTTAGCATTCTTCCCTCTTTGTTTGCAATACATCCGTTTTCTGCAGCTTTTTTGTCTTTATTAGTCATTCTCTTTATTTCTGTGTGCATCTCTCTTAAGTTTTGTTTACTTTCCATAGTTTCGACTTCTAGACATCTTTGGTTGAGCCAGTCTTCTTTTGCCTTTTTGCACATTCTCCATATTTCATTGTCCATATCCTTGTATCTGGCAGTGTTTTTTGCTTGTGTTCTTTCTTCCATTTTTTCTAAGATTTTGTCAGTTATCCATGTTTGTTTTTTGTTACTTTCCTTTTTGGGCAAGGTGTTGCAGGATTCTTGCATGCTGTTTTTTATGCATTGCCATTTTGTTGTGACTTTTTCCTCAGGATTTTCTCTTCTGTACTGCTCAATCCCTTCTTCTAGTAGCTTCTGATATGTGACTCCAGTGATTTTTTTGTCTGTTGACCTGTTGTCTATGATTCACATCGATATGTTAAGACTGGCTCTACATAGCATTTAAAGAACTCTTTTTTTCTTGTTTCTATTGCCAAAAATTTTGAGTTGAACATTTTTAATTTTGTAATTAACCTAATTTCTTTGGATTTCCATATGTTTCCCAATGCAATGAAAGCTCCTCTTGCTTTTTATATCCTTATTTTGGTATAATTTTCTGTTCTTAACATACAGCGAAGACGATGGCGCTGGATAGGACACACACTACAAAAGCCAACTGAGAATATTACAGAACAGGCCCTTTTTTGGAATCCCCAGGGGAAAAGACAAAGAGGAAGACCAAGGAATTCTTGGAGAAGACAGATAGAAGCAGAGATGAAGATGATGGGGAAAACATAGAATGATCTTAAAAGAATGGTAAAAAACAGAATGACTTGGAAAGTGTTTGTTGAAGACCAACTCTCCACTGGGAGCTAAAAAAGGTAGAAAAAAAAAGGTAGATTACCAAAAATGGATTGCATGGTAGTATCTTCCTCATTTTTTAGAAAGCTGCTTTTGCCTGTGCCATTCTGCTTCTCACATCTGTTGTACATCTTCAGTCTGAGGTTAACAAAGTTCCCAAACATTTAAATTCATTTACCTGTTTTAGTATTGTTCCACTTGTCTTTATTTTTGCACTGAGGTGATGTCTTTTTCTTTGTTGTTACCATTACTTCTGTCTTTCTGCTATTAAGGCTGAGTCCTTTATTTTTGCTTTCCTTCACTATAATGTCTAATATTTCTTGTAAAATAAATATATGTATATATATACTGTTGTGAAAAGGAGAACTGTTGAATCATAAGTTTTAAGAAAGTGAAATAGATGGTATGACGGCTAAGTTTAGAAGATAGGACTTTGAAAAAAAAAGTTGAAAACCATACTAAGGTAAATGTGTCAAAGATATTGAAGGAAAAAAAAACCGGTGATTTTATTAGTTCAGAAATGTTCACATTCTGCTTTTTAATCAGTCCTAGGATTTAAATATATTTTTAGTGTTTCGTATTTGTTATTGATGCACAATAAATTAAATGATTGATATATTAATGGAGTTAATTGTGGGCATACATATCTCTTTTGGTATTGGCGCACAAGGAATTAAATAGTTGATGTATTAAAATATGTTAATTTATTATGTATATGTATGTTATTTATGCCCAACGTATTTTATCTACCTACCTAATCTTTCTATTGCCCTTTCAAGCCGAAGACAGC
The DNA here is from genome assembly GCA_032433765.1 of Megaustenia siamemsis. Lineage (NCBI taxonomy): Eukaryota > Metazoa > Mollusca > Gastropoda > Stylommatophora > Ariophantidae > Megaustenia > Megaustenia siamemsis. The sequence continues at coordinate 8,431,768 of JAVIAB010000091.1, read as the reverse complement.
AGATAGGGCAGAAATGCCAGATTCTTTATGTCCGTCGATCTTTGTTATCAAACATCAGACCTTGCACAGGACCCGCATTGTATCTCACCACATATCCCTGTTCTGGGCAAGTTGTTCAATCTCAGTGAGGGAGCTGATGCCTGATGTTGTTGCCCCTCACCTCAGTGTTCTTTTTACTAATCCAACTATGAATTAATGACTGATAATAAAATGATGGTTTATATGAGAACCCAGTGGTGTTGTGTACACTCAGATGCCAATCTGAAGGTTGGGAGTTCAAATGCCTGTTGATACTAAATTTGTTTCCAACCTAAAAGACTCTTGGGTTCACCCAGCCTCCTCTTTAAATGAGTAGCAGAGATATTATTTGAGAAGAAAAGGCAGCAAAGATGGAAACTGGCCACCCACCAGGGAGTATAAAGACATCACTAACACTTCATTACCCAAGTGCAGTTGTTATGTGATTGCCTTTATCTTTTAATTGTTGATATACATATATGTTATTGATGCACTGTGAATGAAATGATTGATACATTTTTCTTCTTCTACCTTTCAACTCCTGTAGCGCATATGTCTACGTTTCATAAAAGATCTTTACAAGGATTGAAAACTGCTAGAATACAAATTTAGGTAGTGAAAGAGTATCTGGGTCTATGCCCTATGGGCCAGCTATGGCTCTAAAGGTCAATAGATAGATAGATAGAGCATAGATCTTCAACAAACACTTTCCAAGCCGTTCTGTTTCTTACCATTCTTTTAAGATCATTCCATGTCCTTCCCATCATTTTCACCTCTGCTTCCACTTGTCTTCTCCAAGAATATTTTGGTCTTCCTCTTTGTCTCCTCCCCTGGGTTATTGGTTATGGAAGGCCTCGGTATCACTGCAAACGAATCAAAATCCATAATTGCTCAACCGCCCGTGCCAGTGGAATCATCCGAATTACTAACTCATCTCCCAAACAAAGAAAGGTAACTGTAGTCCCCATTGTAGCATTCTCAGCACACGCCAAAAGATATAAAGCGAAACCGCGCAGAAAGTGAAAACAGTCAACTGTTCCCTGTCATACGATATCATCCTTCATCGTAAACAATTGGGACATCGAAACATGATCAAAATGGATGAAACACTCAGCTCACAGTGTGCACAGAGCACTTAACTCAGTAGCTCCTGCAACAAGCTGGACTTGGAATATGAGGAAACTGCAACAAGGAACACCTTTCAGACATAGCCTTCAATGGTTCCTGCCGCCTATCCACCATATACCATGGAAGTTCTTGTCCTCCCGAAAATGATGATTGTCATATTGAGAACAAAAAATGTATAGTGCTTGATGATGTTAGGACATCGTTCTTGACACCAACCGAACATAGAAACACACAGTTAGTCGTCGAATTATCCCTGTCACACATCAAACAACAGACCCTGCGGTTAGCGTACAACGAAAGAAACACGGTGCAAATTCCCAAAGAGGAAAATCTTCGGTCGACTTGACGTAGCAATCCATTAATGCGTTTCAACATGTAAATAACTTGCGTCAAAAATCCCAGCGTCGGCCATTGAACAGCGCTCACTGTGACGTAAACCGCATGTCAACACTAGACGGTGAAGGTCGCCGTTACAATACTTGACTTGTCAAAAAGAAACTTTGCTGTATGTACTCGCCGGTGCAGATTTGTCCACTTTGTCGCGCAGATTTGCTAAGTAGAACATCATTTTGATTTCAACACAGAAAATTGCAATCAGAGAGCCGAAATGAATCAAACCCCAGATGCATTGTCTGCAGCGATTGAGAGCATGTGAAATGTTCCACCATTTTGAAACGGAAGTCCTCCTTCCCTGGGGATTCCAGAAAAGGACTTGTCATGTAGTACTCTCAGTTGACTTCTGCACTGTGTGTCCTATCCAGTGCCATCATCTTTAGCCTATTTCTCTGTCCACTGTTATTTAACTCGTACTTTCCCATATCTTCAAGTTAGTGATTCTGTCCTGCCATTTCCCGTCCATTAACGAAGGTCTGTATCTTTCTATTGTCATTTTTGTTGTTCTCCATGTTTCACGGCCATATAATATGACAGAGATTGATAAAATAATGGATGTTAATTGTGGACATCAGTTAAAACTCCTAGGGCCCCTTTTGGGACAAAGGGCCACAGACAAAATATCTCCAACCACCTCTTGGAAATGTTCTCTGTTTCCTTCTAGTCAAGGCCAGTGTCCCTGAGGGTGTTCATGACTTCTCTTCTATTTTATATTTCCACGTTTCCTCATTCCAAGAAAAAAATTACTTCCTTGGCAATGTTCTTTTCCAAGAATGGGTTATTTTACTTCCTTGTCAATGATTTCCTTTTTTAATATCCTTTTCCGAGAAAGAGTTATTTGATTTCCATGTCTCTGTTTTTATAACTTATGGAATTTTGTTTTCAGCTGACAGATTGATGATCTATTCCTCCAGCCTCCTTATACATAGCCTCATTCGCACATAATATTTATTGATGAGTGAAATGGTTGATAAATGTGTGTTTGAATGTGTTCATATATATGTGTGTTTGTGTGTTTCTTATCAATAGCAAAGTGAACATGATGCAAGAAAAAAACAAATGCCCTGTCATCAATGGCCAGAAAAATAGGACTTAGATAAGATGAAAGCAATGAAAAATCAAATTCATTCAGAAGAAAAGATATACCTTTACGTCCACTTCTTATATCTTAGAAGTTGCATAGACCAAGCTGGAGACACAAAGAAAGAAATTAGAATCAGAATAACAAAGGCAGCACTTACTTTAACAAGCCTCAAGAAAATATGGAAATTAAAGTTAATTCAATCATTCATTTTCCTCTCGGACCAAATACTGCATATAGGCGGAAGTCATAGTTCTCCATGATTGACGCTCTGCTGATGCTAGTTCTTATAGTTCTTGGTTGTTTCCTAGTCCCATGGTCGATCCTTCCCTATTAATTGTTCTGCATAGCGATTCTCTTGGTCTGCCTTGTTTTCTTTTACCAGATGGTTTCCACATGAATGGGGAAGTCTTTCTTCATGCATTCTCAATTCATGACTGATGTATTTCCAGCGCCTTGTTCTTATAAAGCTCAATACATATTCTTGTTTTGATTCATCTTTTATCTGTTCATTAGAAATGTATTCTTAAATTAAAGTTTTTGAGTACTAAAACACAGCCCAGGATTTCAAAGTCAAAATGTATTATCCATCCTTCCTTACTTATGCATGCAAGAGCTGGAAAAGAACTAAAAAAATAGAAATTAAATTATATTCATTTGAAGAGAAATGCCTCAGGAAAATACATACAGATGGGTCACACTAGTTCAGGGAGCCGCGATAGCTCAGTGGTTAGTGAACTGAACTACAAAGGACAAGAGGTAGGGTTCGATCCCAACCGACGGTTTCCGGTTCACCCAGCCTTTAATGGGTACCCGATTTTTTTCTGGGAAAGTAAAGCGGCACGAGCGTAATACCGACCACATTACCCCAAAAATCATGTGCTGAAGGTCTGTAAAAGGTATGGTCACTAACACCATATTCCCTATACGTCGTCACTTGGCGTGACGGGGGACGTCGTCACTTGGCGTGACGGGGGTATAAAGTAGAGAAGAAAGAAGAACATTACTTCAGCTCGTTTGTTTGGAGTTACTTCCCCTGTCCAAGAATGAGGTTTCACATTTATATATTGTCTGTGGAAGTAGGAAATCAAGCTCTCCAGTACAGCCAGAATAGATGTGAATTATGGACAATTAGATACAAGATGAGAAAATCGTTGAGGTCATAGAAGTGTGGTATCACAGAACAATGTTAAGAGTACCATCTATCTATCTATCTATCTATTGACCTTTCAGCCGTAGCCGGCCCATGGGGCGTAGACCAAGATACTCCTTCTCCTATCTGAATTTCCATTCAAGCAGTTTTCAATTCCTTTAAAGATATTTTATCAAATCTCGCCATTTGTCTCTGTTCTGTACAAGCAGCTCTATCTCATTGAGGGAGCCGATTCCTGCTGCTCTTGCCTCTCTCACCAATGTTCTTCTCAGTGTCTCTCTGGGTCTTCCTCTTTTTCTCTTACCTGTTGTTTCTCACATGAGGGCTTGCTTTGCTATTCGGTTATTATCTCTTCTCATCACATGTCCAACATATGACCATAATTTTTTCTTTATTACTGAAGATATTAGTGGTTGATTGGCGGTTTCTCTAATTTCCTCGTTTGTTTTGAATTCGTTCCACGCTATACCAAGTATTTTCCTTAGACATTTATTTTCGAATGCGTTCAACTTTGCTTCTACATCTCTTGTTGTTTTCCAGCTTTCACACGCATACGTAAGGGTTGATAGTACATTTGATTTGAATATTCTAAGTTTTGTGTTTGTGCTGAGGAGTTTTGATTTCAACAACTTTTCAAGGCTTCTGAAAGACATTGCTGCTTTAGCTATTCTGATTCTAATTTCTTTGCTTGTATCCCCTTCTCGATCAATGTGACTTCCAAGATAGATAAAGTGATCGATCTCTTCCACTGGTTTGTTTTCCATGTATATTTTGTCGTCTGTTGGAATTAAACTTTTCATGACTTTAGTCTTTTCATGATTGATCTCAAGCCCAATTTTGCTGGCTATTGATGATAGTTCATTTTTGTTTTCCTGCATCATTTTTTATCTGACTGCTGATGAGAACTATGTCATCAGCAAAGTCGAGGTCCTCCAAATGGTCTCCTTGTATCCATTCGATGCCTTTATTACCAGTGCAGCATTTCTTCATTATGAAGTCCATAACAATTCCAAATAACAAGGGCGATAAAATACATCCTTGTTTAACCCCAGTTTCTATTGGGAAACATTCGCTCAGTCCTTCCTCTGTTCGAACTGCACATGTGTAACCATCATACATGTCTTTGATAATATTTATGATTTTTGATGGTAAGCCATATTGCTTCAGAATTTTCCACAAAGAATCTCTATGAATACTATCAAATGCTTTTCTGAAGTCGATGAAGTTAAGTACAAAAGGTTTCTGCTTTTCAATGTGTTCCTCCAATATAAGTCGTAGAGTAAAAATGTGGTCAAGGCAGCTTCTCCCTTTTCTAAACCCAGCCTGTTCTTCCCGCATTACTGTATCTATTGAATCCTTTATTCTATTTAGGATGATTTTGCAGAATAACTTTGAGGCAACTGACAAAAGTGTCACGCCTCTCCAGTTGTTACAATCTCTAAGATTGCCCTTTTTTGGAATCTTAACAATGATTCCTTTTTTCCATTTATAAGGCATCTTCTCTGCTTTCCAAATGATGTTGAACATTTTCTGGAGATGTATTAAATTATGGCTATCAATTGCCTTGAGGATCTCAGCTGTTAACTTATCCTCTCCAGCAGCCTTGTTATTGGTCATATGCTTTAAGGTGGTTTCTATTTCGCTCAAGGTAAGAGTACCATGGATAGCTAAAAAAAAGTAGTAATGTTCATGTACTAATGAGGGCATTCTAGAAGAGACTAAAGCACTAATATCTGGAGAAAATGCTCATTATTTTTTGGCCATGTGATGAGAAGAACAAACAATATTTCAACAACTAGAAAAAATCAAAGGAAGAGGAGATAGAGGTTGAAATAAAAGATAAAAGACAGTTTAAGATCATAGTTTTGGTATGGAGTCATCAACAAAATAAAAACAACTGTAATGATTGAAAGTTGTGGAGAGATATGGTCACCATGGCAGGCATGGTACTACTCAATGATGGTACTTATGTAATGTATGTAACCTTATGATATGTTAAGTTAAAGTACCCCGGTCACGCCAAGTGGCGTATAGGGAAATATGGTGTTAGTGACCCTATATTTTACAGACCTTCAGCACATGATTTTTGGGGTAATGTGGTCAGTATTACGCCCGTGCTGCTTTACTTTCCCAGAAAAAAATCCGGTACCCATTTAAGGCTGGGTGAACCCGGAAGCCGTCGGTTGGGTTCGAACCCTACCCCTTGTCCGTGGTAGTCCAGTTCACTAACCACTGAGCTATCGCGGCTCCCAACCTTATGATATATGTAACTTTATTATATTATTATGTATGTAACCTTATGATATATGTAACTTTGTTATATTATTATGTATGTAACCTTATGATACATGGTGTTTATAAAGTCTCTGTGAAATGATTTGAAAAATATTTTTGAAATTACGTCACCGATTGATAAAATTTACATCATGATATTTTGTGTCCACAATCCCATCTGCAGTATAACACAACAAGCCGTTGTTATATTGTTTTCATTGCTGAAAGAAAATGGTGTTAAACATTGAAAACGGTATTTTTGGTTAAAGATGTCTTCTGTAACTGCGGCAAATATACTGAAGAAGTAATTTGACAATTTGTGCCGAAATTTCCAGACTCACAAGTTCACCAGACAATGTGGTTAGGAATTTAACTGCTATGGATAGTATGGTAGATGCATACCGATCTGGAAGGCCTTCAACTTCAGAAGACACAGTGCTTGATATCCAGACCAGAATTACAATGTACCCTAATCAATTTTTAAGGCGGTTGTCTCAACAGGTAAATTTACTAAAGAGTACCGTCCACAAGGTTCTGAAGAGAAAGCTGCACTTTCATCCTTACAGATTAATTGAATCGTCTCAACTCCATGAAAGAGAATGCCAATCGCAATTGAACTACTCCATGTGGTTTCAGAGCCCTATTTCCATTTCTGAACACGGTGATGAAGTCCTTGACATGATTTTCTTCACTGATGAGGCATGGTTTCATCTCTCTGGTTAGGTCAACAGTCAGAACAATCGTGTGTGGAGCAGTGAAAACCCCCATGAATTACATCAAGTGCCACTCCACGATCTGAAAGTTGGAGTGTGGTGCGGCATTAGATGTATGCGGATAATTGGGTCAATACTTTTCAATGCAATTATCAACAGAGAATGTTATCGTACTTTAATCCTGGAACCATTCATAGCCCACCTTAAAGAGCGGCAGATTAGAGAGGCCTGGTTTTAGCAAGATGGAGCAACAGCACACACAGCCACAACAGCACACACAGCCACAACAGCACACACAGCCACAACAGCACACACAGCCACAACAGCACACACAGCCACAACAGCACACACAGCCACAACAGCACACACAGCCACAACAGCACTTAATAATTTAGAATGCACATTTGCAAATCACATTATTTCACGTGGCATCTGGCCTACTCGTTTCCAGACCTAACTCCGCCTGATCTGTTGGGTACACGGAAAGGAAATGTTTATCTAAATAATCCACAAACAGTTAATGACCTGAAGGCAGAAATCATCATCCAGATTCAACAGATTTCACCGGTCATTATCCAGAAGGTTTTTGAAGAGGCAAATCAACAAATGTCTTGAGGCCCATGGTGAACATTTTGAACATATTCTGTAGACACAACTTCATAGTGTGAACACTACTTTACCCAATATAAACTAACCAAGAGCAGTAGTGTCTTGATGAATAATACAAATTTACACTGCAATTTCCCATATATTCAATAATATTTTCATTGCACAGGGACATTATAAACACCCCATATTATAATATTCGTAACAGTATAATATTATAATGTCGTCATCATCATCATCAAGTACCGGGCCTGCTGGCATAGCTGATCATGTCTCTCCACAACTTTCGATCCCAAAAGTTATTTATCATTTCTGTTGTTGATATTCTGCCAAGCCATTCTCTTAAGCTGTCTGGTATCTTTTCTCTTTGCTTCCCTCTATCTCTTTGTCCCTCAATTTTCCCAGTTGTTACAATGTATTCCAGCTGTTCCCTTCTCATTACATGGCCAAAAAATGATGATTGTTTCTTCCTAATATTGGAAATTAGCTCTCTTTTTGCTTTGGCCTCTTTCAGAACATTTTAATTACTCTTGTTGGCTGTCCATGGTATTCTCAACATTCTTCTGTAAAACCACATTTCTGCAGACTCCAGTGTTTTTCTTGTCGGTTGTCATATTGTCCATGATTCACATCCATATGTTAAGACTGGCTCTACATAACATTTAAGAACTCTTTTTCTTGTTTCTATTGTCAAATATGTATTTGTAATTATAATGTATGTAACTTTATAATAAAGAAGATGGACATATGTCGAACATGTATTTAGAAGAAACGACCAGAGAATTACTAAGCAGGCTCTTAAATGGGAAACATCAGGTCAAAGAAAAAGAGGATGATGTTAAAAAGAACATTAACAAAACAGGCAAGGTTGGCAGGCATAGACTCACTCTCTATAATCGAACAACTCACCCAGAATAGAGCCAATTGGCTGGAGACTCTACAAACTCTGTGTGCCATCTAAAGGCACTGGAAAGATCAAGAGCCTCAAAATATTATAATTTATGTAACCTTATAATATTATATTTAACTAGATAGGGTCCAAATTTATTCTGAAATATTTATATTCTGTCTTGATGCATTGTAGATCCACCTGCAGCTGTCACAACTCCATCTCCACCTGTCACAACTCCACCAAAAATACCTGAAACAACTTCTACTGTATGGACAACTCTGTCTACTTCAAAGGTGCCAGACATTCCTGAAAATTTAAGAGATGACAAGCTAAGTTATATCTTGGGTGGAGTGTTTGGTTTCCTATTGCTGGTGATAATTATTGTTGTGGGGATAATGTTCCTGTGCAAAAAGAAAGAGAGAGGTTAGTACATTTTGATTGTTTGTTAAATAATTTATTCTTTCCTTTGTCTTCATAAATAATTATGTCTTTTTGTGAATCACACAAGTAATTTGCCTATCTGTATATTAATAATCGATGGCTTGACAAGCTGTCATTGTAAAAAGTATTGTTATGGAAACAGCACCATAGATTTTAGAGCAGTGATCTCTGCAATATGTGCCATTTTGGCATGCAAGGTTTCTGTTTTTGAGATTGTGGTTCTGCCCTATGTGCCGTCTTCGGCTCGAAAGGACAATAGATAGATAGATAGATATTAATAATTCCTTTCTCATAACTGTCCTCTATTACAATATAGCATTACCATAGGAGCCTATTTTGCAGAGAAATGTCATATCAACAAATCATGAAGAAAGTGTGATGCCATTAAAGAGGAATTATCAGTACCCAGATTGTGTCAACTTTAACAATAATCTGAAATGTTCCGTGGGAGATCTGGCTAGAGATAAAGATTATTTCAAATAGTCTATGATGAGTGCAACATTCTTTAGGAGATCTGGCTAGAGATAGAGATTATTTCCAACAGTCTGTGAGATCTGACTAGAAATAGAGATTATTTCCAACAGTCTGGGAGATATGACTAGAAATAGAGATTATTTCCAGCAGTCTGGGAGATCTGCCTAGAGACAAAGATTATTTCAAATAGTCTGTGATGAGTGCAACATTCTTTAGGAGATCTGGCTAGAGATAAAGATTATTTCAAATAGTCTGTGATGAGTGCAACATTCTTTAGGAGATCTGGCTAGAGATAAAGATTATTTCAAATAGTCTATGATGAGTGCAACATTATGTGGAAGATGTGGCTGGAGATAGAGATTATTTCCACTAAGTTGTGATGATTGTACCATTCTGTGAAGGACATGTGACCTGATGATGATGATGATAACAACCAAGAGGAGATACATACAGTGATAAAAGGATGACAGCTGGTAGGTCAAGTGCTGAAGAAGAAATCCAGAAACAATCACAGGAACTGCCATTTAGTGAATTCTGGAAGAAAAGCAAAATATAGCATAACGAGGACAACTGTAGGGAGACAGTGAATAGTATGGGTCAAACATAGGACACTCTGTGAAGAATGCATGGATCATGCAAAGTTCAAGAACTTTTGCCCTGAAGACAATAACAAGAGAAGTTGTCACTGACTGCCATGTTGGTGTGTGATGAAAGGAAAGAAGATGATCTTATATCACATGTTGTTGCCTTTCTTTCTCATGCCTTGAATATATATTTCTTCTTATTATTATAACCCTGGGGATCATTGAGGCAACACTGACAGACTCCCATCAACTTTTTTCATCCTTCTCTGTTTTCAGTCATTTTTTTGAGATTCTGTAATGTCAAGGCCTGTTCATTCTTTGAAATTATCTCCCCGTCTCTTTCTCTGCCTACCTCTCCTTCTTGCTTCTTTCATAGTTCCTTGCATAATGGTCTTTGCAAAGGCAGATGACTGCGATAAGTGGCCAAGCCATTTAATCTTGCACTTCTTCGTATGGAACATCATAAACTCTAATTACTTGTATCTTTTTGCAAACTTTTTCATTTGTGATCTAAATAAGAGATGTCCAAAACCTTATGATAACATTTCATCTTGTTTATCCAGATTGTGACTTAAATAAGGTTGATCTAAATTTAGTCAGAGTCTGTCATTTGTATTCCATTTACGTGTCAAATTTGTAAACTTCATATCTTTGTAGTGCTCACAAAGAACTATCTTATACAAAGCATTTTCATCCCTACCCTATGCTACTGGTGTCAAACATGGACACTCACAAAAAGTCAGAACCATAAGAGAAATAGTAAACATAAAACCATTCAGGAACTACACATCGAAAAAAAGCAAAGAAATAAAATGTTGTTTTTTTCACCTGGAAGAAGGAGCCAGTGAAAGGCAAGAAGAGAGTAAGGAAAAATGCAGGAGAGATCACTGAAGCATGTAGAAAGATAAATGATATATCATTTGAGATGAGTAAAATTAGAAATAATCCCCCTAATGCTTAAGCCAAGATTACGATTCGTTTTAAAATCTCATTATTACTACTATTTTGACAAAATATGCAACTTTACAGCTAAGAAAAAACCTTGTAATGTGGAAAAATAATAACATTTTAGCTAGAAATCTTGTTGCATAAACTATCGTAGGGCATCGTGAACATGTTTTTAATTGTTAGATGCGCTAGGGCTAGACTTGTAATTGCATAACAATATTTTTATTCCCATCCCTCTGTGAGACATCATTGGTCGGGTGCTTGTATTTTTTCTGATGTTCATCGCCTGTCGTGAGGCTTCAAGGGTTTGATTGATGTCTTGCCAACAGTCCATGAGAGTCACAATGTCAGGAATGAACAAAACATTTTAACAAATTTTTTTTTCACTTGCACCACTGTGTCAACTTTTACTAAGGGTAATGTCACTTTTACCACAACTTTGCGGTGTATTTGGAAAAATAAAAAAATCTGGAAATGTGGCTAGTCAGGGGTCACCAGTGGGAACATTTAGGAAGGTTCATCTTCTTCTTCTTCTTCTTTCCTTCTTCATTTGCCTTTCAGCATCGAGGGGAGATATAATTTGCGGTCTTTTGCTCTTCTGTTCGCCTCTGCTGCTGTTATGTTTACTAGTGCTTCTAATATTCCATCGATCCATCTTTTTCGTGGTTGACCCTTGGATCTGGTGTTCTCACAATGTTTGTTGAAGGCTCGTTGTGTTGTGTTTTGATCTTTCTGCCTTATCACGTGGCCAAACCATTTTATCTGTTGTTTCCTTAGATATTCTATGGCGGGGGCCATTCCTAGCTTTTTTCTCAGTTCTTCATTTCTGATCTTATCTCTCAGACTGTTTCCTGTCATTCGTCTAACACATTTCGTCTATGTAGAGGTTATTTTCTTATTGTTCTTGCATCTAGGGTCCAGGTCTGGCATGTTCATGCCAGGAAGGTTCATGGTAGGGAAAAAAAATGTTCACGCAGAAACTGTCAAATTAAAAAAAAATGTGCTTTGATGCGGTCATTTTCACAAAGTAGTCGTAATCTAGGGTTAAAGAACCAAAGCGGGCTTTGAGATGGTTCTCAAGAGTATGTCAACATCATCCGAGGAGAATGAAATAATACCAGTAATTAAAATGACTTGAGTGCCACTGTGAAGAGAATTGAAGTGAATTGCCACACGAGTCATCATCAACATCATCATTGAGTGCTGTCTCCGCATCAGAGATTGACTACCATGGAGCGCCATTCTGCTCTGTCTTTTGCTTTGATGGTGCAGGTTATCATAGGCTGACTTGTACATCTTTTGATGTTACTCGTCCATATTAGTCTTGGTCTGCCTCTGCCTCTTCTACCTTGTATTTTCCCTTCCAAGATTACTTTTAGTAAGCTGTTGTGTCTTTTAACACCCCCAAAATCTCATTTGTCTTGTTTGAATTGTTTTTAGTAGTTCTCTTTTCATTTTTAGTTTTTTTTAAGACTTTGTTTTCTTTCTTTCCATCCATTTCTACTATTCTTTTTAAGACTTTGTTTTCTTTTCTTTCCATCCATTTCTACCTATTCTTCTATAAACCCTCATTTCAAAGGCTTCAATTTTCTGTTCTGTTTTCTTGTCTAATGTCCATGTTTCTGCACCATACACGAATATTGAGAAGATGTAACATTTTGTTATTGCCACAGGAGTACTGGCTTCATAAGAGGTGCCTTAGGTAAGTGATCCAATCACAAATCATCTACCCTATTCACCACTGTCTCCCGTGTGTTACCAGGGCCTCATAATGTGGGAAGTAAAGAATAGTGACACTGTGACCTTCCAGGCATGTCGTAAGAGGTGACTAAGGAGCTTGATCGATGGCTTGACAAGCTGTCATTGTAAAAAGTATTGTTATGGAAACAGAACCATAGATTTTAGAAGCAGTGATCTACGCAATATGTGCCATTTTGGCACGCAAGGTTTCTGTTTTTGAGATTGTAATTCTGCCCTATGTGCCGTCTTCGGCTTGAAAGGACAATAGATAGATAGATAGATTCACCAGTGTAAGTCTTATGACAGTATAGGCAGGTGACGTTACAGGAAGCATAGTTGAAGTGCTTTTCATATTTATTCTCACTATAATGTTACAACATAATTTCTTTCATGACATGATCATTGATATGTTTCAACGGTCAAGACTTTCAAAGTTCAACTAATTGTATTTTTGTGCATTTCTGCAGTGAAAAAATATATACCAAAATGGATGCATAACCCATCTAAGGACAAAATCTACATCTCACCAGGTAAGCTTGAGTTAACTTGTCTCTAGTACTGTCTCCTGGCCATGGCTGGAGAATACTGTTTATCTTCAGGCAATGATAGAATACATCTTATCTTCTAGTCATGATAGAAGAGTACTGTCTCCTGATCATGGCTGGAGAATATTGTTTATCTTCAGGCAATGATAGAATATATCTTATCTTCTAACCATGATAGAAGAGTACTGTCTCCTGATCATAGCTGGAGAATATTGTTTATCTTCAGGCAATGATAGAATATATCTTATCTTCTAACTATGATAGAAGAGTACTGTCTCCTGATCATGGCTGGAGAATACTGTTTACCTTCTGACTATGAGAAGAGAGTACCATCTGACTCTGGTTATGGTAGAAAAGTACCATTTATCTTCTGGCTATGGTAGAAAACAAAATCAGTCCAGAAATTAGTGATAAACATTGTGGTTTTGTTAGAGGTAAAGGAACAAGCAATGTCATATACATCATGAGATCTTTAGTAGAAAGAACCATAGAGGTGAAAACAGATCTATACCTATGTTTCATAGATTACACCAAGGCATTTGACAAAGTAAAGCACCAAGAAATAATCAAAATTTTAGAAAGCATAAACGTAGACAGCAAAGATCTAAGAATAATAAAGAACACGTACTGGCAACAAACAGCAGCCATAAGAACTGGAAACCAATTGGGAATGTTTCAACAAATAAAACAGGGTGTTCGACAAGGTTGTGTGCTGTCACCAGAGTTGTTTAATATGAATAGTGAGATTATTTATAGTGAGATCCACAAGGGGCATGCCTGAAATAACAATTGGAGGTCATAATATAAATAATCTAAGGTATGCTGATGATACAGAATGTGTAAATCATCAGCACAAACACAAAACTTAGGCTATTCAAATCAAATGTACTATCAACCCTTACGTATGCGTGTGAAAGCTGGAAAACAATAAGAGATATAGAAACAAAGTTGAACGCATTCGTAAAAGCAGCTTACCAAAAAATGAGGAAAATACTATGCGATCCATTTTTGACAATAGAAACAAGAAAAAGAGTTCTTAAATGTTATGTAGAGCTAGTCTTAACATATGGATGTCAATCATGGACAATAGGACAACAGACAAGGAAATCACTGGAGTCTGCAGAAATGTGGTTTTACAGAAGAATATTGAGAATACCACAAACAACTAAGAAGAGTAATAAAAACATTCTGAAAGAGGCCAAAAGCAAAAAGAGAGCTAATTTCCAATATTAGAAAGAAACAATCATAATATTTTGGCAGTGTAATGAGAAGAGAATAACTGGAATATATTGTAACAACTGGGAAAACTGAGGGACGAAGAGATAGAGGGAAGCAAAGAGAAAAGATACCAGACAGCTTAAGAGAATGGCTTGGCAGAAGGTCAGTAACAGAAATGATATATAACTGTCGAGATCGAAAGTTGTGGAGAGACATGATCACCTACGCCAGCAGGCCCGGTACTTGATGATGATGATGGTAGAAAAGTAATGTTTTTCTTCTGGCTATGGTAGAAAAGTAACATTTTTATTCTGGCTATGGTAGAAAAGTAATTTTTTCTTCTGGCTATGGTAAAAAAATAATGTTTTTCTTCTGGCTATGGTAGAAAAGTAACATTTTTATTCTGGCTATGGTAGAAAAGTAATTTTTTCTTCTGGCTATGTTAGAATAGTAACATTTTTCTTCTGGCTATGGTAGAAAAGTAACATTTTTCTTCTGGCTATGGTAGAAAAGTAATGTTTTTCTTCTGGCTATGGTAGAAAAGTAATGTTTTTCTTCTGGCTATGGTAGAAAAGTATCATTTTCCATCATAAAGTGATATAAAGTTTGCATGATTGATAAGCTTCCAAAATTAAATTATCTGGGTTTGACATAATTTCTCTAAATTAACTTAGTTGATCTGAATTTAACACAGAATTATGGAAAGTCTGGCACACTAAGAATGTTCTTTATTTATAGGCATATTGTAACAGCACAGATTGACTATGTAACAGCATGGATTGGTCTTGTAACAGCACGGACTGGTCTTGTAACCGACAGATTGGTCTTGTTAAACACAGATTGGTCTTGTAACACACAGATTGGTCTTGTTAAACAAAATTGGTCTTGTAACAGCACGGACTGGTCTTGTAACACACAGATTGGTCTTGTTAAACACAGATTGGTCTTGTAACACTCAGATTGGTCTTGTAACACACAGATCTGTCTTGTAACCGGACATACTGATCTTGTAACAGCATAAATCAGTCTTGTAACAGCACAGACTTGTAACACACAAGAGTTGTCTTTTAACAAGACAGACTGGTCTTGTTACATCAGAGGTTGGTTAAACTGATTTTCAGGAACAAGAGAGCTAATTATATTTGATCAAGTGAATCAAAATTCTTACTACTGGAGTTAATATCGCAGCTCTCTGGACAAACCCTTTGGTGCTCATTTACTTTTATCACATAAGTGTGTACATATTAATAGTTCCAGTAGCTTACTGGTTACCCAGACATCAAGCTGTATATTGTTAGACATGTTGTTAGTTCTTATTTGTTACTTTTCACAATGTGTGGACAATTCTTACTTGTCACATCTTCTAGCATGTCAGTAGTTCTTTTTTTTTTTTTAACAATGTTAGTTGCTGCACTTTGAGGGATATACGTTAGAAGAGATCTTAACTCTTATGGACTTATTTATCCAAAGTGCAAGGAGAATGACCTGTTGACTAAACTAAACTTACCTAAACTAAACTAAAATAAACTAGTAGTTCTTTAGTTCATTTTTGATACTATTCTCAGGATGCTATGTTATGTTCACTCACATGATGCACTTATTTCACCTGCAGAGACACATGCTGTGGCCCAAAAACATGCACCCTCACATCTTACCAGGAAAACTGTGTACTTAATGTCAGCAGGTGACCATGAAGCTCACGATGAGCTGGTCAATTCCACCATTAACTTTTTACAGGTGAGTGGTAGTATTTGTTCTCTTTTTACAGGTAATTCTATCTATCTATTGACCTTTTGAGCCATAGCCGGCCCATAGGGCATAGACTCAGATACTCTTTCTCTATCTAAAATTGTATTCTAGCAGTTTTCAATTCTTGTAAAGATCATTTATCAAGTCTTACCATTTGCCTCTGTTCTGTGCAAGCAACTCGATCTCATTGAGGGAGCCGATTCCTGTTACTCTTGCCTCTCTGATCAATGTTCTTCTCAGTGTCTCTCTGGGTCAGCCTCTTTTCCTCTTACCTGTTGCTTCCCACATAAGGGCTTGCTTTGCTATTCGGTTATTATCTCTTCTCATCACATGTCCAACATATGACCATCATCTTTTCTTGATTACTGAAGATATTAGTGGTTGATTAGCGATTTCTCTAATTTCCTCATTTGTTTTTAATTCGTTCCACACTATACCAAGTATTTTCCTTAGACATTTATTTTCGAATGTGTTCAGCTTTGTTTCTATGTCTCTTGTTGTTTTCCAGCTCTCACATGCATACGTAAGGTAAGGATTGATAGTACATTTGATTTGAATAGTCTAAGTTTTGTGTTTGTACTGATGAGTTTTGATTTCCACAACTTTTCAAGGCTACTGAAAGACATTGCTGCTTTAGCTATTCTGATTCTAATTTCTTTACTGGTAAATTTATACTTTCCTGTGTGCTACCGGGGCCTCATTATGAGGGAAGTAAAGAATAGTGACACTGTTACCTTCCAGGCATGTCGTAAGAGGCGACTAAGGAGGTTGATCGATGGCTTGACAAGCTGTCATTGTAAAAAGTATTGTTATGGAAACAGCGCCATACATTTTAGAGCAGTGATCTCTGCAATATGTGCCACTTTGGCATGCAAGGTTTCTGTTTTTGAGATTGTGGTTCTGCCCTATGTGCCGTCTTTGGCTCGAAAGGACAATAGATAGATAGAAATTTATACTAGCGTTTGACAGTATTAGAGATTCTTTGTGGAAAATTCTGAAGCAATATGGCTTACCATCAAAAATCATAAATATTATCAAAGACATGTATGATGGTTACACATGTGCAGTTCGAACAGAGGAAGGACTGAGCGAATGTTTCCCAATAGAAACTGGGGTTAAACAAGGATGTATTTTATCGCCCTTGTTATTTGGAATTGTTATGGACTTCATAATGAAGAAATGCTGCACTGGTAATAAAGGCATCGAATGGATACAAGGAGACCATTTGGAGGACCTCGACTTTGCTGATGACATAGTTCTCATCAGCAGTCAGATAAAAAATGATGCAGGAAAACAAAAATGAACTATCATCAATAGCCAGCAAAATTGGGCTTGAGATCAATCATGAAAAGACTAAAGTCATGAAAAGTTTAATTCCAACAGACGACAAAATATACATGGAAAACAAACCAGTGGAAGAGATCGATCACTTTATCTATCTTGGAAGTCACATTGATCGAGAAGGAGATACAAGCATAGAAATTAGAATCAGAATAGCTATAGCATCAATGTCTTTCAGAAGCCTTGAAAAGTTGTTGAAATCAAAACTCCTCAGCACAAACACAAAACTTAGAATATTCAAATCAAATGTACTATCATCCCTTACATATGCGTGTGAAAGCTGGAAAACAACAAGAGATATAGAAACAAAGTTGAACGCATTCAAAAATAAATGTCTAAGGAAAATACTTGGTATAGCATGGAACGAATTAAAAACAAACAAGGAAATTAGATAAATGGCCAATCAGCCACTAATATCTTCAGTAATAAAGAAAAGACGATGGTCATATGTTGGACATGTGATGAGAAGAGATAATAATCGAATAGCAAAGCAAGCCCTCATATGGGAAACAACAGGTAAGAGAAAAAGAGGAAGACCCAGAGAGACACTGAGAAGAACATTGATGAGAGAGACAAGAGCAGCAGGATTTGGTTCCCTCAATGAGATAGAGCTGCTTGCACAGAACAGAGACAAATGGCGAGATTTTATAAAATATCTTTGAAAGAATTGAAAACTGCTAGAACAAAAATTCAGATAAGAGAAGGAGTATCTTGACCTATGCCCTATGGGCCGGCTACGGCTCGAAAGTTCAATAGATAGATAGAAATTTATACAGGTAATTGATAAAGGTAAAGACAAAGTACGAGACTTGAATCAGCATCTTAGCATGTGAGTTTTCACCCATATGTGCTCGGCCGCCTTTCCAGAAGTGTTAAGAGACTTCTGGATAGTGTCGCTTCAAGTTTTGAAACTCACGACATTCCTCACCTTACCAGAGTACTACCCTGTTACCCATTTCTACCAGCGACTGGGTCTCTTTTTCCTGGCTGGGTATTTTTTTTCCAACCACAAGTACAGCTCACACTGCTTCCAGCAAGAATTGAACACGGGTTGTCTGAACGTCTGTAGACCCAGTCAGGTGGTTTTTCCCATCTGGGCTACTGAGGCCCCCAGGTAATTGATAAATTATGCTTAAATTTGTACAGGTAAATGGTAGCATTTTTGTGCTCTTTATCTGGGTTAATGGTAAGTGTTGGTTATCTGTATACAGGAAAATAATATAGATGGTCACCTTTATACAGGTGAGTGGTAAGTGTTGGTTACCTTTATATGGAAGAGTGGTTAGTGTTGGATGTGTTTTAGAAGTTAAAAAATTGTTTAAGGGGTATATAAATTTATTGTGAGCTGTGTTTTAGAAATCATTTTATAACTTGTTTTGTAAAAATTGATTATAGGGTATATCACATTAATGTTGTTTAAAACTGTGTTTTATAAATCATTTTAGTAGCCTCATTTTACCAGAGCTGATTATAGAATATATTTCATTGACATTGTTCAAAACTGTGTTTTATAAAGCACTTTTGTGGCTTCTCCTGGCAAACATTGATTGAATGGTATGTGTCATTCAATCAAATGTACTATCAACCTTTACGTTACGTGTGAAAGCTGGAAAACAACAAGAGATATAGAAACAAAGTTGAACGCATTCGAAAATAAATCTCTAAGGAAAATACTTGGTATAGTGTGGAACAATTTAAAAACAAATGAGGAAATTAGAGAAATCGCCAATCAACCACTAATATCTTCAGTAATCAAGAAAAGACAATGATCATATGTTGGACATGTGATGAGAAGAGATAATAACTGAATAGCAAAGCAGGCCCTCATGTGGGAAACAACAGGTAAGAGGAAAAGAGGCTTACCCAGAGAGATACTGGGAAGAACATTGATGAGAGAGGCAAGAGCAGCAGGAATCGACTCCCTCAATGAGATAGAGCTGCTTGCACAGAACAGAGACAAATGGTGAGATTTGATAAAATATCTTTAAAAGAATTGAAAACTGCTAGAATAAAAATTCAGATAAGAGAAGGAGTATCTTGGTCTACGCCCTATGGGCCGGCTACGGCTCGAAAGTTCAATAGATAGACAGATGTCTCATTACGTGGTTTAAATCTGTGCTTTAGAAATAATTTCAATTTGGCCTCATTTGATCATAGAAAACCCATGTAGAGTGATAGTTAAGTGAACTGGTCTACCCAGGACAACAGGTTGGGTTCTAGGGTCACCCAGTCTTGAACAAGTGATTGAGATTTATGATAATAATATTGGCACTAACAACATAAGTGATGGAGATTTATGATAATAATATTGGCACTAACAATACAAGTGATGGAGATTTATGATAATAATATTGGCACTAACAATACAAGTGATGGAGATTTATGATAATAATGTTGGCACTAACAACACAAGTGAGGGAGATTTATGATAATAATGTTGGCACTAACAACACAAGTGAGGGAGATTTATGATAATAATATTGGCACTAACAACACAAGTGATTGAGATTTATGATAATAATGTTGGCACTAACAACACAAGTGAGGGAGATTTATGATAATAATGTTGGCACTAACAACACAAGTGAGGGAGATTTATGATAATAATGTTGGCACTAACAACACAAGTGAGGGAGATTTATGATAATAATGTTGGCACTAACAACACAAGTGAGGGAGATTTATGATAATAATATTGGCACTAACAACACAAGTGATGGAGATTTATGATAATAATATTGGCACTAACAACACAAGTGAGGGAGATTTATGATAATAATATTGGCACTAACAACATAAGTGATGGAGATTTATGATAATAATATTGGCACTAACAACACAAGTGAGGGAGATTTATGATAATAATATTGGCACTAACAACACAAGTGATTGAGATTTATGATAATAATATTGGCACTAACAACATAAGTGATGGAGATTTATGATAATAATATTGGCACTAACAACATAAGTGATGGAGATTTATGATAATAATATTGGCACTAACAACATAAGTGATGGAGATTTATGATAATAATGTTGGCACTAACAACACAAGTGATGGAGATTTATGATAATAATATTGGCACTAACAACACAAGTGATGGAGATTTATGATAATAATATTGGCACTAACAACACAAGTGATGGAGATTTATGATAATAATGTTGGCACTAACAACACAAGTGATGGAGATTTATGATAATAATATTGGCACTAACAACACAAGTGATGGAGATTTATGATAATAATATTGGCACTAACAACACAAGTGATGGAGATTTATGATAATAATATTGGCACTAACAACACAAGTGATGGAGATTTATGATAATAATATTGGCACTAACAACACAAGTGAGGGAGATTTATGATAATAATATTGGCACTAACAACACAAGTGATGGAGATTTATGATAATAATATTGGCACTAACAACACAAGTGATGGAGATTTATGATAATAATGTTGGCACTAACAACACAAGTGATGGAGATTTATGATAATAATATTGGCACTAACAACACAAGTGATGGAGATTTATGATAATAATGTTGGCACTAACTACACAAGTGATGGAGATTTATGATAATAATATTGGCACTAACAACACAAGTGATGTAGATTTATGATAATAATATTGGCACTAACAACACAAGTGATGGAGATTTATGATAATAATATTGGCACTAACAACACAAGTGATGGAGATTTATGATAATAATGTTGGCACTAACTACATCCTTTCCTTACATCATGAATGAGAGCCCTAACATGAACATATTTTCAATATGTAACTGAATTAATCAACATATGTATGTATGTTTCTTTCTTTTTTCTTTCTAGCTTCCTTCTTTCTTTCTTCACTTCCTCTTGTACTCATTTTGGTGTCGAAGGATATACAAAGTTCTGGTTCTCATCCTTGTAGTGGCCTCAATCATTGCCATTTGATGTTGTTGTAGCAATTTTCTTTTATGTTGTCTGTCCTTCTTCTTACTCAGGGTTTGTCCTTTGCTCTTCTCCCTTCTCCTCTTTTAATATATGTGCTGCTTTGTAAGGTAAGGAATTACATGAATGAGCAAACCAGTTTATTTGTTGTTTCTGTATGTAGATGAGAACTGGTTTTATGCCTACTATTTTTTTAATATCATTTCTGTTTTTTTTTGACACTCCAAGCACTTTTTTCAGACTTCTTATCTCTTCGGTAACATGCTTTTCTTTTATGTTTAGGGAACAGGCAAATAATTGCAATTTCTATTATTCTTAGCCATAAATGACCATGTTTGGCACTGTTAGCACAATGTGGGAATGAATAAACTCTGTATAAGATATTTCACATTGGTAATAGGTATTGCTTTGTGTTGAAGTATAGTGGATAGCTGTCCTAATATTTTATTTGTCCTGTTGCGTCAGATGTCTATTGTATGTATGTTAATCACAGAAATTTGTAACAAACTTCTCTACAGGAGCACTGCCATTGCAATGTGATTATACCTTCAGACAGTGATGATAGAGAGGATGGAGCATATAAGTGGTTCCTGAGCAGAATCATTAAGTCTGACTACATCATCTTTATGAACTCTGAGGGTGCATTAAAGATGATTGAGGCTAACCTGAATAATAAGATATACACCAACAAAACAGGCCCAGTAAATGAGATCTTCATCAGTGGACTCAAACATATCATGCTGAATGCCGAGGTCAGGGACAAGCAGCTATGTCTCATTTCCTTCAATGGGAACCATTGTCAAAAGTATTTAGAAGTTCCTGAGACATACATGCTGCCAATGCAGCTGCCTCGATTTCTTAAAAAAATTCATGGGGCAGCTGCCAAGTTGTATAGCGTAAGTACTTTGATTTAATTATCCATTTTTAGTATAAACTTTCAAAGTTTCTTTCTAGCATTCACTCAACCACAACTCTTCTTCACTGTCCTCCTTAATACATTCCCTACCAAGGGGCTTAACTCACTGTAGCAATTGTTTTTAAATAGAGAAAAAAAACTACGAGAAAATAAATGAAAATTGATGTAAAACACACGGTTTGTTTTCGACAATTTGCTCATTAAGTTGGAAAAGCGGTTAAATAAAAGAATTACTAGGTTTTAATGGAAATAATTGTAAAAACATCACCAGTGCCCTCTGAGATGTGAGAAGGTCACAAGACTTCGACAACCATGAGTCCACGTCACTTCTTCAGATGAAAGAGATGGGAGTTAGGATGGGCACAGCCAGAAATTAGAAGCTTAGTGGACATATAATAAGACTTATCAACCAACACAGAACTTGAGTCACGAGTCGTTGGACACTGCGGGACTTGCAGAGGAGGGAATCTGAGCATCTATGGACATCTTCGGAGTGCAATGATGATGATCCACAAATAACTCAATAACTCGATTGTAAAAACATCAATAAGTTAAAAGCCACAAAACCCTGCTTCTGGGTTTCTCATGTTGATAACTAGAGCTGCGTATTGTAGCTCCTCGTAAGAAATGTGTTAAAAAGACATTAAATAAGCATAAATCAATGTTTACAAAAAACTGCAACCTTTTGGTCCACAACATCTGAATTCAACATTTTTTAGTATTGGCTTGCCTTCCCTTGTCAGTCCCTATTTACTTTGCCGGATTGGCTAGTCTTTTTTTAGAAGCACTTCGGAGAGGTGGAGTAGAATTGAGATCTCTTGTTGTTGCTGCTCAACTTGATGCAATTAGTCATTCATGAGTCACAGACCACATACAGCCATATTGCTGTAGAGGCATCTTCTAGTCTGTGTCAGAAATCTAGAAGTGTGTTCCACAATCAGTCAAAATAAGTTTTTAATGGAGGTCTTTGATGTCTTAAAAGCAATGTATTTTGTTTTGTAATTATTTTTTGTGTGTCTATCATTTCATCATCATCACTGAGTGCTGTCTCCGTGTCGAAGGTTGACTACCATGGAGCGCCATTCTGCCTTGTCACTTTCTTTGATAGTGCAGGTTGTTATACGCTGACTTGTCCACTTTTTGATGTCACTCATCCATTTGATGTTAGTCTTGGTCTGCCTCTGCCTCTTTTAGTGTGTATTTTCCCTTCTATCATTTGCTTTTTATGTTTTCAATAGGTTGTTTAAATTTTGAATACATAAAGAAACAACACATTAAATGGTTTGGCCACAGCATAAGACAGAACGATCAACACACTACACAACAAGCCTTCATTAAACACAATGAGAACACCAGACTCAAGGGCCATGTACAATCATAGATGGATTGATGGAATATTAGAAACACTAGGAAACATAACAGCAGGAGAAGCTAATAGAAAAACAAAAGACCTCATATCATATATCCCTCCCCCACCCCTCTAGATTCTAAAAGGCAAATGAGGAAGGAAAGAAGTTCCAATCTTTGATTCAGTATAGACATATGCTAAGCACACACCAACTATTTCAGCATCTGCTTTCTTTTATTGGGAGTATATTTCTTTTCAAAATGTTACATCATCTCAATATTCCTATATGGTGCAGAAACATGGACATTAGACAAGAAAACAGAACAGAGAATTGAAGCCTTTGAAATGTGGATATATAGAAGAATAGGTAGAATTGGATGGAAGGAAAAGAAAACAAACAATGAAGTTTTAGAACAACTAAAAATGAAAAGAGAACTACTAAGCACAATTCAAACAAGACAAATGCAATTTTTGGGCCATGTTAAAAGACACAACAGCCTACTAAAAGTAATTCTGGAGGGGAAAATACAAGGTAAAAGAGGCAGACGCAGACTAAGGCTAATATGGATGAGTAACATCAAAAGATGGACAAACCAGCCTATGACAACCTGCACCATCAAAGCAAGAGGCAGAGCAGAATGGCGCTCCATGGTAGCCAACCTTCGATGCGGAGATGGCACTCGATGATGATGATATTTCTTTTAATCCTGTGTGTTACCAGGGCCTCATTATTAGTAAAGAATAGTGACACTGTGACCTTCCAAGCATGTCATAAGAGGCGACTAAGGAGGTTGATCGATGGCTTGACAAGCTGTCATTGTAAAAAGTATTGTTATGGAAACAGAGAAGCAGTGATCTCTGCAATATATGCCAATTTGGCACGCAAGGTTTCTGTTTTTGAGATTGTGGTTCTGCCCTATCGAGTCTTTGACTCGAAAGGACAATAGATAAATAGATATTTCTTTTCAGGGCCATTTTTGAGTACTTGCTTTTGTTAATCCAATAACCTTTACCCCATTTTAGTCTAATGTAATGCAGTGTGTGTTGTATTTTTTTGTGTCATTAATATCAGACCAGCCTCAGAGTTTTATTCTTTGTATTTATTATATTTTAGTTATCTAAGAGCAATATTCTTTGATAAAAGTAGAATGGACAAAGCAGTTACATCAAATACGTTAGTGTAAACCAAATATTGAGACAGCTAGTCCTTATCCTACAACAGAAAACTGTGTCCATCAGCACAAAGAAGCTTCTTATGCTAGGCATTTCCAATTCCATCTTACACAACCAGTACCAAACATTGTCAATAACACAACAGAAGCAGAAGTTAGTCAATACAAGAGTACAATATTTGAGGGAAGTGGCTAGAATGACTATCATCAGGTTACATGTCATTTGCAGAATGTTGCATTGACCACATCCCATCTGAAAGAATCTCTGTCTCTAGCCAGATCTCCCACAGAACTTTACATTCACCACAGTCCATCTGAAAGAATCTCTGTCTCTAGCCAGATCTCCCGTTTCATCTTGTCATATTCAAAGTCTTTTTGATGTCTTGAAACGACCTTCATCTTGGTCTGCTCCTGCCTCATCATTCTGGAACTATGCTTTCCATTATTGTTCTTTCCGACCCACTCTGTCTTTTGATGTGGCCATAATATTTAAATTTCCTCTGTAGAATGGTGTTTATTCAGTTCTTTTTCATGTTTAAGTCTTTTATTATGTCTTCATTGCTCTTTTTCATTACCAAAGGTATCTTAATAATTTTTCTGTAGCATTTTGTTTAAAATTAATTGATTTTCTTTCTTTTTTGCTGTTTGCAAGATTGTCCATGATTCACAACCATATGTTGCTATCGAGAAGATTCATTCCCTTGTGACCAGAAGAGACAAAATTAGAAATAAGACAAGATGAAAAAGAGTCAGCATGAGACCACTCTTCAGAGATAAAATACAAGAAATGATTTGTCCACCAGGAGCCTTGTCTTTTCCTTTTTCTTCTACCTCTTTTAACTCCCTGTGGAGCATAGGTCTTCAACAAACACTTTCCAAGTCGTTCTGTTTTTTGCATTTATTTTAAGGTCATTCCATGTCTTCCCCATCATCTTCATCTCTGCTTCTATCTGTCTTCTCCAAAAATTCTTTGGTCTTCCTCTTTGCCTTTTCCCCTGGGGATTCCAAAAAAGGGTCTGTTGTGTAATACTCTCAGTTGGCTTCCGTAGTGTGTGTCCTATCCAGCGCCATCGTCTTCGCTGTGTCTCTTTATCCCCTGGTATTTGACTGGTACATTTCCATAATTCTATGTTAGTGATTTTGTCCTGCCATTTCCATCCTTTTATTCAGCGTAAGCAGCCATTAATGAAAGTCTGTATTTTCGTGATTGTCAATTTTGTTGTTCGCCATGTTTCACAGCCATATAATAGGACCGACTTAACATTTGAGTTGAAAATGTTTATTTTTGTATTTAACCTAATTTCTTTGGATTTCCATATGTTTCCCAGTGCAATGAAAGCTCCTCTTGCTTTTGATATCCTTATTTTGGTATCATTTTCTGTTCCTCCCTCTTTATCTATATTACTGCCCAGATATATATAAGATTGTATGTCTAGTAGAGGTATTTCTCCTAGTTTTATTTGGTTATTGCCAACTGCATTAATTCTCATAATGTTGGTCTTATCTCTATCAATCTTCAGTCCTAGCTGTTGTGATCTCTCATCAAGTATGCTCATTTTATCCTGCATCGTTGATGGCTGTGTGAAAGGAGAGCTATGTCATCAGCAAAGTCTAAATCATTAAGTTGCTTGGTCAGTGACCACTGGATTCCATTTCTGTTGTTTTGAGTTATTTTCATAATCCAATCTATGGCCAGTAGAAAAAGAAATGGAGACAGAAGGCATCCTTGCCTTACTCCTGTTCTTATTTCAAATGCTTCTGGTAGCTGGCCCTCATGCACCACACTACATTTCATTCTTTAATACATTGTTTTTATCAGGTTAATAAACTTAATGGGGATTCCGTAATGACTCAGCAACTTCCAAAGCATTCTTCTGTCTAAACTATCAAATACTTTTTCGTAATCTATGAATCCAATATAAAGTGGGGATTTTAGTTCTAAACTTTGTTCAACTATTATACGTAGAGTAGTTATTTGATCAGCACATGATCTGTTCTTCCTAAAACAGCTTGTTCATCTCTCAAATGTTTCTCTATGGCCTCCTTTAGTCTCTCCAGAATGATTCTGTTTAATATTTTTCCTGGCACTGATAGTAGCATAATTCCTCTATAGTTTGTGCACTCCTGTAAACTTCCTTTCTTTG
Organism: Megaustenia siamemsis; assembly: GCA_032433765.1. Lineage (NCBI taxonomy): Eukaryota > Metazoa > Mollusca > Gastropoda > Stylommatophora > Ariophantidae > Megaustenia > Megaustenia siamemsis. Next base: position 8,404,941 of record JAVIAB010000091.1, on the reverse strand, counting down.
GTAGTTTGATCATATAACCTTCTTTCCAGTCTTTAGGTATTTCTTCCCTCTCCCAAATTTTATCTAATAGATTATGTAACATCTTGGTAGAGGTGTTAATATCTGCTTTGATAGCTTCCGAAGGAATTTCATCTGGTCCTGTGGCTTTACCATTTGTTAATAGCTTGATGGCTTTCATTATTTCTTCTTTGCTTGGTTTTCCACAGTTAACGTGTAACTCATCTTCTGCTGGTAGTATATCTGGAGGATTATTTGAGCCGGGTCTGTTCAAAAGTTCAAAGTGCTCTTTCCATCTCTCTATTTGTTCCCTTATCCAGATAAGCAGATTTCCTTTCTTATCTTTAATAAAGACATTGATCTGTTTATATTTTCCACTTAATTTCTTTGTGCTGTTGTACAGTTCTTTCATATTCCCTTTATTTGCTGCTTCTTCTGCCTCTTTAGCAAGTTCATCTATATATGTCCTGTTATCCCTTTTAATGCATCTTCTCATTTCTTTGTTCACCTCTGTGTAAGCTTCCTGTGTCTTGGCTTTATTAATTCTCGTTTTGCTTTTATTTATGTCTTCTTTCTTGTTCTTTCTTTCTTTAATTTTATCCAGTGTCTCTGCTGTCGTCCATGCCTTATTCTGGCATTCTCTTTTCCCCAGTGTTTCTTCGCATGTCTCTTTCCATATATGTTTTACCTGTTTCCAATGCTCTTCTATATTTATTGTATTTTCTAGTTGTTGGAGGACTTGGTATTTGTTTGATATTGTGACTGCAAATTTATCATTAATTCCTTGTTCTTTAAGAAACCCAACATTGGAATACTTTCTACCCTTATTCGTTGTAGTATACCTTTTTAGTTTAAGTTTAAGTTTGGCTATCAGAAGATGATGATCAGAAGCTACATCTGCCCCTCTATATACTTTTACATCCTGTAAGGATGACTTAAACTTATTATTAATACATATGTGATCAATTTGATTTTCCGTTCTATGATCTAGTGACACCCATGTAGCATTATGTATTCTTTTATGTTGGAATATTGTTCCTCCTAGGCTCATTTGTTTAAGGGAGCAGAAATTCACATAATCTCTCCATTCTTGTTTATATCTCCAAGTCCATGTTCTCCCATAATCTCTTCAAAGCCTCTGATCCTACTTTAGCATTTAGGTCTCCCATCAAGATTATAATATCCTTGGCTCGTCTTGCATCCATCTGACATTGTAGCTGCTTATAGAAATCATCTTAAACTATCTATCTATCTATCTTTCGTTCGCCTGAAGTATTGTCTATATCTGCAATGTCGTTTCCTGTATAAATTTTACTGTCTTTTGTAATTCTTGCAGTGGCCCATATAGTTTTGTCTGTAGTGTTGTATCTATGGGCCAATGGATTTTCCTCAGTCTACTATATTCAGTGCAGTCTTGAAGTATGTGTTCAGCAGTCTGGGGTGCCTGTCCACATGTACAAGTAGTTGATGTGCCGATCTTGAATTTTGTATACATGTGACTATGGAGTCGATTGTGTCCTGTTCTTAGGCGTATAATGATAACTTGTTCATATCTATTCATATTATGAAAGGCATCCTGATTTGGGGCTTGTGGTCCTCTGATTGATTTGATTATCTGTTTCTTATGATGGTATGTAACTGGTGTATCTAGTTGTGTGCCTGTTGAACCTTCCTTTGCCAACTGATCTGCTTTCTCATTTCCTGGTATTCCACAGTGAGACGGGATCCACTGCAACGCAACCCTGTGGTGCTTGCAGAGTTCAGTCAATAAGGTCTGCAGATGTGGTAATTTTCTGGATTGTAGTGCCTGGAGTACTGATCTTGCATCTGTCAAAAACACTACAGGCTGTGGGCTAAGATTACTGTTCAGCAGTTTTTCTATTGCCAACTTTATTGCTTGTATTTCTGCATCATAATTGTGACAATATTTCCCTGTTGCTATTTTATCCATATCCCTAGTGTTATTTGGGTACTCTATATATGCACCTGCTCCCCCATTCTTTACTGCATTCTGTGCTGATCCATCTGTGTACACACGAATCCATAGGTCTTGTGGGTATTCTTCATCCAGGAAACTGAGAGCTATTGTTTTTCGCTGTAGACTATTTTGTTCCTCTTTGTCAACTATTCCTTTCACTTCTGTCCGTATTTGAACTGATAATCCTGATTCATCTGTCCAGGGAGTCTGTTCTGGTATGGGCAGAAGGGGTTTAACAACTCTTGGCATGTCTGGTGTTTGTCTACTAATACGCTTGGCTTGGTGGATAAAGCTGCTTCTCTTAAGTCGTCCCAATGCAAGATTTTGGAATCTGTCCTTCATTGGATGTCTCGGCATGCATACAAATTTTTCTGCCTGTATCAGCACCTTTGTGTCTCTCCGTTCTCTCAGTGCTGGTATCCTCCACAATTTCTCCATCTCCAATATTGGTGTTGATTTCATTGCTCCTGTGATGACCCTAAGTGCCTGGTTTTGTACTTTATCCAGTTCTTGCAATGTGGTGTTTGATGCTGAGCACCATGCGGATGATCCATATTCTAAATGTGGGCGTATACTCTGTTGGTAAACTTTACTGAGTATTTTCCCACTCGCACCCCATGTGGTTCCACACAACTTTCTTAGAATAGCCAATTTTCTCCTTGCTTTTTGGGTTGCCTTATTTATCTGCTGTTTCCAAGATAGTTTGTTATCAAATGTAACTCCGAGATATGTAGCTTGTATGTCTTCTTTCACAGGCTCATTGTTTATGTAGATGGCTCCTGCTTTTTGTTTTGGGGAGAGTGTGAAAAGTGTAGTACTGCATTTGTCTGTATTGATGCTGATACACCATCTATTTGTCCATGAATTCAGTGCATTCATAGCTCTTTGTAGCAATTTGGAGGCCACTGTTGCATACTCCTCTGTGCACCACATTACCAAGTCATCTGCATACATTGCCACTTTGATGCCATGTGGTAGTTCAGTAACTAGGTCATTGATGTAGATCAGAAAAAGTGTTGGAGATAGTACCCCTCCTTGTGGAACGCCCTGGCGCAATAAGACCTTCTTACTCTTAAGACCATCCAGTTGCACTCTGGCTCTCCTGTTATGCAGGTATGCTTTGACCCATTTGTACATCCTGCCATTTACTCCATAATTTCTCAGTTTCTTCAAAAGCCCTTCCTTCCATACCTTATCAAATGCTTTCTTTAGGTCTATCCATGCTGCTAGTACCAGTTTCTTTTCTTGAAACGCATCTTCAATTTCCTGGGAAAGATAGGTTGCTTGATCTTCGGTAGAGTAACACTGTCTAAAGCCTGCTTGTTGTGGGACAAGGAGATTTTCACTTTCCAGGTACCACTGCAGTCTGAGATTGATTATACGTTCCATTGTTTTACACAAACAGCTTGTAAGGCTGATTGGTCTATAGCTGGATGTCATTGAACTATCTTTTCCTGGCTTTAGTAATGGTATCATAATTGCTTCTCTCCATGCCTGTGGCACTCTACCTGTGATCCAGCAAATGTTGTAGATCTGCAGTAGTTTTGCTTTAGCTGCAGTTCCCAAGTTCTTAATCATTTCATTGGACACTCCATCATTGCCTGGTGACTTTTTCATTTTTAATTTGGATATTGCCAGCTCTAGCTCTCTTTGTGTAATGGGTGTTTCCATGACTTCATGTGTGGTCTCTTCTTGTCTTGCATTTTGTTGTTTTAGACGGGTCTCTTGTCGTTTTTCTAGGCTAATTTCAATATTATTGTCATTTGCAAAGGAGTCTGCAAAGTAATTTGCTGCATGTTTACCTGTTAGAATGTTTCCATCCTTCTTCAGTGTAATTTTGGTGTTCCTTTCTGTACCCTCATCATTCAGCTGTTTTACAAGCTTCCACACTTTTCTTGTGTCTCGTTCAAGATTCAAGGACTCTGTTTTCTCTTTCCAGCTTCTCCGTCTGGCTTGTAGTTTAGCCCGTTGAAATTTGGCTTTAGCATGCTGGTAGTTGTTGTGGTTTTCTTGGCAAGGGTTATTTTCTGCTTGCTTTCGAGATGTTTCCATGTCATTGTGCAGTTCCTCTAGTTCACTACTCCAGTATGGTTTGTAGTGTTTCCGTGCCCCTCTAGGTATTGTTTCACTGGCAGCTTGTATTATTAGTCTACTGAATTCATCAACTATTTTGTTGATGTCTCTATCTGTATTTATATCTTTAGTCAGTACACTGGTGTAGTGTTGATACATTTTCCAGTCTGCCTTTTTGTAATTCCATCTGGAGAGAGTGCTGCTCTCCCTGATGGCCTCATTTTGCACCACTAAAAAGACTGGTCGGTGGTCGCTGCCTCCAAGTTGTTTCCCAACAATTCGTGTGATATTCCAATCCAGGTCTGGTGAATGGAAAGCAAGGTCTGGTGTAGATGTGGTATGCCATGATCTGGAGTAGAATGTTGGTGGATCTGTTGCCTGGTTTAATAGTATAAGCCCATTGTCATCCTGCCAATTTTCAAGCTCTTCACCTCTCTTGTCCATATGTTCATAGCCCCAGCTCTGTGAGTGGCTGTTAAAGTCTCCACATACAATTATTCTTTCTTTTAATGTAATTGTGTCTAGTGCTAGTGGGCGGTCACTCGGACAGTAGTAGTTAAGTAGATGGAAGTCTGTATTTCCTGTCCTGAGGTGCAGTATTTGATATTCCGCCCCATCCATATACACTTCAATCTGACATGCATTAATGTTGTTCCTTACAAGAGTCAGTATTCCACCCTTTTGTCTATTTATTCTGTCAGATCGGTAGCACTGGTATCCCCTAATCTTCAAGGCTATGTCGTTGTTTAGATGGGTTTCCTGCAAACAGCATATGCTTATTTGTTCTTCATGCAGGATATTTTCTAATTCTATCTTTTTACTGTACCCATCTCTTTTGCTGTTGATGCCTTCAGCATTCCAGTGCATTATTTTTAGTGGTCTTATTTTGGATTGGCCAGTAGCTCTATTCTCTCGCCCCCTGACTCCACAGGGCGGTTGAGAAGGACATCCAGTAATAGAGGTTGGGCCCTTTCGAGGCTGAGGGCCCGGCGCTGCACCTGCCTGAGTGCCCATCACAGGGCGAGTGCCATATCGATTTGCAGTTATAGACATACTTCCATATGCGTTGAGTGCGTGGCATCCTGATTGTTGTGCGCCTTTTGGCTGGTTGCCTCCGACTTCAGCACTTGAACTTGCTAGAGCAGACTGTGGTCTTGCTCGGTTGTAGGAAGGCCTGGCCAGTCTTAGTTTTCAGTCCCTGGTGACTGTTAAGCCCCATCCCCACGACAAGGAGCTGGCCTTGATGATCCATCTAACGTTGTAGCTGTTTATAGAAATCATCTTAAACTAAATCATCCTTATCGTTGGTTGGTGCATAGCATTGGATAATGTGTAATTTTATTTTGTTTTTGGTTGTTTTAAATGTTGCTCTCATTAGTCTTGGCCCTACTGCTTCCCATTCTATTAGTGTCTTCTGTGCATTCATTAATAACATTATAGCTACCCCTTCGCTATGTTGTGCTCCAGGTTCCTGGTTTCCTGATGATAAAATCATCTCTCCTGTATTTAGTTTTATTCTTTCCATTCCTAGCCACCTTGTTTCACACGTTTCCAGAATATCTATTTTGTAATTTCTCATTTCTGCTGCTACTTGTGCAGCTTTTCCCTGTTCATTTATGTACATTCCGGGTGCCAATTCTGGAGGATTTCCTGGTAGACAAAAGGTGGGTCAGCAACCCAGACTCCTTATGGCTTTCTCCGGCTTGCGTCATACGTCTCTTAGACAGAGAGCCCTTATCTTTCCTGGATGGCGGATTTACTTTTTCTCTTTTCTTTGACTTGTCCATGTTTCTGAAGTTTTTTCGGCTTATTTTTTTTACAGTATGGGATAGCCAGTCCCATGCCCAACCCTCCTTTCTCGCCTCTTACGAACATGCCTGGTAGGGTACAGTGCCGCTATTCTTTACTCCCCTTTCGAGCCCCAGTAGCGCACGGGCGAGGAGCCTTGTAGTTTCATACAAAACATTTATAAAAAGAGAGAATCATTGAACTTGAGGCAGATCCAGAGTAAATGGAAATAACAGTGTCAGGGAACGTCTACAACAGCATCACAAGATAAAAGTTGACAAGTCCAGCTCAAGGTACCATTAACTCAGGGAGTTGTCTGGTGTGCGCCATTTGTTCAGGGGAGCCATCAAGGATCTTCAAAAAGTTTTAATTTTTTCCTTGTGAAAATTGTTATAATTAAACTAAAAAATTGTCACTGAAGTTCAGTTTGCCCAGGGCGCCAGCAACTTAGGGCCATCACTGATAGTTGAAGTCAGTGATAGCTAGAACTTTGGGTTTACCTTGATACCCAGAGGAGTTTAAGAAGAGACAAAGAAAATAAAAATAAGTTTATCTATGACAGTATCACATTATTCACATTATTCACCACAACATTGTTTATGAATTATTTCAATGTTAAAAGTGTGATTTGAATGTTTGCATTACTGCAATTTTACTTCTCTTTTAACTTTTATTTCAGAATTCATTCCCCTTAATTGCTGACAATATTCCGCAACTGTCTGGCGGGGAAAGAATGCTGTCAGCCAGGAAGAATGTTGAAATTTATGAGAAAAACAACCCAAGATGGTTTGAGAACTCCTTCGGTGATTTGAAACCCTTGTTTATTACCCGAGAAAATTCAGATGATTCAGGATGTTTGTCTATGCCTCCAGAGCATTTAAAAAAATTCTCAGATTCAGTGTCTCGGCAATTTAATCCAGGTTATGGCACAGATATCCACACTGTTAAAAATGTTTCTACAGGGATTGGCTTGAGACATGAGTTGAGGGGAGCTAATGGTGATGGCTTCAGTTGGATCACTGTTGAGAATGAGCATGACAAAACGTTGACTAATAGGAAGGAGCAGGCCAGTTCGGTGGCTGACAAATGTTCAGTAGTACCACCAGAGACAGAGTCAAACATTCACTTTGACAATTACAGTGAAGCTATTGCTCAGATTAATGACAACAATGCCAGACAAATGCATCAACTTTATCCTACAATTAATACTAACAACTACATGAACCATGCATCTATGACTGCAAATGAAGATTTTCAATCATCAATCATTCCACCTGACAATCCTGCTGACATAAATGTAGACAGTCTTAGCTCAGCTTTTGCAAACATCAATGTTAATTCCAGATTCATTGCTCTGAGAGGAATGGAAAATGATATCATGGAACAAGATATTGATGACAGAACTCATGATGCAATGTGTGATGCTATAAGCATCTGATCTGCCTTGTCACCTCACATCCAAAAATATAGATCTTTTATTTTAATTAAATCATTTGTATCTTATAGTTTAACATTTGAGACCTTTAATCATTAGCTATTACGAAACCAATTTCTTAGAGCTTCTAAACTCATAAAATTCTATCTATCTACTGACATTTTAAGCCATGGCTGGCCCATAGGACATAGACCCAGATGCTCTTTCTCTTTTCATAAAATTGAATTGATATAGGTCAAATTATTTACAAGTACATGTGTGTGGTTTTAATTATTCTATCTCATTTGTGAATTGAATCATTTTTTTCCATTTTTATTTTGTCACTATTTAAGACATTAAAGCACTATCTCCATATCCTGTGCCCAGGCAGAGTAGGCAAAGTGAAATGAGGAAGAAATTACCAATGTTTAAACTTGGCACATGGAACGTAAGGACCATGTGCCCTGGACTTACTAAGTAATACTAAATCAAGGTGACCTCAAACCTCTATCTATTACTCTAAAAGACTGCCCACTAGAATCAGTACAGAAATTTACATATCTTGGATCCACAGTTACGCAAACCATCTCTCTTGATGAAGAAATAAACTGTCGAATTGGTAAGGCAGCTACGACCTTCGGCAAACTCACAAAAAGGGCATGGAACAACACGAAACTAACTCGAAAGACTAAACTCCTAATATATCAAACATGTGTGCTTAGCACACTACTATATGGATCCGAAACCTGGACAACATACTCAAACCAGGAAAAAAGACTAAATGTCTTCCACATGCGATGTCTCCGCAAAATAATGCACATCAAATGGCAAGACAAAATAACCAACTTAACTGTCCTGCAACGTGCTAAGACCCTAACAATCATGTCGATGCTCAGAAGTCGAAGGCTAAGATGGCTGGGGCATGTCCAACGGATGGAAGAAAAACGCATTCCTAGACAAATACTATATGGTGAGCTAAAACACGGAAAAAGACAAATCGGCAGACCTAAACTACGATATAGAGATATCTGCAAATCATCTCTGAAAGACTTCTCCATCTGTGAAAACGACTGGCAACATCTGGCAAGTGATCGCACATCATGGAGAGCATGTATAAGGAACGGTATAACAACATTTGAGACTGTGCTAAGACAGGACTTAGAAGAGAAGAGACTCATGAAAAAGGATGGTAAACCCTGTGGATCAGCGAGCCTGACCTGTTCATTATGTGACCGCGTGTGTTTGTCAAACATTGGTAGAATTAGCCACGAGAGAAGCTGTTCGGCAAAAACAATACCTCAAAAAAATACGCAATAGCCTCCACTAGACCGTCTGACAAGACGAAAAGGGCCATATATATATATATATATTTAAGACATTGATAACTTGCACACAATTATTTGTGCGGCAAAATATATCATCAGATGCACCATTACCATAGTCTGAATGTTGCTTGATCAACAAAATGTGTTCATTGACATCATCTCAGACAACACATCAGTGCTTACTTTAAGAATAAGTGTCAGTGGCTGAGACTGCCAGAGAGCAGAACCAGAACTTTGTATCTCCTTTGATGTCGCAAGTGCTGAAAGAGGAAGGAGAGAGAGAGCGGTGGTAAGACTTCATCTAAGTAAATTTTTATTTTTAAATCCCCGTCTTTAAACTTTAATACATTTCCTTGTGTATACTTTAGAGTGTGTGTAGGGTTGGAGAATAAAGACATCATACTGTAGTGCAGTTCACTGGGAGGTATACAAATTTGAGTTTCTATTTTACATAGAAACAACTTTTTGTCTATTCTGGGAACCTAACCTACATCCACCGATTTAGAAAACGACAGATCTTATCTATTTTGCTGCCTATTATCCATCAAGTTAATAAACATTATAATTTAGCACAAGTTTAGCACCATGTTCAGTAATGAGCCTATTTGTACATCTTTTTCTCAGATAAAAACTTCTGCACATTTTAAAAACATAAATGTAAGATTCCTGCCATTTTAATATAACTCTCAATAAAACATGTAATCTTTCTACTAAGACTTCTGACTTCAGTTCAAGTCATATAGTTCTCTCACATGCAAGGTATGAGTCTAAGACCAATGAACCAGGCCAGCTTCTTGAATTTTTTTACCTGCTTTAATATTTATTCTGCGTACACCTTTAGACATCAATATTAGTAAGTTCGAAGAAAAAATATTTGTCAGCTCGAGGCTGGTGACATCTCCATACAGCTTGTCTCACTATGGTACCGGTGATGGCCACAAGAGCCTTCTCTGTTCATCATTTGTGCGGCATGATTGTAGCAGATGTTCAACAGTCATTTTGTCTGTGCCAAAGTCACATTCATCAGAGATTAAAATCCTTAGGATGTTGAAAAGGTGGTGCTTCGTAGTTTTTTTTATTGTTTTAAAACAATCTCATTTACTTTCTAGTGAGTTTCAAAGAAATACTGGTACTCCGGTGTCTTCCCACTTTGATGTCCAACAAAATACTGGTACTCCGTTGTCTTCCCACTTTGATGTCCAACAAAATACTGGTACTCTGTTGTCTTCCCACTTTGATGTCCAACAAAATACTGGTACTCCGGTGTCTTCCCACTTTGATGTCCAACAAAATAATGGTACTCCGGTGTCTTCCCACTACTGGTACTCCGGTGTCTTCCCACTTTGATGTCCAACAAAATACTGGTACTCCGTTGTCTTCCCACTTTGATGTCCAACAAAATACTGGTACTCCGGTGTCTTCCCACTTTGATGTCCAACAAAATACTGGTACTCCGGTGTCTTCCCACTTTGATGTCCAACAAAATAGTCCAACAAAATACTGGTACTCCGGTGTCTTCCCACTTTGATGTCCAACAAAATACTGGTACTCCGTTGTCTTCCGACTTTGATGTCCAACAAAATACTGGTACTCCGTTGTCTTCCCACTTCAACTCTCCTGATCACAAGGGCAAAGACGACATCCATGTCACTGGTATTGTCCTTTGTCACTCTAGCGACCGCAGCCGCTATACTTTGGAAAATCGCCTTATAGTCCAGTATGGTTCGCTGACCCCGAGAGGTATGAATGTATCACACTCATACGCATAGTTTCCTTTTGGTTGCCCCTTCCCTTTTGCATAGCCTTCTCTACTACACATATTTAGGTTCTTTGGTCTACTTACTATGCCATGCTATTTATAGTTATTCTCCTCTAGTCCCTTATGAGACACTTCGGTTTTCTCCTCTATACCTTTTTTTTCTGTGCTCCTTACCCCTCATTTGTTTTTATTGTACCCCACTCTCAGACATCTCACTCTTACCGTCTTTTTACACCTTTTAGTCTACTATTCGATTCTTTCTCCTTTGTGTTTGCACACTGACCCCTGTGTGAACTCCTCTGGTTCTGTGTACATTTATGCACTTTTTTGCACGTTTCTCGACGTTCACGACAGCCGCACTTGGTTACAATTTCATTTTGGATTTGACAGGATAGTTTTCTATTTTGTTTTCTTTAACACATTTCGATTGTTTTTGTTTTGGTTGTTTCGTTATTAGTTTTGTGCATGTGTTTTTTTGTTTGTTCCTGATGAAGGCCTATTGAGCCGAAACGTTGTTTAGTCTGTGTCGTCCACTTGTCACGTAAAGCTTCTTACATACCAATTTTTTATTTTTTTATTTTTCCTTATATTCAGCTTTACTGCAGCTTCGCATTTTTATGCCTTAACCCTTTACTAGTTTCAAAGAAACCTTGTTTTTGGTGTGATTATAATCTCTGATCTTTTTGATGTTCGGGCTAAGACTTTTATTTTTTTCTTAAAATATTGATATTTTGTGAGGTGAAAGAGCTTGCCAAAGACAAAACTAAATGATTCTTGATTTTTTTATCCTTCCCACGTCTTTAGACATCTCACTACACCTAAATGAAGGAGACAATAAATGCTGGCATGAAAGTCAACAAACTCAAATTGAGACAGACTGGTGACTGTAGATAAGTACAATGGAAGTAACAGAAGACTCTGACAGCATCTTCACAAAGATATTAGATCACCTATCATTTAGGACTTTCACAATATCAGCACAATGAAGAAGAAGCAAACCTTCACTCAGTTTGATTTATTAATTAGAAATTGTTTCATTCCGTCATGTCAAACTTTTATGTTTGTTTTAATATCAAAAGCGGCAGTGTGTAATGGTGCAATGATTGCACCTATATTTCTATTAAAAATACCTTGATTTATATTTCTGTTTGTCTATTAATACTACAGTAATATGTGTATCTATATGTCTATTAATACTACAATAATTTGTATATCTGTTTGTCTATTAATACTACAATAATGTGTGTATCTGTATGTTTATTAATAATATAATTATTTGTAAATCTGTCTATTAATTGTACAATGATTTGTATATGCAATCTGTATTTTGAAAACAGACACCTAAGGAAAATACTTTGTAAACCATGGAATAAATTCAAGACTACTGCAGAAGTAAGAGAAATGGCCATACATTCAGCGATATCAGCTACAGTCAAGAGTAGCGGGTGGTCATATGTTGGTCATGTGATGAGAAGAGACAATAAGGAAATCGAAAAGCTAGCTCCCAAATGGGAAACAAAAAGCAAAAAAAAAGAGGCCAACCTAGAGAAACATTTTAAAAGTACACTGTGGTGAGAGATAACAACAGCAGGCATCAGCTCCCTTAACAATATTGAACAGCTCGATGAGAACAGAGTTGTGTACGAGATATGGTGCAGGTCCTATGTAATATCTAATGCTTGATAACAAAGATCACCAGACATAGAAAGTCTAGAACCTCTGCTCTACATACTATCTTTGGCTCCAAAGGTCAATAGATAGATAGGAAAAATCTTTTGACTCTAGAATACTCCTGGCTTGGAGCATGACGAGTTATCAATTCAGCCACTTGCTCTGTGGTTCCAAAACAAAGACTCCAAAATTATCTTAGCCTGGAATGGGTACTGGATTGTTTTTTTTTTTTTCACAAAATAGCTCAGCCTGACAAGGTACCAACCAAATCACTGATAAAACATCCCATTGGACATTGAAACATATGGGCGCTTACACCATTTTCCACCATAAGCCTAGAAAGCCCCTTTCTTTTTGCTTTGTATTTATATAATAGTGCAATGTATTATGTATGTGTATGTCCATTAATAGTACACTGGTCTATATATGTGTATGTCTATTAATAGTACACTGGTCTATATACATGTATGTCTATTAATAGTACACTGGTTTATATGTCTATTAATACTTCAATGATAGGTATATTTGTATTTCGCATGACCCCAAACTATACTGATGTTAAAATAAAATCATGGGCTCTAATACCATATTCCCCAATATAAAAATATGGGCCATAACACCATATTCCCCATATAAAAATATGGGCCCTAACACCATATTCCCCATATAAAAATATGGGCCCTAACACCATATTACCCATACATCTTAAGCTATGCAGGGAACCTTTTCCTTTTCCTTTATATGTCTATTAATAGCACAATTATGAATTCAATGATCAGTATATCTGTAATTCACATGACCCCAAAATGTGCCAATGCTAAATTTAAGACATGGGGAATGACACTGTATTCCTTATATACCCTCGGGCGTGGCAGAGTTATATGGCTTTGGGTGGTTGTGGCTGTAAACAGTAAAATTATTTGTCCATCTGTTTAACTTAATTATGTTGAATGTGATACCTGTTGTTATTTAATATCTTATAATTGTATATCGTGAGTTACCCCATTGATATCAACATTTTAGTGATTCAAGGGGTTTTCAAAATTCTCATGCTGCTTCATTCTTGACCAACATTTTTTTTACGTGAATAAAAATGCCAAACTGCAATATATTATAAAATATATAATATCCAGATTTAGCTTATTTAACCCTTAATTATGATACCTACCTGTGTCGTGCTTCATTACATTCTGTAGTACAAAATACTATCACTTAATCATAACATTATGAGCATAAAAATAGTATTTTCTTTGAACTTTTGACACACAACTGTGTGTTGACCAATTGCACACACAGGGAACTCGGATTTCCTGTCTCAGGTTAATTTATGACCTGAAATTGACAGCTTGGACCAGATGTGTTATTTTGTCTATTCAGAGGGATGCTGTAATTTCGTCAGTACGGTCGGCTACCTCAAAGCATTATTTGCTAAGTTTCCTGAGTCACAAAGAGATGCTGGATGTCACAGATGAACAAGGAAATTTCCCGTCCAAGAGAAATTAAAAACACCCAATTTTTTTTTATTTGGCAAATTTTTTTTTGTATTATTGTATCGTATTTCACAAAATGAGAACAAAAATTCTGCATCTTGAAAAAAATTAAACACTCAGGTGTCACAGGGAGTAGTAATTAAGAAGGTATGTGGATGGGGAGTAATATTTGTACACTGCATTCTATCAAATTTGGAAGAATTTGTGTTTTGATGCTATAATTTTTACTATGGTATCATAATCTAGGGTCCTATCTTATATCTTTGTGTGTATGTCTATGTTAGATATGTGCCATATCTTTGTGTGTGCATGTCTGTGTTAGTCACCTCTAGTGACTCGGGCAGATGGTGCTCGTAAACCTGGGAGGGCAGACCATCTAAGGGCAGAATCCCCCTACAGAAAAGACAATCTGCTGCCTTACAGAAAGATTGGGGACAATCAAAGGCTAAGGAAAGCAAACCTGAAAAAATGCTGGCTGAAATCGGATGCACTGGGCCACTGGCACAGAACACAGTGCAACGTATTAACGGGTGTTCAGTCAGAGTGGATCTGGCGGACTCTAAATGTGACGTTCTGTCTGTGGGGGTGATCAACACACTTAACCTGACAGCTGACTTCATGTGGGAGTCTGGAATCCTACTCTGACTGAGTCCTGATCACAGAGAGAGAGAGAGAGAGAGAGAGATAATCTAGGGTTAACCCCATACAACGGACTACTTGGGATAAATTGGGCATTATAAATCATTACCAAACAGTGTAACCCTGGTTAAGCCAGATTTCCTTAAATACATGCACCTAATCTCAGTCTGCTTCTGCTATTCACACACCATGGAGTTTAATGTTTATAAGGTATGAAGACATGCCATTGTTGTCAATGGACAATCAAAAGTAGGCTATGGGTATGAATGTGATGCTTAGGTTAGATGAGTCGCTTTGGCATGATTTTGAATGTATTTGACCCAGTTTGTTAAATGTTATGTCATAATAAATGTAATTTATTTACAAAGAAATACAGCATTTATTAACTCAAAAGTAGTGATAGTTCATTCACAATATATAGCAATGTAGTCACTTATGAATTCCAGCACTGATGTATCTTTATATTGATGTTGTATATACAATTTTTATGTTATAGTTATCACAAAGCAACAAAGACATGTTTCAAAATGGTCATTTTTCAGATAAATATGTGTGTGCATTTTTATCAACTAAAATATTTTCTTTAAAACCATAAATATGCCAAAAATATAACATTATGTTTATGATAATTTAGAGTATCTCACAAAATGTTTCATTTCGTTGGTAGATCACTTTCATTGTACGTTGGACAACTCCATAGCAATTATGTCCCCTTCTCCACAAAATGTGTTAAAATTTATGAAAAAAATGTCACTGTTGGTGAGGGTTTTTACAAATGTTTAGCTTAGCTTGGCTTGGCTTGGCTTGGCTTGGCTTAGCCCATTTTTTACTTGTATTTTTTGTTCCTTTACTCTGAAAATTAAGTGGAACAATATTAAAACAGGAAAATGAATTTAAATATCTGGGAATAATTTTAACCTCAGATGGTAGATGTACAACAGAGGTGAGATGTAGAATAGCTCAGGCAAAAGCAGCTTTCCAAAAAATGAGGAAGATATTGTGCAATCCATTTTTGACAATGGAAGCAAGAAAAAAGAGTTCTTAAATGTTATGTAGAACCAGTCTAAACATATTGATGTGGATCATGGACAATAGGACAACAGACAAGAAAATCACTGGAGGCTGTGGAAATGTGGTTATGTAGTTTTACTGAAGAATGTTGAGAATACCATGGACAGATAAGAAGAGTAATGAAAATGTTCTGAATGAGATCAGAGCAAAAAGAGCAATATATCCAATAATAGTAAGAAACAATCATTATTTTTTGGTCATGTAATGAGATGGGAACAGGTGGAATATGTTGTAACAACTGAGAAAATTGAGGGACGAAGAGATGAAGGGCAGCAAAGAAAAAAGATACCAGACAGCTTTAGAGAATGGCTTGGCAGAAAGTCAACAGCAGAAATGATTCATAATAAAAATAAATAGTACAGCAGTGGACCCAGCCGCTGGCAGAAATGGGTACCAGGTAGTACTCTGGGAAGATGAAGAATGCCGCATCACATCGTGAGTTTCGTTGCTTGAAGCGACACTATCCAGAAGTCTCCAAACTCTTCTGGATAGGCAGCCAAGCACATATAGGTAAAAACTCACATGCTAAGACGCAGATTCAAGTCTTGCACTTGACTTGACTTTAGATGCATTGTCTTGTGGTTTATTTACACTTTATCTTCACAAACATCAAACTTCAGTGTGGCATTTTTGAGTACCAGAGTGCCTTTCCTCTTTCATCCCTTCTCGCTTGGCCAGATTAGACTGATGTAGTCTGTTACAAGAGACACTGCAAAGAGGTAGAGATGGTTGTGGTTCACCGATCCTGGTGCAAGCCATCAACTGTGAGTCACTGTCAGCTTTCAACTCTGTTGCTTCTGTCAATATTTGAAACACTCCTAAAAGCATTAAGCTACTATATCTATCGTCCTTTCGAGCTGAAGACGGCACATAGGGCAGAACCACAATCTCAAAAAACAGAATCCTTGCGTGCCAAAATGGCACATATTGCAGAGATCACTGCTTCCAAAACTTATGGCTCTGTTTCCATAACAATACTTTTTAAAATCACAGCTTGTCAAGCCATCGATCAACCTCCTTAGTCACTTCTTATAACATGCCTGGAAGGTCACAGTGTCACTATTCTTTACTTCCCTCATAATGAGGCCCCGGTAACACACAGTAAAGGCTACTATAATAGAAATTAATTTTAAAATGTCCATATTTTCTTTTAATTTATTGATGTTTTTCAGTTATTTCTACTCATCATAGAGTGCCATCTCCGCAATGAAGGTTGGCTACCATAGAGCGCCATTCTGCTCTGTCTCTTGCTTTGATGGTGCAGGTTGTCATAGGCTGGTTTTGATGCTACTCGTCCATGTTAGTCTTGGTCTGCCTCTGCCTCTTTTACCTTTTATTTTCCCCTACAGGATTACTTTTAGTAGGCTGTTGTGTCTTTTAACATGACCCAAAAACTGCATTTCCACTAAAACCTGGCAACTTCCTTATTTAATCTTTTTTCCAACTTCCTGAGAAAATTGTCCCAGAAAACTGCTGATCTCTTTTAGAACAATTTTCATTTTATTTTCTTGCTGTTGTTTTAAATATAAAAATATTTGCTGAATTTGGCAGTGCAACAGTGAGTTAAACCCGTTGGTAGTTCTTCCTCTTTCCTTCCTCATTTACCTTTCAGAGTCGAGGAGAGATATCATTTTTGATCTTTTGCTCTTCTGTTCACTTCTGCTGTTATGTTTCCTAGTGCTTCTAATATTTCATCAGTCCATCTTTTTTGTGGTCTACCCTTGGGTCTGGTGTTCTTGCAAAGATTGTTGAAAGCTTGTTGTGATGTGTTTTGGTCACTCTGCCTTGTCACATGGCCAAACCATTTCATCTGTTGTTCCTTTATATATTCTATGGCGTGTGTTATTCCCAGCCTTTTTCTCAGTTCTTCATTTCTGATCTTATCTCTCAGGTTTTTACCTGTCATTTGTCTAACACATTTCATCTCAGTAGAGGATATT
Source organism: Megaustenia siamemsis (assembly GCA_032433765.1). Classification (NCBI taxonomy): domain Eukaryota; kingdom Metazoa; phylum Mollusca; class Gastropoda; order Stylommatophora; family Ariophantidae; genus Megaustenia; species Megaustenia siamemsis. The sequence goes on along the minus strand of JAVIAB010000091.1, from coordinate 8,387,796 downwards.
TTTCTTATTGTTCTTGCATCTAGGGTTCAGGTCTGGCATTGGTAGCACAACGTTGGGATGAAAATTGTATTGTAGAGTGCCCGTTTTGCCTCTAGAGTTATTTCCTTGTTGGACAATAGTGGTGAATAGCTGTCCAATGATTTGACAAGTTTTCTTGCATCTTGAATCTACCTCTGCTGTTTGTGAATTGTCATTTGTCACTAACCTTCCTAGGTATTTTCTTGCTGTTGTTTTAAATTTAAAAATATTTGCAGAAGTTGGCAGTACAACAGTGAGTTAAACCCCTTGGTAGTGAATGCTTTAAAGCAGCATCTGCTTGTTACTGCACATAGAATAATGTCAATTGATTGTTAATAACTTTTAAGATATAGAGTGATATGTGTAAATGGAAGGGCACCCAAATCAGTCACACGTTTTCAATGCTTAAATTTTCAACTCAAATACTATTTCATAATATTTTTCTACTTAGGATATAAGCAATTAATACTGGCTACAATAACACAGACAAGCAGAACAGTAATAACGTGACTAGGAGGCCACATGGAAAAATAAAATATAATTTTCTTCTTTAAAATAACCCATAGGAAACAGGAAATACCTAGAAACACAAGGAGATAACCTTGTATAGAGAATGCAAAGATAAATTGCACTTGGAGAAGATTACAAGAGGTAGCAAAGTATAGAGAGCTCTTGTTGATGGCCTACATCCCATAGTAGGATTAAAAAAGGTAAAAATGACAAAAAATGATTCTCCAAAATAATTATGATGCAGTCTCTTGGCAGGACAAAGTCACTAACGTAGAATTATGGAAATGTACCGGTCAAATACCAGTGGATAAAGAGATACAGCGAAGACGATGGCGATGGATAGGACACACACTACGGAAGCCAACTGAGAGTATTACACAACAGGTCCTTTTTTGGAATCCCCAGGGGAAAAGACAAAGAGGAAGACCAAGGAATTCTTGGAGAAGACAGATCGAAGCAGAGATGAAGATGATGGGGAAGACATGGAATGATCTTAAAAGAATGGCAAAAAACAGAACGACTTGGAAAGTCTGAAAGTGTTTGTTGAAGACCTATACTCCACTGGGAGCTAAAAATGTAGAAGAAGAAGTCTCTTGTTACATCCATATTTTTATATACTTGCAAAACATGGCCCTGACAGTAGTTGCTGAAGAAAATATAAATAAGATAATTTTTTTAAATAATAGAATACAAATTATGGGGATTGTTGTTGTCTGCGTTCACCAGCTTTATATCTCTAGCATAGTCCAAGGGGACTGAATTTTGGGTGAATATCACTTATATTTCACACTGACAGCTGTGAGCTAAGGTGTCCCCCGCTATACAGGCAGATATTCTTCGACTTTAGAGGTGCTCACATATTTTTATCGTCAAGAGTTTTAACATTTTGGGTAAATTTTTCCTATTAATTTTGCCCGGACAGCAGCCATTTTTGGCCTACTCTTTTCAATTTCCAACTGGCAAGGGTTCTTTAATGTGCGTCGAATGCACATGGGACTTCCTGTTTTTTCGTAGTTCTCCAAGAGGGCTACATCGGATCTCACTCTACCCAGAGAGCAAGAGAGGATAAAACCACAAATTTAATTAAATTTTTAAAACAATTTATTTTCCACCACCTGTGGTGGGAATCGAACCCAAGACCTTTTTGTCTAGAGGCCGATGTCTTACCTCTAGACCACCCAGCCCCAAATTATGGGGATGATATTGTTAAATTCTATGCTTCTCATATCTAGACCTTGTCACTGATGAGGACATCTGCGTCAGAATTCAACCAGTGATTGGAAAGTGTGATGAATTTCAGTGTCCCATTTTGTTTGTTTGTATTAGGACTGTCACCATTTTACTCTGGCGATGTCTATTAATACTGCAGCCTCTTTCTTGATTTTACAGGAAGATCTTTACATAGTTCACAAAACTCTGTACCACTGGATAGGGTCTCTAGATTAAATAGAAAAATGGTTAATTGGTGAAATGGTGAAAATTGTATTTTCATATGAAATTTAGCTTGGGCAGAGGCCTTGTCTTAATGCCACGGGTTGATACAAGTGCAAGCTCTTGGATCCAAGATTATATGTGATGGGTTGTAATGGCTTTCTTGAATTCCCAGTTTTTTTCTGGAGGAGTTGAAACTTGTCCTGTCTACAGGTACTGCGATACTAGAGAAGTTGAAACTTGTCCTGTCTACAGGTACTGTGATACTAGAGAAGTTGAAACTTGTCCTGTCTACAGGTACTGTGATACTAGAGAAGTTGAAACTTGTCCTGTCTACAGGTACTGTGATACTAGAGAAGTTGAAACTTGTCCTGTCTACAGGTACTGTGATACTAGAGAAGTTGAAACTTGTCCTGTCTACAGGTACTGTGATACTAGAGAAGTTGAAACTTGTCCTGTCTACAGGTACTGTGATACTATAGTCCGTTCAGAAATTCATAATCACACCTGTATTAGCTTTGCGTCATAACCGCTTGTTATTTTGGTTTCAAATTTTGCATGCAATCTTAGAATATTGATGACGTTATAGAAATATTTTTTGTTCTGAGAAATTTAATCTAGTTTAAAAGTTTTCTTCTTTAGGCTATATTAAATTCACCCTGTTCAAATTTGACACCATTTTAGGATATAAACATTAATTTGGTGCGGTCGTTCACGTAAAATAGTTTGGCTATTGCAGAAACACTAACTTCAGGAAAATCCAGTGCACAAAACTGAATTGTTATTGAATGACATGACGCACCACGCCCTTGGCATTAATTACCGAAGGAAAGGCATATCTTTATTAATTTTGTGAAGACTCAGTAGACAATTTGTTGACTTTAAATACCAACATTTATATCTAAATTACAATGAGTTTGAAATGCAAATTTATAACTATGCAAAAGGTTACTGTTTTACTATATCAGCACTTCCTTAGGGAATCCAAGATGGGGCATTTATATTGTGATATTCATGACCCAGCGAGACAAACGCAACTTGTGCTTGGTCTTAATAAATCGTCATTTTCTCGTTGGATTAAACAAGACTCAGAGTTCACTCATGTCAATCAAGGAAGGAAAAGGAAAGTTGACAGCTTTTGATTTTCCAATCAAAAAGTACCGACGGTAGGGACTACCATACTGAAATGAATGGAAACATTTTCAGGCACTGGTTGGAGAACGATCTTTTACCAATCCTGGAGAGACCTTCATGCATAGTCATGGAAAATGCATCATACCACAATGTCGTGTCAGAGGAAGACAAAGTGCCTACTGCATCAAATACAAAAGAGCAAATTAGGACATGGCTTGCGAATGAAAATACCAAATTTGACGACACATTTAAAACCCGAATTGTTACAACTTGTGAAGAATACGAATAAGAAAAAGGTGTACCATTTTGACAAAGTCATTGAGAAATATGGCCACACCTCTCTTCAACTCCCTGCATATCATGCGCACCTTAATCCAATCGAACTTGTTTGGGCTTACGTCAAAGGACAAGTTGCAGAACAGAACAGGACGTTTAAAATGTGTGATGTTGAAGTTCTGACACACGAGTCTCTCTCAAAAATAGACATTCCGTTCTGGAAGAAGTGTGTTGAACATGTGCTGCGGGTGGAAGATGAGTACTGGAAATGAGATGGATTACTATTTGTCCAGCCAGTAATGATTATCAACCTCTTGGAATCGTCAGATTCAGAATGATTAAAATTAAGATGAATTCAATTCCAGCTGCAGTTAGGACGTCCTGGGGTCTAATGATGACCGAAGGACAAGACTAATTGTAACCAATTGAATTCATGTTTGCAAATACACATAACGAACAACACCCACAATTAAGCACTATGTAGATACGCATCTGACAAGAATTGCAGTAAACTGGAAAATTTAACACGATTACTGTAAACTCTAAAATTTGAATCAACTTGTGTGATATCGTCATAAAAGATCAAAGGAATTCGCGGATGTGCAAAATCTGTTGTGTCTGTGGAATAAAAAATACAAAAATCTTTGCATCATCAATATTCTAAGATTGCATGCAAAATTTGAAACCAAAATAACTAGCGGTTATGATGCAAAGCTAATTCAGGTGTGATTATGAATTTCTGAATGGACTATAGATCTTTTATATCAGTAAATGCCACCAATACAGAGAACTCAGAGATCCTTGTCTCTATTAACCATCCTGTTCTGACTCAGTTTCCTGGGAAAGTGACTTTCAGGTTGAGGTGAGGTGTACATCAGCTGATGGGCTACCATTCTTGCAATTGCAGGTGCTTGAGTTCCTCAGGCAGCGGCCTACAGCCTATTATTTTTAATTTTCAACTGATAAATTTCTTACTGCGATGAAAACGAATCAACTGAAATGGTATTCCATGTGTCCCTTTCATTAAGACTGGCTAAAACAACAATTTTATAAATTATGATAGGAAGAATAAAGTAAGCCAGGCATATGGAAGTGTTGGGTAGACAACATCAAAGAGGAGACAGAATTTCACCCACTCTAAGGGAACTGCTGTGCAACACAGAGAATTCTTGATTCTTGATCCTTCCAGTGCCATAAGATGACACATAGAGCTAGCAGAGTCTCCTGCAAATTATCTCTATTCTGGGCGAGCTGTTTATTTATAGAGAGTGAGTTTATGCCTGCCGACCTTGCCTCTTTTGTTCTAGTTTTTTTTTCAGTGTTTTTCAAAGTCATCCTCTTTTCGTTTGACATGATGTTTCCAGTTTGAGAGCTGCTTAGTAATTCTCTGGTTGTTTCTTCTAAATACAGGCCTGACATATGTCCCCCTTTTTTTTCTTAATTGTAGATGAGATAAATGGTTGTTTGTCCATTTCTCTTATTTCAGCATTAGTTTTTAATTCATTCCATTTAATGCAAAGTATCTTTCTTAGGCATTTGTCTTCAAATATGTTGAGTTTTTTCTCAATCTCATTCTTCACTTTCCAGCTTTCACGCACATAAGTGAAGGTGGATAATACGTTTGAGTTGAAAATTCTACGTTTTGTAAATCACTCAGAACTAAAAACTAACTACTGAGCTCCAAATTGAAATGACTCTAGGTAGTTTCTTCTGTTAATTTCATGTTATCTATTTACCTTATAATTGGTTTCTTGTACTGGCTTTCCCATTTAAGTTTTAAATAGAGAATGATATAGAGAATGAGATAGAGAATAGTAAAAAAAAAAAAAAAAAGTAAAGTACCCCCGTCACGCCATGTGGCATATAGGAATATGGTGTTAGTGACCATAAATTTTACAGACCTTCGACACATGATTTTTGGGGTAATATAGTTGGTCTTACGCCCGTGCCGCTTTACTTTCCCAGAAAAAAATCCGGTACCCATTAAAAGCTGGGTGAGCTGGAAGCCATCAGTTGGGATCGAACCCTACCTGTTGTCCTTTGTAGTCCAGTTCACTAACCACTGAGCTATCGCGGCTGAAGATAGAGAATGCTTACAGTTAAATCAATGCCTCAGAACTCCATTGACAGAGGAATAATATTGACTGATAATACTTTAGACAGACATGATTTTACAGAAAATATTTGTTCCCAATGTCTACAATATGTTGTATTTAAGTATTTGTACTTAAATAAATTGTGTTTTATAGTACACAATTGTTAGTCCAATTGATTCCAAATATTGTAATACTTTATTACTTTGATATTACTTGCTACAATCATCTTATTACCGCCACTACAACTACAATGTTCTAGACACCAGTCAAAGTGTCCTCAATTTTGATAAAGTGTTTAAAATGTGTGTGTGTGTGTTTGTACCATGTTAGTTGAGGACATGTTCATCTTTCTTGAAGTGTTCATCTCATGTTAAATGAGGACATGTTCATCTTTCTTGAAGTGTTCATCTCATGTTAACTGAGAACATGTTCATCTTTCTTGAAGTGTTCATCTCATGTTAACTGAGAACATGTTCATCTTTCTTGAAGTGTTCATCTCATGTTAACTGAGAACATGTTCATCTTTCTTGAAGTGTTCATCTCATGTTAACTGAGAACATGTTCATCTTTCTTGAAGTGTTTATCTCATGTTAGTTGAGGATATGTTCATTTTTCTTGAAGTGTTCATCTCATGTTAACTGAGAACATGTTCATCTTTCTTGAAGTGTTTATCTCATGTTAGTTGAGGACATGTTCATTTTTCTTGAAGTGTTCATCTCATGTTAACTGAGAACATGTTCATCTTTCTTGAAGTGGTTATCTCATGTTAGTTGAGGATATGTTCATCTTTCTTGAAGTGGTTATCTCATGTTAGTTGAGGATATGTTCATCTTTCTTGAAGTGGTTATCTCATGTTAGTTGAGGATATGTTCATCTTTCTTGAAGTGGTTATCTCATGTTAGTTGAGGATATGTTCATCTTTCTTGAAGTGGTTATCTCATGTTAGTTGAGGATATGTTCATCTTTCTTGAAGTGGTTATCTCATGTTAGTTGAGGATATGTTCATCTTTCTTGAAGTGGTTATCTCATGTTAGTTGAGGATATGTTCATCTTTCTTGAAGTGGTTATCTCATGTTAGTTGAGGATATGTTCATCTTTCTTGAAGTGGTTATCTCATGTTATTTGAGGATATGTTCATCTTTCTTGAAGTGGTTATCTCATGTTAGTTGAGGATATGTTCATCTTTCTTGAAGTGTTCATCTCATGTTAACTGAGAACATGTTGATCTTTCTTGAAGTGTTCATCTCATGTTAACTGAGAACATGTTCATCTTTCTTGAAGTGTTCATCCCATGTTAACTGAGAACATGTTCATCTTTCTTGAAGTGGTTATCTCATGTTATTTGAGGACATGTTCATCTTTCTTGAAGTGGTTATCTCATTTTAGTTGAGGATATGTTCATCTTTCTTGAAGTGTTCATCTCATGTTAACTGAGAACATGTTCATCTTTCTTGAAATGTTCATCCCATGTTAACTGAGAACATGTTCATCTTTCTTGAAGTGGTTATCTCATGTTAACTGAGAACATGTTCATCTTTCTTGAAGTGGTTATCTCATGTTAACTGAGAACATGTTCATCTTTCTTGAAGTGTTCATCCCATGTTAACTGAGAACATGTTCATCTTTCTTGAAGTGGTTATCTCATGTTAGTTGAGGATATGTTCATCTTTCTTGAAGTGGTTATCTAATGTTAGTTGAGGATATGTTCTTTCTTGAAGTGGTTATCTCATGTTAGTTGAGGATATGTTCATCTTTCTTGAAGTGGTTATCTCATGTTAGTTGAGGATATGTTCATCTTTCTTGAAGTGGTTATCTCATGTTAGTTGAGGATATGTTCATCTTTCTTGAAGTGGTTATCTCATGTTAGTTGAGGATATGTTCATCTTTCTTGAAGTGGTTATCTTATGTTAGTTGAGGATATGTTCATCTTTCTTGAAGTGGTTATCTCATGTTAGTTGAGGATATGTTCATCTTTCTTGAAGTGGTTATCTCATGTTATTTGAGGATATGTTCATCTTTCTTGAAGTGGTTATCTCATGTTAGTTGAGGATATGTTCATCTTTCTTGAAGTGTTCATCTCATGTTAACTGAGAACATGTTGATCTTTCTTGAAGTGTTCATCTCATGTTAACTGAGAACATGTTCATCTTTCTTGAAGTGTTCATCTCATGTTAACTGAGAACATGTTCATCTTTCTTGAAGTGGTTATCTCATGTTAGTTGAGGATATGTTCATCTTTCTTGAAGTGGTTATCTCATGTTAGTTGAGGACATGTTCATCTTTCTTGAAGTGGTTATCTCATGTTAGTTGAGGATATGTTCATCTTTCTTGAAGTGGTTATCTCATGTTAGTTGAGGATATGCCTTGTGTTTATTTTTCTTGAAATTTGTGTCCTATGTAATTCTTCCATCCACAAACAGTAGCTACTTACCTTAAACCCAAGTGTGCTTGTTATTTTGAAAGATTTTATTATTAAACAGCCTTCTTAAACATCATGTACTCTTTATCTATCTTTGTTGACTAATTACTAATCCCTCTTTTCCATGACAGACTTTATTATAAATGTTTGTACCCTCTAAAAAGCTCGCTGAAGCATTCTACATTTTGTTTACTCATAGAAATGCATTTTAAATAAACTTTCTTGTTTTATGTACATATTTAAACACAGGATAACAAGAAATATTTTTATTTACACATTATTACACATTCCAGCAGTATTTGGTATCATTATGTGCACATTTTAGCTGTAATATTTACAAAGTTCAGCATACTTTTATATTTTGCTGACATATTTTGACATGTATATCATAATGTATCATAATGTATCAACAAACATGATACTCTAATTGCTTAATTCATTTTCTTTTTTTTCTTCTTTATTTGCTTATAGGTAGATGTATGCACTATGTTTAAAAAATTGTGGTTCAGTACATCCATCTTCTTCATGCTTCCTTAGCTTTTGGTTTTATTTGCTTCATCTATCTATCTATTGACTTTTTGAGCCATAGCCGGCCCATAGGGCATAGACCAAGATATTCCTTCTCTTATCTGAATTTTTATTCTAGCAGTTTTCAATTCTTTTAAAGATATTTTATCAAATCTCGCCATTTGTCTCAGTTCTGTGCAAGCAGCTCTATCTCATTGAGGGAGCAAATTCCTGCTGCTCTTGCCTCTCTCATCAGTGTTCTTCATCTCAGTGTCTCTCTGGGTCTTCCTCTTTTTCTCTTACCTGTTGTTTCCCACATGAGGGTTTGCTTTTTGCTATTCGGTTATTATCTCTTCTCTTCACATGTCCAACATATGATATTTGCTTCATACTCACTGTTTATTAACATTCTAGAAGTATAGTCTAAAGAGATCAGAAGCAGAACTGCAAAGGCAGCAGCGAATTTGAAAAACCTGGACAAAATAGGGAAATAAAAAATACTAAGCAAGAGATCAAAACTTAGAATATTCAACTCAAAATCATTGTCAACACTTACCTATGCATGTGAAAGCTGGAAAACAACAAAAGAGATTGAGAAAAACTAAATGCTTTTAAAGACAAATGTCTAAGAAAAATACTATTTATAAAATAGAATTAATTCAAGACTAATGTTACGAGATGAGAGAAATAGCTGTGCAATCTACAATCTCATTAACAATTAGGAAGAGAAAATGGATATTTGTTGAGAAGAGACAAGAGAATTCCAAAACAGTCTCTTCTATGAGAAACATCAGGATAGAGTAAAAGTTGAAGACCATGAGAGACACCAAAAAATAAACACTTATAAGTGAAGTAAAGTTGGCAGGCATAGACTCATTAGATAAGATCGAATATCTCACCAAGAATAGATATAAATGGCAAAAATATCTATGAGCCCTATGTGACATCTTGTGGTGCAGATAGGATCAAGATCTTGTATTGTCTCTTTGTTGCTCTATGTTATTTCTTATTCTTGATCCTTGACCCTTCCAGTGCCATCAGATGACACAGAGGGCTTGTATTGTCTCTCTGTTGCTCTATGTTATTTCTTATTCTTTATCCTTCCAGTGCCATCAGATGACACAGAGGGCTTGTATTGTCTCTCTGTTGCTCTATGTTATTTCTTATTCTTTATCCTTCCAGTGCCATCAGATGACACAGAGGGCTTGTATTGTCTCTCTGTTGCTCTATGTTATTTCTTATTCTTTATCCTTCCAGTGCCATCAGATGACACAAAGGGCTTGTACTGTCTCTCTGTTGCTCTATGTTATTTCTTATTCTTTATCCTTCCAGTGCCATCAGATGACACAAAGGACTTGTATTGTCTCTCTGTTGCTCTATGTTATTTCTTATTCTTGATCCTTGACCCTTCCAGTGCCATCAGATGACACAGAGGGCTTGTATTGTCTCTCTGTTGCTCTATGTTATTTCTTATTCTTGACCCTTCCAGTGCCATCAGATGACACAGAGGGCTTGTATAGTCTCTCTGTTGCTCTATGTTATTTTTTATTCTTGACCCTTCCAGAGCCATCAGATGACACAAAGGGCTTGTATTGTCTCTCTGTTGCTCTATGTTATTTCTTATTCTTGATCCTTGACCCTTCCAGTGCCATCAGATGACACAGAGGGCTTGTACTGTCTCTCTGTTGCTCTATGTTATTTCTTATTCTTGACCCTTCCAGTGCCATCAGATGACACAGAGGGCTTGTATAGTCTCTCTGTTGCTCTATGTTATTTTTTATTCTTGACCCTTCCAGAGCCATCAGATGACACAAAGGGCTTGTATTGTCTCTCTGTTGCTCTATGTTATTTCTTATTCTTGATCCTTGACCCTTCCAGTGCCATCAGATGACACAGAGGGCTTGTACTGTCTCTCTGTTGCTCTATGTTATTTCTTATTCTTGACCCTTCCAGTGCCATCAGATGACACAGAGGGCTTGTATAGTCTCTCTGTTGCTCTATGTTATTTTTTATTCTTGACCCTTCCAGAGCCATCAGATGACACAAAGGGCTTGTATTGTCTCTCTGTTGCTCTATGTTATTTCTTATTCTTGATCCTTCCAGTGCCATCAGATGACACAAACGGCTTGTATTGTCTCTCTGTTGCTCTATGTTATTTCTTATTCTTGATCCTTGACCCTTCCAGTGCCATCAGATGACACAGAGGGCTTGTACTGTCTCTCTGTTGCTATATGTTATTTCTTATTCTTGACCCTTCCAGTGCCATCAGATGACACAAAGGGCTTGCATTGTCTCTCTGTTGTTCTATGCTATTTCTTATTCTTTATCCTTGACCCTTCCAGTGCCATCAGATGACACAGAGGGCGTGTATTGTCTCTCTGTTGCTCTATGTTATTTCTTATTCTTGACCCTTCCAGTGCCATCAGATGGCACAGAGGGTTTGTATTGTCTCTCTGTTGCTCTATGTTATTATCTTATCCTTGACCCTTCCAGTGCCATCAGATGGCACAGAGGGTTTGTATTGTCTCTCTGTTGCTCTATGTTATTATCTTATCCTTGACCCTTTCAGTGCCATCAGATGACACAAAGGGCTTGTACTGTCTCTCTGTTGCTCTATGTTATTTCTTATTCTTTATCCTTCCAGAGCCATCAGATGACACAGAGGGCGTGTATTGTCTCTCTGTTGCTCTATGTTATTATCTTATCCTTGACCCTTCCAGTGCCATCAGATGACACAGAGGGCGTGTATTGTCTCTCTGTTGCTCTATGTTATTTCTTATCTTTGATCCTTGACCCTTCCAGTGCCATCAGATGGCACAGAGGGTTTGTATTGTCTCTCTGTTGCTCTATGTTATTATCTTATCCTTGACCCTTTCAGTGCCATCAGATGACACAGAGGGCGTGTATTGTCTCTCTGTTGCTCTATATTATTTCTTATCCTTGATCCTTAAGCCTTCCAGTGCCATCAGATGACACAGAGGGCGTGTATTGTCTCTCTGTTGCTCTATGTTATTTCTTATCCTTGATCCTTGACCCTTCCAGTGCCATCAGATGGCACAGAGGGCTTGTATTGTCTCTCTGTTGTCAGTAAAAATTGCCAGGGCATACTGGATTGGTGCGAGGATTAATCCCTGGAACAGAAGAGTAAGTAGCCTCTGCTCGATGTTGGCAGCTGCCATGACCTTCAAGGCGGCTAATCCTTTGTAGGATTTTGTTATCACATGGTTGACGTGATCCCGAAAACACAGGCTGCGATCAAACTTAACTCCGAGGTATGTCATCAACTTGTCCCTGGTCACCTCATCAGCTCCCATTCGTACTACCGGTGTGGTCGTATTAACAATATGATTGTTAAGGGAGAACCATGAAACTGATACTTTATTAGGATTAACCAAGGCACCTGAAACCCCACACCAGGAAGAAATGCGATCGAGTTCGTCTTGCATTGTGGTGGCGATTTCCCGTCTGTTTCTTCCCTGTCGATATACCAGAAAATCATCAGCAAAAGTCATAGTTCTTCCCCTCCCATCCAGTTGTTGTTCCGTGATCGTTATTGTGTACACATTAAATAGAACTGGTGACAATGGTGAACCTTGTGGCAGCCCTGGACAAATGGATGTTGGCTCGGAAGACCAACTTCCACAACTCTCTCTATCTCTCTCTCTCTCTCTCTCTCTCTCTCTCTCTATCTCTCTCTATCTATCTCTCTCTATCTATCTCTCTCTCTCTGTCTGCGATCAAGACTCAATCAGAGTAGGATTCAAGACTCTCTCATGAAGTCAGCTGCCTGTTTAAGCGAATCGATTGCCCCATATAGTTTCTCTTCCAGGGAGGTGGACGTGGACCACATTGCTCTTCTCAGGTCTGTGTACGGGGGGTAATCCTGTAGAATATGTTTTGTAGTCATATTGTCCAGTGTACAGTGGCATATGCTGGTTGTACCTATTTTGAATTTGGTGAACATGTGATTTCTCATTCTATTGTGGCCAGTGCGTAGGCGAAGTATGATGACTTGATCCCTCCTTGATAGTTGGTGGTATCCATCATTCTCGTTATGCTTTGGGTGTTCTCGTTTCCATTTTTCATGGTACTAACCTTTGAGGATCGATTTGGCTTCATCATAACTGAGCGGATGGTTCTCTTGTAATAGTCTCACTCCCTCTTTAGCTAATGTGTCTGCGCGTTCGTTCCCGTGTATATTACAGTGTGATGGTATCCACTGAATGACTACTCTCTGGAAGTTATTGCATAGTTGGTCCAGGGTAGTTCTCAAGTCATCTAGTTCATTGTTCTTGGGACATTTTAGAGCTGATATTACTGACAATGCATCAGTCAGAATCACAAATTTATTGTGCATGTTATTCTTGTGTTGAGTAGCCAGTGTTGCAGCATCTCTGATGGCCTCAGTTTCTGCTTTAAAGTTGTTTGAGAATTGTCCTGTAGCTATTGACTTAGTGATCTCGTCCTGATTATTCAGCGTCAAGCACACACCTCCTCCTCCATTTCTGGTGGCATTTGTAGCAGAGCCATCTGTGGGACCAAGAGTCATGTGGGTAGGTATCGTGTATGTGTTTTTCTGCTACGTGTTTTCTTTCTGGGTCTGATTGGGTGCCTTTTTTCATGATTCCTGTTATATTTTCCTTAAGTTCTGGTATTTTATGTTTTCCATGAGGAGACATATCAGATGGGCCCAAGGGTTTCGATATTGTTTGGGAAAGTACTGGGTCTCCAGTAGTTAGTTCATTGGCAATTGCAGCGAAGTTGCTCCTCTTTAGTCGTACAATTCTGGAACCAGTTATTCTTTGGTGTATGGGCTGACTAAGGAGCCTTCTATATTTCTCCGCTTGTTGCAATACTTTAGTGACCCGTCTGTCATCTAAGGGTTGTAAACCTGTTACTGTTTCTAGAGTCTTGATAGGTGTAGATTTCATAGCACCAGTGATGATACGGGCAGCTTGGTTCTGTGTTCTGTTATTTTGCTAAAGTGTGATTTGGAAGCCATAGCCAAGGCTGTGACTCTATACTCTAGAACTGGTCTGACTCTTCCTACGTATAGTCTTTTCAAAATATTGCTGTCTTCCCCCAGTCCGTTCCTGCCAATTTCTTCATAATATTTGTTCGTTTTCTGGCTTTTTTCCTTGCTCGGTCTATTTGATTTTCCCAAGTCATTCTGCGATTCACGGTGACGCCAAGATATGTTGGGTTTTGGTCAATAGGGAGTGTATGGTCTTTTATCTTCAAGTTTGCAGAGAGTATGTTTCTTGATAGGCTGAAAATTGTGTATATGTAGTTTTTTTTCGTTGATTGGTAAGAACCAGGTGTTTGTTCATTTTTCAATTTCACCTAGGGCATCTTGCATCCTGGGTCCAGCCACCGAAATACTTTCCTCGCGAGCCCATAACGCCAGATCATCTGCGTATATTGCTGAGTGTTTTCTGGGTGGAATGTCCATTTCGATGTCATTTATGAAAATTAAAATGAGCGTTGGGGACAAGACTCCGCTTTGTGGGACACCTTGTTCGATAGAGACCTTCTTACTTAGTTGACCTTGAACTTGTACTCTGGCCGTTCTATCCTGAAGGTATTGAGAGACCCAATTGAATAAACGACCCTGGATGTCAAGTCTAAAAAGCGTGTTCTTTAAACCCGCTCGCCAAAAGCCTTCTCCATGTCGACCCACATTGCCAGTGTGTGTTTCTTTTCTTGTAGAGCATCCTCTATTTCCTGTGCAATGTAGGTGACCAGGTCTTCAGTTGATCTGTGCTGACGGAAGCGACTTTGTTGTGGTACGATTTGTTGTTTTGTCTCCAAATGCCACATAAGTCTTCTGTTAACCAGCCTTTCCATGAGTTCACTCAGGCAGCTCAGTAGGCTAATTGGTCTATAGCTACTTGGATCTAGTGGGTCTTTTCCACACTTGAGGATGGGCACCATAATAGCTTCTTTCCAGATTGCCGGCACATGACCTCTCTTCCAGCTAGCATTCATTATCCTTAGAAGCTGGCTCTTGGCTTTCTGTCCCAGATTTAGGAGCATTTCGCTGGAGATTCCATCTTTACCAGGGGAACTTTTGAGCTTCAATCCTTTGAGGGCAACATCTAATTCAGTTGGGGTAAAGATGGTCTTCTGATGCTCTTCTGGTGCTAAAGGCACGTGTTTTGCATCTTGGTTTTCCCGTCTTGCAGCTTTCGGTTTGTCTATTGGAATGTTTACTAATGTTTTTGTAAGTCTCTATCGGTAGATTTGCTGCCCTTTTGCCTGTGAGGATGTTCTGATTGTGTGCTAATGATATTGGAGGTCGGCAGTTGTTTTCGTAGCTCAGAGCTTTCGCAAGTTTCCATAGTTTATGACCATTTCTGTCTAGATTAAGGCTCTCTGTTTTGTCCATCCAGCTCTGTCTTGCTGATATCATGACCTCACGTCTGTATTTGGCCGAGGCTGCTTTGTAGGCAATGTTGCTCTCTGTGTTGTGTGATGTTTCAGCTAGTTCTCTGGCAGAGTCCAGTTCCTCTTCTAGTCTTTGTATTTCCTTGCTCCAGTATGGCTTGTAGTTTCTTCTTGCTCCTCTAGGAATGGATTCTTTAGCAGCTCTCAGGATTCCATTTGTTAACCGCTCTATCATATTATTGACCTTCTTTTCGTGGGTGTTGATAGGCGCAATATAGGCATAGTGAGCCTTGCAAACTTTGTCCAATCTGCTCTCTTATAGTTCCAGCGGGGAAGAGGTATTTGCAACTCATGTTTATGAGCAAGAGCCACTGAAAGTTTGACTGGTCTATGGTCACTATCTCCAAGTTGGTTCAGCACTTTTCTGGTTATTTTGAAAGATATGTCTCCAGTTGCAAATGCTAGGTCGGGAGTGGAAGTTGTTTTCTATCTTCTTGAGTAGAAGGTTGGGGTGTCCTCTCTAGAGTTTATGAGGAATAGATTGTTGTCTATTTCCCATTCTTCCACTTCTTCACCTCGAACATTGGACTCCTTATATCCCCATCTTTCAGAGTGGCTGTTAAAGTCTCCTACTACCAGACACTTTGATGGTGTTATTTCCATTGACTCCAGCTTCAGTAATTTGATATTTGAACAGTATATATTAAATATCCTTATACTAGCGGAGTTAATGTATAGGTCTGTACCAATGATCTCTGCCTCTCCGTTTGTGACTATATCTATCAGTTTTGCTGGGATGGAATTTTTAATAAGTATAAGAATTCCACCCTTGTGACCTTCCCTGTCTTGTATAAATGTTTGGTAGCCCCTGATCATAAATCTGTGCTGACGATTAAAATGAGTTTCCTGGATGCAGGCAACATCTATCTCCTCCTCTGCTAGTCTGATTGTTAGAGCTTGTTTTTGTGGTATATGCCCTCCGCATTCTAGTGTATTATATTCAGCTGTTTCTTGAAGCCTTTCCGGTCAGTGGTAGTTTCTATCATAATTAGAGTCTGTTAGATCCAGTCTGACTGATTACTTGTTAAAACGTTGCACTGTGTTCTGCGCAAGTGGCCCAGTGCATCCGATTTCAGCCAGCATTTTATTCAGGTTCGCTTTCCTTAGCCTTTGATTGTCCCTAGTCTTCCTGCAAGGCAGCAGATTGTCTTTTCTGTAGGGGGATTCTGCCCTTAGATGGTCGGCCCTCCAAGGTTTACGAGCACCATCTGCCCAAGCTTGATGTAGTAATTAGTTGGTGATCAGACCATCACCATCACACATCAAACAGCAGACTATAAGACCCTCCTAGCTATCACGAACTTCCGGGAGTCTCACCGATGCTGACAAGTCATGTACGAAACCCCACTCCGTCTTTCATCGATTAGAGTACGACCGTCCTAGGTCTATGCGACTAACTTGATGACGTAGCTCACACAACAATGGCTGCACTCACAATATCCCAGTTACTATAGTAAAAGCAGCCAACAGCACACGAAAAGCTGATGCACAATTTCCAAAGTGAAAACTGCTACTGACTAGACTGAGCAGAGCTTAGCAAGGAGTTGTACAATGCAAGAACTTGGCGTCATACAATTACATCGACGGTTTTGGAACATCACACGATGTATTGACGTAATTCGCATATATCGTTAGGCAGGGGAAGGTCGTATTCACAAACTTTGACTTGACAATGAAGAACAATGAGGTGAGTACAACCTGTTATCATCGGCGAAATTTGCTAACTGGATCAGTTGATTAGCTCAGACGCAGACAATTGCACCGTAGAACCGAAGCGAATCAGTTGCCTAATGCAACTTCTGCAGCAGTCCAGCGAACGTGACCTCATTCCACCATGTTTGGAAACGGAAGTCATTACGAGACGAATCACTTCCACATATGAGTATCACCTTCCTATGAAACAGTGCCGCGGAATCCATGTAATGAGGAAGGGGTGCACCGCCAGTTTGAGGAGCATATGCATGAGGTATTCAAATGGTACCCTGTTGTATGCATCCTCCAGATCTATAGCAGCAGCACATGTCTCCTCTCGTCTGTGGAAGCCTTCGAAGACGTCATAGGCAAATACTGCCGCATTGAGCCATGTCTCTTTGTTGTATCTATAACCTCCGAGTGTGGGTGGGAATGAGCGCTTCTGTTCAAGGTGACAGGTGAGGACACGGGCAACTATTTTCTCCAGCAGCTTGCCATCTTTGCTTCTTTTATAAGTGTTCTTTTTATTGTTGCTTTATGTCTTCCTCTTTTTCTGTATCCTGATGTTTCCCATAGCAGAGTCTGTTTTTGGAATTCTCTTGTTATCTCTTCTCAGCACATGCCAGACACATGTTCATCTTCTCTTCCTAATTGCAGATTTTCCTTAGGCATTTGTCTTCAAAGGCGTTTAGTGTTTTCTCAATCTCTTTTGATTTCCAGCTGTCACAAGCATAGGTAAATGTTAACAATACGTGAGTTGAATATTCTGACTTGGTTTTCTTTCTTAGTATTGTTGATTTCCATATTTGTGCAGATTTTTTAATTCCTTGCTGATTCTGCTATCCTACTTCTGCTATCTTTCTTTGTTTCACTTTCTTGATCTATATTGCTACCAAGATATATATATATAAATATATATATATATATATATATATATATATATATATATATATATATATGCAGTGGTCTACTCTTTCCATTGCCTGGCAATAGAGCTGTATTTCTCCCTCTAGAGTATTGTGTTTTTTTTTCATTATTTTTGTTTTATCCCTGGTGATTTCTAATCATACTTTTTTCCGCCATTGATGATACTGTATCTGTGATATTTTGCATCTTGTTGATATTGGCACTTAGAAGCACTATATCATCTGCGAAATGTAGATCTTCCAACTAATTCTTGTCATACCATTTAATGTCATTTAGTGCCATTATTGCCTTTGCAATATTTGCTCATTATGTAATCAATGGTAATTCCAAATAGCAATGGTGATAGTATACATCCGCTTGACTCCTGTTTAATTCAAAAACCAATCACCCATTCCCTCCTCTGTGCGAACTGCGCAAGTATAGCCGTCACATATATCTTTTATAATGTTGGTAATTTTAGTCTCCTGCGTGTTTAACCGAGGCCTCGTTATGAGGGAAGTAAAGAATAGTGACCTTCCAGGCATGTCGTAAGAAGCGACTAAGGAGGTTGATAGATGGCTTGACAAGCTGTCATTGTAAAAAGTATTGTTATGGAAACAGAGCCATAGATTTTAGAAGCAGTGATCTCAGCAATATGTGCCATTTTGGCACGCAAGGTTTCTGTACTTGAGATTGTGGTTCTGCCCTATGTGCTGTCTTCGGCTCGAAAGGACAATAGATAGATAGATAGAATTTTTGGTGGTATTCCACAGGCATCCATTATCTACAAAATATTTATAAACTAATTTAAATATATATATATATATATATATATGAACAGCTCTCACCACTATTGTCCAACAAGGAAATAACTCTAGAGGCAAAACATACACTCTACAATACAATCTTCATCCCAACGTTGTGCCACCAATGTCAGTCTTGGACCCTAGATGCAAGAACAATAAGAAAAAATATCCTCTACTGAGATGAAATGTGTAGGACGATTGACAGATACTAGCATGAGAGATAAAATCAGAAATGAAGAACTGAGAAAAAGCTATGATTAACCCCCGACATAGAATATATAAAGAAACAACAGATGAAATGATTTGGCCACGTGACAAAGCAGAAAGATCAAAACATAACATAACGAGCCTTCAATAAACGTTGCGAGAACACCAGACCCAAGGGTCGACCACGAAAAAAGTGGATTGACGGAATATTAGAAACACAAAGGAACATAACAGCAGTGGGGGCAAACAGAAGAAATACAGCAAATTATATCTCCCCTCGACGGTGAAATGCAAATGAGTAAGGAAAGAAGAAGAAGAAATTCCTCCCATTCTGCACAGTTCCTGGCCAATCTTCTAAAATTGTGGTTCCTCTCTCCTTGCCAGATTGTCATTGACATCTCTCTCTCTCTCTCTCACTCTCTCTCTCTCTCTCTCTCTCTCTCACTTACAATCACCCAGTGACTAAAGGAATAGTTGCTGTCCTGGATCATCATCATCGAGTGCCCTCTCCGCAACGAAGGTTGGCTACCATGGATCGCCGTCATACTCTGTTTTTTGCTTTGATGGTGCAGGATGTCATAGATTGACTTGTCCATCTTTTGATGTTACTCGTCCATGTTAGTCTTGATCTGACTCTGCCTCTTTTACCTTGTATTTTTCCTTCCAATATTACTTTCAGTAGGCTGTTGTGTCTTTTAACATGCCCCAAAAATTTCATTTGTCTTGTCTTAATTGTATTTGTCCTGGATAGTTCAGAATAATTAATCCCAAAGCAAGTTATCCCTTTTCGTTGTTCATTAAAATGACACTAACTGGGCGTATATGCGTTGTGTTGCTGCTCGCAGTAAAAAAATAAAAAAAAGGTGATATTTGCACCTTTTGGCCAGACACATCCGTTCTCACCATGGCGTTTTTGGATACCGGCTTGCCTTTCCTCTCGATCTGTACTCACCTTGGCAGATTTGACAAGTCTCTTATTCTGTTACTTGAGGCACCACAAAGAGGTGGAGGTTGGTGTGCGTAGTTCTGATTCACTGGTATAAGCGATCAGCTGTGAATCGCTGGCAACTTCACCTCTGTTGTGAGTCTTTGCCTGCTATATCACATCAAAGCAATTGAACAATCAAAACCCTGACTGTCTATTATCGCTGTATACAAATAGTTTAGTCCACGGATCATCCTCATGGCACATTGGGCTTGTCCATAAGTGCTCAGATCTTATCCCAAATATGTCCATCAGTGTTTGGAGACTGATGACTTCTATTCGGTGTTTATTTGTTATTCTTCTGTGTTTCCCCAAGTAACGCTCCTTTCTGGCATGCACAGGTTTAACCTGATGTTCGTACAGTCTGAACATGGTTGCAGATTCATGCTCTTTGATTGAATCATCATCGTACCCTGCCTCCCTAAGGACATTCAGAATGTCAACCTGGTCCTGGAGAAAAGAATAGAGCAGCTGTTACCTGCCACGCATGTCATATGAGGCGACTAGGGAGATTCGCAATCGTCGTCTGTGCAGGTGAATAGGACGTGCACAGAGCAACCTTGTGAACAGAATTTACAGATGCATTTTGGGAAATGGGAGCCGCGATAGCTCAGTGGTTAGTAAACTGGACTACAAAGGACATGGGTAGGGTTTGATCCCAACCGACGGCTTCCGGGTTCACCCAGCCTTAAATGGGTACCGGATTAATTTTTTAATTTTGGGAAATGCTGTGACAAGTGGTGGAGCGGATATGGGGAATTCCTGACCGCAATAAAATTGGTTTCATGGATAGAATAGATTAGCCTGGTCCATTGCATATGTCCAGGGCAGCTGTTGCAGCCAGGCTGTCAGCTTGTTGGTTTCACCTCACCCCAAGGTTGTCCACGGCAGCTGTTGCAGCCAGGCTGTCAGCTGGTTGGTTTCACCTCATCCCAAGGTTGTAAAGGGCAGCTGTTGCAGCCAGGCTGTCAGCTGGTTGGTTTCACCTCACCCCAAGGTTGTCCAGGGCAGCTGTTGCAGCCAGGCTGTCAGCTGGTTGGTTTCACCTCACCCCAAGGTTGTCCAGGGCAGCTGTTGCAGCCAGGCTGTCAGCTGGTTGGTTTCACCTCACCCCAAGGTCTCCAGGGCAGCTGTTGCAGCCAGGCTGTCAGCTGGTTGGTTTCACCTCACCCCAAGGTTGTCCAGGGCAGCTGTTGCAGCCAGGCTGTCAGCTGGTTGGTTTCACCTCATCCCAAGGTTGTCCAGGGCAGCTGTTGCAGCCAGGCTGTCAGCTGGTTGGTTTCACCTCATCCAAAGGTTGTCCAGGGCAGCTGTTGCAGCCAGGCTGTCAGCTTGTTGGTTTCACCTCACCCCAAGGTTGTCCAGGGCAGCTGTTGCAGCCAGGCTGTCAGCTTGTTGGTTTCACCTCACCCCAAGGTTGTCCAGGGCAGCTGTTGCAGCCAGGCTGTCAGCTGGTTGGTTTCACCTCATCCCAAGGTTGTCCAGGGCAGCTGTTGCAGCCAGCCTGTCAGCTTGTTGGTTTCACCTCATCCCAAGGTTGTCCAGGGCAGCTGTTGCAGCCAGCCTGTCAGCTTGTTGGTTTCACCTCATCCCAAGGTTGTCCAGGGCAGCTGTTGCAGCCAGCCTGTCAGCTTGTTGGTTTCACCTCACCCCAAGGTTGTCCAGGGCAGCTGTTGCAGCCAGGCTGTCAGCTGGTTGGTTTCACCTCACCCCAAGGTTGTCCAGGGCAGCTGTTGCAGCCAGGCTGTCAGCTGGTTGGTTTCACCTCACCCCAAGGTTGTCCAGGGCAGCTGTTGCAGCCAGGCTGTCAGCTGGTTGGTTTCACCTCATCCCAAGGTTGTCCAGGGCAGCTGTTGCAGCCAGGCTGTCAGCTGGTTGGTTTCACCTCATCCCAAGGTTGTCCAGGGCAGCTGTTGCAGCCAGGCTGTCAGCTGGTTGGTTTCACCTCATCCCAAGGTTGTAAAGGGCAGCTGTTGCAGCCAGGCTGTCAGCTGGTTGGTTTCACCTCATCCCAAGGTTGTCCAGGGTAGCTGTTGCAGCCAGGCTGTCAGCTGGTTGGTTTCACCTCATCCCAAGGTTGTAAAGGGCAGCTGTTGCAGCCAGGCTGTCAGCTGGTTGGTTTCACCTCATCCCAAGGTTGTCCAGGGCAGCTGTTGCAGCCAGGCTGTCAGCTGGTTGGTTTCACCTCATCCCAAGGTTGTCCAGGGATGAGGATGAAACATATCTCAATCAGACCTGAATGACTAAAAAACAGTGCCTTCACGCCTAACTCCTTAGCATTTCATGAGCATACTATTGTAATCACTCAGAAAACATACTTGAGTAAACTGTTGTTTCATTACTTTAGTTAGCAGAGCCAGGCCATTGCTTTAGTTAGCACAGCCAGGCCATTGCTTTAGTTAGCAGAATCAGGCCATTACTTTAGTTAGCAGAGCCAGGCCATCGCTTTAGTTAGCAGAGCCAGACCTTTGCTTTAGTTAGCAGAGCCAGGCCATCACTTTAGTTAGCAGAGCCAGACCTTTGCTTTAGTCAGCAGAGCCAGGCCATCACATTAGTTAGCAGAACCAGACCTTTGCTTTAGTTAGCAGAGCCAGGCCATCGCTTTAGTTAGCAGAGCCAGGCCATTACTTTAGCTGGCAGAGCCAGGCCATTGCTCTAGTTAGCAGAGTCAGGCCATTACTTTAGTTAGCAGAGCCAGGCCATTGCTTTAGTTAGCAGAGCCAGACCTTTGCTTTAGTTAACAGAGCGAGGCCATTACTTTAGTTAACAGAGCCAGGTCATTGCTCTAGTTAACAGAGTCAGGCCATTACTTTAGTTAGCAGAGCCAGATATTTGCTTTAGTTAGCAAAGCCAGGCCATTACTTTAGTTAGCAGAACCAGACCTTTGCTTTAGTTAGCAGAGCCAGACCTTTGCTTTAGTTAGCACAGCCAGACCTTTGCTTTAGTTAGCAGAACCAGGTCATTGCTTTAGTTAACAGAGCCAGGTCATTGCTCTAGTTAACAGAGCCAGGCCATTACTTTAGTTAGCAGAGCCAGGCAATTGCTTTAGTCAGCAGAGCCAAGCCATCACTTTAGTTAGCAGAGCCAGGCCATCGCTTTAGTTAGCAGAGCCAGACCTTTGCTTTAGTTAGCAGAGCCAGGCCATCACTTTGGTTGGCAGAGCCAGGCCATCGCTTTAATTAGCAGAGCCAGACCTTTGCTTTAGTTAGCAAAGCCAGGCCATTACTTTAGTTAGCAGAGCCAGACCTTTTGCTTTAGTTATCAGAGCCAGGCCATTGCTTTAGTCAGCAGAGCCAAGCCATCGCTTTAGTTAGCAGAGCCAGGCCATCGCTTTAGTTAGCAGAGCCAAACCTTTGCTTTAGTCAGCAGAGCCAAGCCATCGCTTTAGTTAGCAGAGCCAGGCCATCGCTTTAGTTAGCAGAGCCAAACCTTTGCTTTAGTCAGCAGAGCCAAGCCATCGCTTTAGTTAACAGAGCCAAACCTTTACTTTAGTTAGCAGAGCCAGACCTTTGCTTTAGTTAGCAGAGCCAGGCCATCGCTTTAGTTAGCAGAGCCAGGCCATTACTTTAGTTGGCAGAGCCAGGCCATTGCTTTAGTTAGCAGAGCCAGGCCATTACTTTAGTTAGCAGAGCCAGGCCATTGCTTTAGTTAGCAGAGCCAGGCCATTGCTTTAGTTAGCAGAGCCAGGCCATTGCTTTAGTTAGCAGAGTCAGGGCATTACTTTAGTTAGCAGAGCCAGGCCATTGCTTTAGTTAGCAGAGCCAGACCACTGCTTTAGTTAACAGAGCCAGGCAATTACTTTAGTTAACAGAGCCAGGTCATTGCTCTAGTTAACAGAGCCAGGCCATTACTTTAGTTAGCAGAGCCAGATATTTGCTTTAGTTAGCAAAGCCAGGCCATTACTTTAGTTAGCAGAGCCAGACCTTTGCTTTAGTTAGCAGAGCCAGACGTTTGCTTTAGTTAGCACAGCCAGACCTTGCTTTAGTTAGCAGAACCAGGCCATTGCTTTAGTTAACAGAGCCAGGTCATTGCTCTAGTTAACAGAGCCAGGCCATTACTTTAGTTAGCAGAGCCAGGCAATTGCTTTAGTCAGCAGAGCCAAGCCATCACTTTAGTTAGCAGAGCCAGGCCATCGCTTTAGTTAGCAGAGCCAGACCTTTGCTTTAGTTAGCAGAGCCAGGCCATCACTTTGGTTGGCAGAGCCAGGCCATCGCTTTAATTAGCAGAGCCAGACCTTTGCTTTAGTTAGCAAAGCCAGGCCATCACTTTGGTTGGCAGAGCCAGGCCATCGCTTTAGTTAGCAGAGCCAGACCTTTTGCTTTAGTTATCAGAGCCAGGCCATTGCTTTAGTCAGCAGAGCCAAGCCATCGCTTTAGTTAGCAGAGCCAGGCCATCGCTTTAGTTAGCAGAGCCAAACCTTTGCTTTAGTCAGCAGAGCCAAGCCATCGCTTTAGTTAGCAGAGCCAGGCCATCGCTTTAGTTAGCAGAGCCAAACCTTTGCTTTAGTCAGCAGAGCCAAGCCATCGCTTAAGTTAACAGAGCCAAACCCTTACTTTAGTTAGCAGAGCCAGACCTTTGCTTTAGTTAGCAGAGCCAAACCTTTGCTTTAGTTAACAGAGCCAAACCTTTACTTTAGTTAACAGAGCCAAGCCATCGCTTTAGTTATCAGAGCCAAACCTTTACTTTAGTTAGCAGAGCCAAACTTTTGCTTTAGTTAGCAGAGCCAAACCTTTGCTTTAGAGTTAACAGAGCCAAACCTTTACTTTAGTTAGCAGAGCCAAACCTTTGCTTTAGTTAACAGAGCCAGACCTTTGCTTTAGTTAGCACAGCCAGACCTTTGCTTTAGTTAGCACAGCCAGACCTTTGCTTTAGTTAGCAGCGCCAGATCATTGCTCTAGTTAGCAGAGCCAGGCCATTGCTTTAGTTAGCACAGCCAAACCTTTGCTTTAGTTAGCAGAGCCAGGTCATTGCTCTAGTTAAAAGAGCCAGGCCATTACTTTAGTTAGCAGAGCCAGACCTTTGCTTTAGTTAGCACAGCCAGACCTTTGCTTTAGTTAGCACAGCCAGACCTTTGCTTTAGTTAGCAGAGCCAGGCCATTGCTTTAGTTAGCACAGCCAGACCTTTGCTTTAGTTATCAGAGCCAGGCCATTGCTTTAGTTAACAGAGCCAGGTCATTGCTCTAGTTAAAAGAGCCAGGCCATTACTTTAGTTAGCAGAGCCAGACCTTTGCTTTAGTTAGCACAGCCAGACCTTTGCTTTAGTTAGCAGAGCCAGGCCATTGCTTTAGTTAGCACAGCCAGACCTTTGCTTTAGTTATCAGAGCCAGGCCATTGCTTTAGTTAGCAGAGCCAGACCTTTGCTCTAGTTAACAGAGCCAGGCCATTACTTTAGTTCGCAGAGCCAGGCCATTGCTTTAGTTAGCACAGCCAGACCATTAATTTAGTTAGCAGAGCCAGACCATTGCTCTAGTTAGCAGAGCCAGGTCATTGCTTTAGTTCCTTCCACGATCTCCATAGTCAAACCACTAGTTGTTACTACTAAATCACCATTCTCATTCTTTACTGCATCCAAATCTTAACAATCAAACAACATACATCAAAGAACAGCATGAATATACACAAACAAAAGCATGAGGTGAAAAATAGAATTGTGTTTATTTCTTGCTTATATATTAATAAAATAAATTGTACAGCACTGCTGTCAACTTTGTAAGTTCAGTGGGTCAGAAGTGAGATAAGCAGATAACTGGTAAATTAAACAAATTAACTGCAAAATTATGAATAGATTATTGGCGATATGAACAAATAAAAAGGTGACATGAAGAAATATTTGGTGATTCCAACAGATGAGTAACATGAACAGTTCCTTAATTTTATGAACCGTTCGATTATGACAAGAACAAATGATGTGTGACTCAATCAGAATTTCAAACAGATGAGTAACATGAACAGTTCCTTAATTTTATGAACCATTCGATTATGACAAGAACAAATGATGTGTGACTCAATCAGAATTTCAAACAGATGAGTAACATGAACAGATCATTGTTGATGCACAAATCGAAGGTGACATAAACAAATGAAAGGTGAATTTAATAGATTACTCGTGGCATGCAAAAATCATTGGTAATATGACATCATTAATTGGTGATGTTAGCATGTGGTATTTAAGTTGACCAAAGGTAAAATTAGAAGACCAATGGTACTATAACTGACCAATAGTGCTGCTGGTAAATCAGTGGTGAATTAAGCCCATAAATAGTGATACTAGTAGTTCAATGTGATATAAGCTGACCAGAAGATACTAGTAGACCAGTGATGATATAAGCTTATTGATACTGACACTATTGTCTGTTCATAAATTTATAAATATTCTTCTACCAAAAAAAGGCCAAAATAACATTTCAGAAAATGAAAAAAGTCTTACGCAACAAAAATATGTCAATAGAAGTGAGAAAGAAAGTCCATCTGTGCTATGTAGAACCAATTCTGACCTATGGAAGCAAATCATGGACAATAAACAAACAAATGAAAAGATGATTATTAGATGCCACAGAGATGGGATTTCTCAGAAGAATGTTGAAAGTTCCCTGGACAGCTAAAAAGACTAACGATGACATTCTTAATGAGGTTAACACAAAAAGGGAACTCCTAAGAAACATCAGAAAGAAACAACATTTTTTGGGCACATCATGAGAAGAGGAAAGTTGGAATACTTGGTTACAACTGGCAAAATACAAGGAAAGAGAGACCTCAGATGACAAAGAGAGAAAATACTAGATAGCTTGGTGTCATGGCATGGAAAACAGTCAACAGCAGAATTGATATGATGATGTACAGTGGATAGAAGATTGTGGAAAGACATGATCGCCTACACCAACCAGTATGGCACATGATGATGAAACATAAAAAAAAAATCATAGCTTAGCAACCTTGTGAGAGGGTAAATTGAAACTTGGTATGGGCACTGTTCATCACTTTGATCTTAATAAAATATTTTTTCCCTTACAAAACTAATCTCCTGTAGCATTTTTCTTCTTTAAGTTTTGTAAAAAATGTTTGTAGCTGCTGGGACAGCCAATTCTAAGTTTTACCAACCATTCAGCTTTTCTGTTTAATTAATACACACCACTGTCAATGTATAGCTGAAACGGGTGGAAGAAAACGGAACGTTTACATGAACCAATCTGCACCGTTTCACCAATGGTGTAATTATCATGCCACCAATGATGTATTTTCCTCATGCGTCTTTATATGATTTAGCATTAAAAATAAACGTAATTTAATGTAAAAAAATACCTTAGGGCACCTTTTTTGTAATTTTCCTGAAATTATATTTAAAAAAAATGATTTTTACCAAAATCTGGATTATCTTTGAACTTAAATGTTATAAAATCTTAAGGTTGGTGAAAAACTAAGACTGCATGAAAAAATTCACTGCAATTAATCAAATAGTTTCCAAAAAAAAATCGAAGAACATTGTGTTAATGAATTTTTAAACAGACTATAGTATATAAGTCTCTGGTATACACTCATCAAAAGTGATACCAATAGATTGATGGTGGTAAATGTATACCAATGGTATTACTGTATTAGTGGTAGTAGAAGCTATTCAACAGTGATACTAATCAATCAGTGGCAGTGTATGCTTACCAATAGTGATACTAATAGATTAGTGGTGATATTAGCTACATACTATAAACTATCCTATCACCAATCTTGTTCAATCTATACACTGAGCAAATCTTTAAAAACATCACAGAAATGCCAGGCTTAAACATTCAGGGAAAGATAATCAATAACCTAAGATATGCTGATGATACTGTATTACTAGCAGAAAATCCTAAAGACCTACAAGAATTACTTAATGAAATAAACATGACAAGCAAAAAATATGGATTAGATATGAATATAAAAAAGACTAAAACTATGATCACAAGGAAAGAAAATTCTCAAGACCTACAAATAAATGTCAAAGTTGAAGGAGTACGCCTGGAGACAGTTCTGAGCCACAACTACCTGGGACATACTACAACCAGTGATGGAAAATGTAAAACTGAAATAAACAAAAGAATAGGAATGGCAAAAAGTAATTTTAATGTAATTAGTATACTAACATCAAAACAAATAACACCAGGGCTAAAAATAAGAATAGCAAAATGTTACATCTTCTCAATATTCCTTTATGGTGCAGAAACATGGACATTAGACAAGAAAACAGAAAAGAAAATTGAAGCCTTTGAAATGTGGATTTATAGAAGAATAGGTAGAATTGGATGGAAAGAAAAGAGAACAAACGATGAAGTTTTAAAACAACTAAAAATTAAAAGAGAATTACTAAACACAATTAGAACAAGACAAATGAGATTTTTGGGGCATTTTAAAAGACACAACAGCCTACTAAAAGTAATATTGGAAGGGAAAATACAAGGTAATAGAAGCAGAGGCAGACCAAGACTAACATGGATAACATCAAAACAGAGACAAATTAGCTTATGACAATCTGTACCATCAAAGCAAGAGACAGAGTGGAATGGCGCTCCATGGTAGTCAACCTTCGATGTGGAGATGGCACTCGATGATGATGATGTGATGATGACTATAAACTAGTTAATCGGTGGTAAATTAATAAAAAGCTTAACTTCTCCTTATTATAATTCACACTTAAACCAAGAAGCCACAAAACAATATCAGTTTAGCATTTATAATAGAAAAGTGTTAACAATTTTCTATTTAAGAGAAAATATTGTTCTGTTTCTGTCTTTCTTGCTCATATAAAGATATGGTTGCAAGAAAATAACACCACAACATTTATTTTTACTAAAAGAAAATGCGTGGTACCTATTTTCAGATATAGAGTGAACTTATGACAGCTAAAGTCAAACCATTAACCACCAGGTCAGCAGATCATTTTTATTCTGAATTCTATGTAAAGAACATAAATAAAATATGATATGGCATATATGTGAGAAAATATATTCTTTGAGTGTATATACAGTGATGAAACATTATATTTATGGCAAGATTACATTCTGACACAACAACTATTATGGCATGTATGGCAAGACAGAAAACAGGTGTAATCAGTGTAAAGGTGTATTATGACAAGACAGAAAACAGGCATAATAAGTGTAAAGGTGTATTATAACAAGATAGAAAATAGACGTTATCAGTGTAAAGGTGTATTATGACACGACAGAAAACAGGCGTAATCAGTGTAAAAGTGTATTATGACAAGACAGCACATAGACACAGCTAGTGTTAGGGGATATATTATGGTAAGGTGGCAGATAGACAGAATTGGTGTTAGAGTGCATTATAACAAGACAAAAGGTAGACAGAACTAATGCTAGAGTGTGTTATAACAAGACAAAAGGCAGACAGCACTAATGCTAGAGTGTGTTATAACAAGACAAAGGTAGACAGTACTAATGTTAGAGTGTGTTATAACAAGACAAAAGGTAGATAGTACAAATGTTAAAGTATGTAATGACAAGACAGCAGGTAGACGGCACTAATGTTAGAGTGTTTTATAACAAGACAGCAGATAGACACAGCTAGCATTACAGATAGGGGACACAACTGATTGAAACAATAAAACCGCAAAAAAAAGTGGATGGGGGACTGAGCAGCAACAGCAAGACAACAAAGCAACAAGAGACGGTATAACATTAGAGCATACGAAGAAACAAAAACAATTAAGACAGTACAATAAGAAGAAATAGTGTAAGATTAAAACAAACTACATAAAGAAATTAAGAACAAAGGAATAACAAATATTATAAAATATTATTATGCATGCAAAAGCTGGAAAATGACAAAGGAGATTGATAAAAAACTCAACACATTTGAAGACAAATGCATAAGAAAAAACTTTGTATTAAATGGAAAGAATTCAAGACTAATGCTAAAATAAGAGAAATGACAATGCAACCATTTATCTTGTCTACTATATACAAAAACAAGATGGACATGCATCAGGCTTGTATTTAGAAGA
The DNA here is from genome assembly GCA_032433765.1 of Megaustenia siamemsis. Lineage (NCBI taxonomy): Eukaryota > Metazoa > Mollusca > Gastropoda > Stylommatophora > Ariophantidae > Megaustenia > Megaustenia siamemsis. The sequence goes on along the minus strand of JAVIAB010000091.1, from coordinate 8,358,365 downwards.
AACGACCAGAGAATTACTAAGCAGCTTTCAAATGGGAAACATCAGGTCCGAGGAAAAAGAGGACAACCTCAAGAAATTCTGAAAAGAACTCTAACAGAAGAGGCAAAGTTGGCAGGAATAGACACACTCACTATAATCAAACAGCTCGCCTAGAATAGAGACAATTGGTGGGACACTATACAAGCCGCCATCTGATGGCACTGGAAGGGTCAAGGATCAAGAATAAGAAATAATATAGTGCAACAGAGAGACAATACAAGCCCTCTGTGTCATCTGATGGCACTGGAAGGGTCAAGAATAAGAAATAACATAGAGCAACAGAGAGACAATACAAGCCCTCTGTGTCATCTGATGGCACTGGAAGGGTCAAGGATCAAGAATAAGAAATAACATAGAGCAACAGAGAGACAATACAAGCCCTCTGTGTCATCTGATGGCACTGGAAGGATAAAGAATAAGAAATAACATAGAGCAACAGAGAGACAATACAAGCCATCTGTATCATCTGATGGCACTGGAAGGGTCAAGAATAAGAAATAACATAGAGCAACAGAGAGACAGTACAAGCCCTTTGTGTCATCTGATGGCACTGGAAGGGTCAAGGATAAAGAATAACATAGAGCAACAGAGAGACAATACAAGCCCTCTGTGTCATCTGATGGCACTGGAAGGGTCAAGAATAAGAAATAACATAGAGCAACAGAGAGACTATACAAGCCCTTTGTGTCATCTGATGGCACTGGAAGGGTCAAGGATAAGAAATAACATAGAGCAACAAAGAGACTATACAAGCCCTTTGTGTCATCTGATAGCACTGGAAGGGTCAAGGATAAGAAATAACATAGAGCAACAAAGAGACAATACAAGATCTTGATCCTATCTGCACCTCAAGATGTCACATAGGGCTCATAGTTTTTTTTGCCATTCATATCTATTCTTGGTGAGATATTCGATCTTATCTAATGAGTATGTGCCTGCCAACTTTACTTCACTTATAAGTGTTTTTTTTGGTGTCCCTCATGGTCTTCAACTTTTACTCTATCCTGATGTTTCTCATAGAAGAGACTGTTTTGGAATTCTCTTGTCTCTTCTCAACAAATATCCATCTTCTCTTCCTAATTGTTAATGAGATTGTAGATGGCACAGCTATTTCTCTCGTAATATTAGTCTTGAATTAATTCCATTTTATAAATAGTATTTTTCTTAGGCATTTGTCTTTAAAAGCATTTAGTTTTTCTCAATCTCTTCTGTTGTTTTCCAGCTTTCACATGTATAGGTAAGTGTTGACAATGATTTTGAGTTGAATATTCTAAGTTTTGATCTCTTGCTTAGTAGTATTTTTTATTTCCCTATTTTGTCCAGGTTTTTCAAATTCGCTGCTGCCTTTGCAGTTCTGCTTCTGATCTGTTTAGACTATACTTCTAGAATGTTAATAAACAGTGAGTATGAAGCAAATATCATATGTTGGACATGTGATGAGAAGAGATAATAACCGAATAGCAAAAAGCAAGCCCTCATGTGGGAAACAACAGGTAAGAGAAAAAGAGGAAGACCCAGAGAGACACTGAGATGAAGAACATTGATGAGAGAGGCAAGAGCAGCAGGAATTGGCTCCCTCAATGAGATAGAGCTGCTGGCACAGAACAGAGACAAATGGCAAGATTTGATAAAATATCTTTAAAAGAATTGAAAACTGCTAGAATAAAAATTTAGATAAGAGAAGGAATATCTTGGTCTATGCCCTATGGGCCGGCTACGGCTCAAAAGGTCAATAGATAGATAGATGGATGAAGCAAATAAAACCAAAAGCTAAGGAAGCATGAAGAAGATGGATGTACTGAACCACAATTTTTTAAACATAGTGCATACATCTACCTATAAGCAAATAAAGAAGAAAAAAAGAACAATGAATTAAGCATTAGAGTATCATGGATGTTGATACATTATGATATACATGTCAAAATATGTCAGCAAAATATAAAAGTATGCTGAACTTTGTAAATATTACAACTAAAATGTGCACATAATGATACCACATACTGCTGGAATGTGTAATAATGTGTAAATAAAAATATTTCTTGTTATCCTGTGTTTAAATATGTACATAAAACAAGAAAGTTTATTTAAAATGCATTTCTATGAGTAAACAAAATGTAGAATGCTTCAGCGAGCTTTTTAGAGGGAACAAACATTTATAATAAAGTCTGTCATGGAAAAGAGGGATTAGTAATTAGTCAACAAAGATAGATAAAGAGTACATGATGTTTAAGAAGGCTGTTTAATAATAAAATCTTTCAAAATAACAAGCACACTTGGGTTTAAGGTGAGTAGCTACTGTTTGTGGATGGAAGAATTACATAGGACACAAATTTCAAGAAAAATAAACACAAGGCATATCCTCAACTAACATGAGATAACCACTTCAAGAAAGATGAACATGTCCTCAACTAACATGAGATAACCACTTCAAGAAAGATGAACATGTCCTCAACTAACATAAGATAACCACTTCAAGAAAGATGAACATATCCTCAACTAAAATGAGATAACCACTTCAAGAAAGATGAACATATCCTCAACTAACATGAGATAACCACTTCAAGAAAGATGAACATATCCTCAACTAACATGAGATAACCACTTCAAGAAAGATGAACATATCCTCAACTAACATGAGATAAACACTTCAAGAAAGGTGAACACACATGTCCTCAGTTAACATGAGATAAACACTTCAAGAAAGATGAACATGTCCTCTGTTAACATGAGATGACCACTTCAAGAAAGATGAACATGTCCTCAACTAACATGAGATAAACACTTCAAGAAAGGTGAACACACATGTCCTCAGTTAACATGAGATAAACACTTCAAGAAAGGTGAACATGTCCTCAGTTAACATGAGATAAATACTTCAAGAAAGGTGAACACACATGTCCTCAGTTAACATGAGATAAATACTTCAAGAAAGATGAACATGTCCTCAGTTAACATGAGATGAACACTTCAAAGATGAACATGTCCTCAACTAACATGAGATAAACACTTCAAGAAAGGTGAACACACATGTCCTCAGTTAACATGAGATAAACACTTCAAGAAAGGTGAACATGTCCTCAGTTAACATGGGATGACCACTTCAAGAAAGGTGAACATGTCCTCAGTTAATATGAGATAAACACTTCAAGAAAGGTGAACATGTCCTCAGTTAATATGAGATAAATACTTCAAGAAAGGTGAACATGTCCTCAGTTAATATGAGATAAACACTTCAAGAAAGGTGAACATGTCCTCAGTTAACATGAGATAAACACTTCAAGAAAGGTGAACATGTCCTCAGTTAATATGAGATAAATACTTCAAGAAAGGTGAACATGTCCTCAGTTAATATGAGATAAACACTTCAAGAAAGGTGAACATGTCCTCAGTTAACATGAGATAAACACTTCAAGAAAAGTGAACATGTCCTCAGTTAACATGAGATGAACACTTCAAGAAAGCTGAAGATGTCCTCAGTTAACATGAGATAAACACTTCAAGAAAGGTGAACATGTCCTCAGTTAACATGAGATGAACACTTCAAGAAAGATGAACATGTCCTCAGTTAACATGAGATGAACACTTCAAGAAAGATGAACATGTCCTCAGTTTATATGGGATGACCACTTCAAGAAAGATGAACATGTCCTCAGTTTATATGGGATGACCACTTCAAGAAAGCTGAAGATGTCCTCAGTTAACATGAGATAAACACTTCAAGAAAGGTGAACATGTCCTCAGTTAACATGAGATAAACACTTCAAGAAAGGTGAACATGTCCTCAGTTAACATGAGATGAACACTTCAAGAAAGATGAACATGTCCTCAGTTTATATGGGATGACCACTTCAAGAAAGCTGAAGATGTCCTCATTTAACATGAGATAAACACTTCAAGAAAGGTGAACATGTCCTCAGTTAACATGAGATGAACACTTCAAGAAAGCTGAAAATGTCCTCAGTTAACATGAGATAAACACTTCAAGAAAGGTGAACATGTCCTCAGTTAACATGAGATGAACACTTCAAGAAAGATGAACATGTCCTCAGTTAACATGAGATGAACACTTCAAGAAAGGTGAACATGTCCTCAGTTAACATGAGATGAACACTTCAAGAAAGATGAACATGTCCTCAGTTTATATGGGATGACCACTTCAAGAAAGCTGAAGATGTCCTCATTTAACATGAGATGAACACTTCAAGAAAGATGAACAATGTCCTCAGTTAATATGAGATGAACACTTCAAGAAAGATGAACATGTTCTCAGTTAACATGAGATAAACACTTCAAGAAAGGTGAACATGTCCTCAGTTAACATGAGATAAATACTATAAGAAAGATGAACATGTCCTCAGTTAACATGAGATGAACACTTCAAGAAAGATGAACATGTCCTCAGTTAACATGAGATGAACACTTCAAGAAAGATGAACATGTTCTCAGTTAACATGAGATGAACACTTCAAGAAAGATGAACATGTTCTCAGTTAACATGAGATGAACACTTAAAGAAAGATGAACATGTCCTCAACTAACATGGTACAAACACACACACACACACATTTTAAACACTTTATCAAAATTGAGGACACTTTGACTGGTGTCTAGAACATTGTAGTTGTAGTGGCGGTAATAAGATGATTGTAGCAAGTAATATCAAAGTAATAAAGTATTACAATATTTGGAATCAATTGGACTAACAATTGTGTACTATAAAACACAATTTATTTAAGTACAAATACTTAAATACAAAATTTTGTAGACACTGGGAACAAGTATTTTCTTGTATCACTTGTATCAACCCATGGCATTAAGACAAGGCCTCTGCCCAAGCTAAATTTCATAATGAAAATACAATTTTCACCATTTCACCAATTAACAATTTTTCTATTTAATCTAGAGACCCTATCCAGTGGTACAGAGTTTTGTGAACTATGTAAAGATCTTCCTGTAAAATCAAGAAAGAGGCTGCAGTATTAATAGACATTGCCAGAGTAAAATGGTGACAATCCTAATACAAACAAACAAAATGGGACACTGAAATTCATCACACTTTCCAATCACTGGTTGGATTCTGACGCAGATGTCCTCATCAGTGACAAGGTCTAGATATGAGAAGCATAGAATTTAACAATATCATCCCCATAATTTGGGGCTGGGTGGTCTAGAGGTAAGACATCGGCCTCTGGACAAAAGGTCTTGGGTTCAATTCCCACCACATGTGGTGGAAAATAAATTGTTTTAAAAATTTAATTAAATTTGTGGCTTTATCCTCTCTTGCTCTCTGGGTAGAGTGAGATCCGATGTAGCCCTCTTGGAGAACTACGAAAAAACAGGAAGTCCCATGTGCATTCGACGCACATTAAAGAACCCTTGCCAGTTGGGAATTGAAAAGAGTAGGCCAAAAATGGCTGCTGTCCGGGCAAAATTAATAGGAAAAATTTACCCAAAGTGTTAAAACTCTTGACGATAAAAATATGTGAGCACCTCTGAAGTCAAAGAATATCTGCCTGTATAGTGGGGGACACCTTAGCTCACAGCTGTCAGTGTCAAATATAAGTGATATTCACCCAAAATTCAGTCCCCTTGGACTATGCTAGAGATATAAAGCTGGTGAACGCAGACAACAACAATCCCCATAATTTGTATTCTTTTATTTTACAAAAATTATCTTATTTATATTTTCTTCAGCAACTACTGTCAAGGGCCATGTTTTGCAAGTATATAAAAATATGGATGCAACAAGAGACTTCTTCTTCTTCTACCTTTTAGCTCCCAGTGGAGCATAGGTCTTCAACAAACACTTTCCAAGTCGTTCTGTTTTTTGCCATTCTTTTAAGATCATTCCATGTCTTCCCCATCATCTTCATCTCTGCTTCGATCTGTCTTCTCCAAGAATTCCTTGGTCTCCCTCTTTGTCTTTTCCCCTGGGGATTCCAAAAAAGGGCCTGTTGTGTAATACTCTCAGTTGGCTTCCGTAGTGTGTGTCCTATCCATCGCCATCGTCTTCGCTGTATCTCTTTATCCACTGGTATTTGACCAGTACATTTCCATAATTCTACGTTAGTGACTTTGTCCTGCCAAGAGACTGCATCATAATTATTTTGGAGAATCATTTTTTTTTTTTACCTTTTTTAATCCTACTATGGGATGTAAGGAAGTTGCCAGGTTTTAGTGGAAATGCAGTTTTTGGGTCATGTTAAAAGACACAACAGCCTACTAAAAGTAATCCTGTAGGGGAAAATAAATGGTAAAAGAGGCAGAGGCAGACCAAGACTAACATGGACGAGTAGCATCAAAAGATGGACAAACCAGCCTATGACAACCTGCACCATCAATGCAAGAGACAGAGCAGAATGGCGCTCCACGGTAGCCAACCTTCGTTGCGGAGATGGTATGAATGAGTAGAAACATCTACTATGATGAGTAGAAATAACTGAAAAAACATCAATAAATTAAAAGCTGCAAAAACTGGGTTATGGGCTCAATGTGTCAGTAACTGGAGCCAGTTTTTGGAGCTCGCAGTACGGAATATGTTAAGGCACTTAATCAATATGGCAGTTGCCCCATGTCCATTTAACAAAAGTTAAAAGTCATCTTGAAAATAAGCACAACATAAGATGTCTCTAGGGTCTGTCACGCAGGGATGGTAAAAATCAGGGTTTGGTTGTGTTAAATGTTTGAAGATATTGTGACATCAGCACATATGTCAAATATATTAACATTATTGTTTTCATATGGTGTTAACATATATGTTAAGTATTTGAATACCGACACTGTCATATGACATTAAATAGGTGTGAAATATATGAACATTAATATTTTCAAATGATGTTAAATATATGAACATCAATATTTTAAAATTGTGTTAATTATATGAATATCAATATTTTCTACTGCTTTTAGCATGCACATATATTAAATGTTTGAGAAAGTAATGTTTTATTATAGAAACAAAAAAATTCATACAATCTTAAATGATCAACATCTATGTCATTTAAATTTTCTTATAGCATCAACACATACACAAAATATATTTATATATGGTATTAACATACATACGTACTAACTCTGATTAAGCAAATGCCAGAGATAAACACCCTAAAAAAATCCATACTGAAGGAGCATGTTGGTGAACAATTCATCAAAAAGAAGGAAAATGTGAAAATGTCATATACCCAGGTTGATAAGATTTATTAGTCTTGTGATTAAAAACAACTATCAACTTGCGGAAGTCAAGGAATACTAAAGGTCAGGGAAGAAATTTTAAGCAGATGTATGCTGAGACACACGTACTGGATCATAAGATGTAAAATACAGTGAAACACAGCGTATATTTTATATATATATAAATAAACAATGTCTTAACATCATCAAATGCTATACATTTAAAAACAAAAGATTGGACGGTCAGCATTTTAGGGAGGACGTGAACTTCCGGTCAATATGGCGGATAGGCAGCAGGGACTATTATAGACTTTGTCTAAATGGTGTTCCTTGTTGCAGTTTCATCATATTCCTAGTCCGGCTTGCCGCAGGAGCTACTGAGTTAAGTGCTCTGTGCACACCGTGAGCTGTGTGTTTCATCCGTTTTGATCGTGTTTCAATATTCTGATTGCTTGCGATGAATGATATCATATGATGGGGAACAGATGGCTGTGTTCATTTTCTGTGCAGTTTTGCCTTATCTCTTTTGGCGTGTGCTGAGACTGCTATGATGGGGACTGCAGCTACCTTTCTTTGTTTGGGAGATGAAATATTAATTTGGATGATTCCACTGGCATGGGCGGTTGAGCAATTAGGGATTTAATTCATTTGCAGTGATACCGAGGCCTACCTTAACCATAACCATACAGGGGTTTATGATTACAAAGTCACACTGGAAGACATAAGCAAAAATACTAGAGCCAGACCAATCTTAGTATGTAAAAAAAGTAAAAGTTTCCTTCCCTTGCATTGCTAGGTGTATGGGGAATATGGTTAAAGAGGCCATATTTTTACATGACCAGTGCACAATCTTAGGTGATGTGATCGGTGTCATGTCAGGCTGCCGATACTTCTCACAAAAACCAATAACTGGTACTATTTTTAGAGGCTGGGTGAACCTTGGGGACATTGCCAGTCCGAAAAAAATTCCAGCACTGCTGGGAAATGAACCTGGGAAACCTCTTCTGATTAGGAAGTGAGCACACTTGACCACAGAGTCACTAAGGAATCATAGTAACGCAGTTAATGAACCCTACGATATCATTGTAAAAATTACCATCTCAAAATATAAATTCTTGAAACGTCACAGTTTGCTGCGGGCAAACATCCCCACCCCCGCTCCTTTCATATACCTTCTTAATTACAACTTCCAGTGACCCCTGAGTGATTGATTTGTTTCTTTTGATTTTGGATTTTTTTTTTCAAGTGCATCGTAAAAAGTACGGCGGTATAGTTAGTAGAAATGGCGCTGTTTTAAAAAAATAAATTTCGCCAATTTTCAAGAAATTTTATATATATATATATATTTTGTTTTACTTTTATTATGGTGCGAAAAATCTTCTCAGCCATCAGCGGGACATCAAATAAACCTTTGTAATATGAGATAGACAGCGAACAGCACTTTGAGGGAGTTGAACATACAGCTGTATTGACAGACTTATGGCAGCAGTGAGAATAGACAACGTAAAGTCTCTGGTAACCATGGCACGATGCTTTTGAATTTCAGGCTACAAATCTAACGCAACTCAAGAAATTATTGTAGAATCTGATTTCCGTGTCTCTGCTTGGGTAAACACACAGCTGTGTAGCAAAAGTTCAAAGAAAATCATATTTTCCTAACTCTAAATGTAACAATTAAGTTGTAGTAATTGTTACCACAATATCATGAAAATGTGACCCACAGATATGTATCATAATCTAGGGTTAAACTTTGTACATACAAAGGGAAGGCAGATAAGCACAAATATCAAATATTAAATATATGTGGGGCCACAACAAGAATTTCTGTATACCTTTTGTTTTGTATCCGATGAAGGCTTTTGCCAAAACGTCATAGTTTGTCTTGTCTTTCTATTAGTTTAGCTACTCTGTGCCGTTTTGTATTTATTTTACAAAGGGAAGGCACTCTATTGATTTCCTATTCGCTCTAATACAATTAGGGAGCCGCGATAGCTCAGTAGTTAGTGAACTGGACTACAAAGGACAAGGGGTAGGGTTCAATCCCAACTGACGGCTTCCGGGTTCATCCAGCCTTAAATGGGTACCGGATTTTTTTCTGGGAAAGTAAAGCAGCATGGGCGTAATACCGACCACATTACCCCAAAAATCATGTGCTGAAGGTCTGTAAAATATAGGGTCACTAACACCATATTTCCCTATATGCCACTTGGCGTGACGGGGTACTTTACTACTTTTTTTACTAATACAATTACGTGAAAAAACCTGGTAAAGAACATAATATATAAAGACCAGGAAAAGGTTCTGATAACAGAAGCAAACATAACAAAAGTTACATTAAATAATTATTCAGAAAATTATACAAAAAAAGCATTTTTTGTGTTTATATATATATATATATATATATATATATATACAGATAAATATATATATATATATATATATATATATATATATATATATATATAAACACAAAAAATGCTTTTTTTTGTATAATTTTCTGAATAATTATTTAATGTAACTTTTGTTATGTTTGCTGCTGTTATCAGAACCTTTTCCTGGTCTTTATATATTATGTTCTTTACCAGGTTTTTTCACGTAATTGTATTAGTAAAAAAAGTAGTAAAGTACCCCGTCACGCCAAGTGGCATATAGGGAAATATGGTGTTAGTGACCCTATATTTTACAGACCTTCAGCACATGATTTTTGGGGTAATGTGGTCGGTATTACGCCCATGCTGCTTTACTTTCCCAGAAAAAAATCCGGTACCCATTTAAGGCTGGATGAACCCGGAAGCCGTCAGTTGGGATTGAACCTACCCCTTGTCCTTTGTAGTCCAGTTCACTAACTACTGAGCTATCGCGGCTCCCTAATTGTATTAGAGCGAATAGGAAATCAATAGAGTGCCTTCCCTTTGTAAAATAAATACAAAACGGCACAGAGTAGCTAAACTAATAGAAAGACAAGACAAAACTATGACGTTTTGGCAAAAGCCTTCATCGGATACAAAACAAAAGGTATACAGAAATTCTTGTTGTGGCCCCACATATATTAATATTGATATTTGTGCTTATCTGCCTTCCCTTTGTATGTACAAAGTTTAACCCTAGATTATGATACATATCTGTGGGTCACATTTTCATGATATTGTGGTAACAATTACTACAACTTAATTGTTACATTTAGAGTTAGGAAAATATGATTTTCTTTGAACTTTTGCTACACAGCTGTGTGTTTACCCAAGCAGAGACACGGAAATCAGATTCTACAATAATTTCTTGAGTTGCGTTAGATTTGTAGCCTGAAATTCAAAAGCATCGTGCCATGGTTACCAGAGACTTTACGTTGTCTATTCTCACTGCTGCCATAAGTCTGTCAATACAGCTGTATGTTCAACTCCCTCAAAGTGCTGTTCGCTGTCTATCTCATATTACAAAGGTTTATTTGATGTCCCGCTGATGGCTGAGAAGATTTTTCGCACCATAATAAAAGTAAAACAAAATATATATATATATATAAAATTTCTTGAAAATTGGCGAAATTTATTTTTTTAAAACAGCGCCATTTCTACTAACTATACCGCCGTACTTTTTACGATGCACTTGAAAAAAAAATCCAAAATCAAAAGAAACAAATCAATCACTCAGGGGTCACTGGAAGTTGTAATTAAGAAGGTATATGAAAGGAGCGGGGGTGGGGATGTTTGCCCGCAGCAAACTGTGACGTTTCAAGAATTTATATTTTGAGATGGTAATTTTACAATGATATCGTAGGGTTCATTAACTGCGTTACTATGATTCCTTAGTGACTCTGTGGTCAAGTGTGCTCACTTCCTAATCAGAAGAGGTTTCCCAGGTTCATTTCCCAGCAGTGCTGGAATTTTTTTCGGACTGGCAATGTCCCCAAGGTTCACCAGCCTCTAAAAATAGTACCAGTTATTGGTTTTTGTGAGAAGTATCGGCAGCCTGACATGACACCGATCACATCACCTAAGATTGTGCACTGGTCATGTAAAAATATGGCCTCTTTAACCATATTCCCCATACACCTAGCAATGCAAGGGAAGGAAACTTTTACTTTTTTTACATACTAAGATTGGTCTGGCTCTAGTATTTTTGCTTATGTCTTCCAGTGTGACTTTGTAATCATAAACCCCTGTATGGTTATGGTTAAGGTAGGCCTCGGTATCACTGCAAATGAATTAAATCCCTAATTGCTCAACCGCCCATGCCAGTGGAATCATCCAAATTAATATTTCATCTCCAAACAAAGAAAGGTAGCTGCAGTCCCCATCATAGCAGTCTCAGCACACGCCAAAAGAGATAAGGCAAAACTGCACAGAAAATGAACACAGCCATCTGTTCCCCATCATATGATATCATTCATCGCAAGCAATCAGAATATTGAAACACGATCAAAACGGATGAAACACACAGCTCACGGTGTGCACAGAGCACTTAACTCAGTAGCTCCTGCGGCAAGCCGGACTAGGAATATGATGAAACTGCAACAAGGAACACCATTTAGACAAAGTCTATAATAGTCCCTGCTGCCTATCCGCCATATTGACCGGAAGTTCACGTCCTCCCTAAAATGCTGACCGTCCAATCTTTTGTTTTTAAATGTATAGCATTTGATGATGTTAAGACATTGTTTATTTATATATATATAAAATATACGCTGTGTTTCACTGTATTTTACATCTTATGATCCAGTACGTGTGTCTCAGCATACATCTGCTTAAAATTTCTTCCCTGACCTTTAGTATTCCTTGACTTCCGCAAGTTGATAGTTGTTTTTAATCACAAGACTAATAAATCTTATCAACCTGGGTATATGACATTTTCACATTTTCCTTCTTTTTGATGAATTGTTCACCAACATGCTCCTTCAGTATGATTTTTTTAGGGTGTTTATCTCTGGCATTTGCTTAATCAGAGTTAGTACGTATGTATGTTAATACCATATATAAATATATTTTGTGTATGTGTTGATGCTATAAGAAAATTAAATGACATAGATGTTGATCATTTAAGATTGTATGAATTTTTTTGTTTCTATAATAAAACATTACTTTCTCAAACATTTAATATATGTGCATGCTAAAAGCAGTAGAAAATATTGATATTCATATAATTAACACAATTTTAAAATATTGATGTTCATATATTTAACATCATTTGAAAATATTAATGTTCATATATTTCACACCTATTTAATGTCATATGACAGTGTCGGTATTCAAATACTTAACATATATGTTAACACCATATGAAAACAATAATGTTAATATATTTGACATATGTGCTGATGTCACAATATCTTCAAACATTTAACACAACCAAACCCTGATTTTTACCATCCCTGCGTGACAGACCCTAGAGACATCTTATGTTGTGCTTATTTTCAAGATGACTTTTAACTTTTGTTAAATGGACATGGGGCAACTGCCATATTGATTAAGTGCCTTAACATATTCCGTACTGCGAGCTCCAAAAACTGGCTCCAGTTACTGACACATTGAGCCCATAACCCAGTTTTTGCAGCTTTTAATTTATTGATGTTTTTTCAGTTATTTCTACTCATCATAGTAGATGTTTTCTACTCATTCATACCATCTCCGCAACGAAGGTTGGCTACCGTGGAGCGCCATTCTGCTCTGTCTCTTGCATTGATGGTGCAGGTTGTCATAGGCTGGTTTGTCCATTTTGATGCTACTCGTCCATGTTAGTCTTGGTCTGCCTCTGCCTCTTTTACCATTTATTTTCCCCTACAGGATTACTTTTAGTAGGCTGTTGTGTCTTTTAACATGACCCAAAAACTGCATTTCCACTAAAACCTGGCAACTTCCTTACATCCCATAGTAGGATTAAAAAAGGTAAAAATAAAAAAAATGATTCTCCAAAATAATTATGATGCAGTCTCTTGGCAGGACAAAGTCACTAACGTAGAATTATGGAAATGTACTGGTCAAATACCAGTGGATAAAGAGATACAGCGAAGACGATGGCGATGGATAGGACACACACTACGGAAGCCAACTGAGAGTATTACACAACAGGCCCTTTTTTGGAATCCCCAGGGGAAAAGACAAAGAGGGAGACCAAGGAATTCTTGGAGAAGACAGATCGAAGCAGAGATGAAGATGATGGGAAGACATGGAATGATCTTAAAAGAATGGCAAAAAACAGAACGACTTGGAAAGTGTTTGTTGAAGACCTATGCTCCACTGGGAGCTAAAAGGTAGAAGAAGAAGAAGTCTCTTGTTGCATCCATATTTTTATATACTTGCAAAACATGGCCCTTGACAGTAGTTGCTGAAGAAAATATAAATAAGATAATTTTTGTAAAATAAAAGAATACAAATTATGGGGATTGTTGTTGTCTGCGTTCACCAGCTTTATATCTCTAGCATAGTCCAAGGGGACTGAATTTTGGGTGAATATCACTTATATTTGACACTGACAGCTGTGAGCTAAGGTGTCCCCCACTATACAGGCAGATATTCTTTGACTTCAGAGGTGCTCACATATTTTTATCGTCAAGAGTTTTAACACTTGGGTAAATTTTTCCTATTAATTTTGCCCGGACAGCAGCCATTTTTGGCCTACTCTTTTCAATTCCCAACTGGCAAGGGTTCTTTAATGTGCGTCGAATGCACATGGGACTTCCTGTTTTTTCGTAGTTCTCCAAGAGGGCTACATCGGATCTCACTCTACCCAGAGAGCAAGAGAGGATAAAGCCACAAATTTAATTAAATTTTTAAAACAATTTATTTTCCACCACATGTGGTGGGAATTGAACCCAAGACCTTTTTGTCCAGAGGCCGATGTCTTACCTCTAGACCACCCAGCCCCAAATTATGGGGATGATATTGTTAAATTCTATGCTTCTCATATCTAGACCTTGTCACTGATGAGGACATCTGCGTCAGAATCCAACCAGTGATTGGAAAGTGTGATGAATTTCAGTGTCCCATTTTGTTTGTTTGTATTAGGATTGTCACCATTTTACTCTGGCAATGTCTATTAATACTGCAGCCTCTTTCTTGATTTTACAGGAAGATCTTTACATAGTTCACAAAACTCTGTACCACTGGATAGGGTCTCTAGATTAAATAGAAAAATTGTTAATTGGTGAAATGGTGAAAATTGTATTTTCATTATGAAATTTAGCTTGGGCAGAGGCCTTGTCTTAATGCCATGGGTTGATACAAGTGATACAAGAAAATACTTGTTCCCAGTGTCTACAAAATTTTGTATTTAAGTATTTGTACTTAAATAAATTGTGTTTTATAGTACACAATTGTTAGTCCAATTGATTCCAAATATTGTAATACTTTATTACTTTGATATTACTTGCTACAATCATCTTATTACCGCCACTACAACTACAATGTTCTAGACACCAGTCAAAGTGTCCTCAATTTTGATAAAGTGTTTAAAATGTGTGTGTGTGTGTGTTTGTACCATGTTAGTTGAGGACATGTTCATCTTTCTTTAAGTGTTCATCTCATGTTAACTGAGAACATGTTCATCTTTCTTGAAGTGTTCATCTCATGTTAACTGAGAACATGTTCATCTTTCTTGAAGTGTTCATCTCATGTTAACTGAGGACATGTTCATCTTTCTTGAAGTGTTCATCTCATGTTAACTGAGGACATGTTCATCTTTCTTATAGTATTTATCTCATGTTAACTGAGGACATGTTCACCTTTCTTGAAGTGTTTATCTCATGTTAACTGAGAACATGTTCATCTTTCTTGAAGTGTTCATCTCATATTAACTGAGGACATTGTTCATCTTTCTTGAAGTGTTCATCTCATGTTAAATGAGGACATCTTCAGCTTTCTTGAAGTGGTCATCCCATATAAACTGAGGACATGTTCATCTTTCTTGAAGTGTTCATCTCATGTTAACTGAGGACATGTTCACCTTTCTTGAAGTGTTCATCTCATGTTAACTGAGGACATGTTCATCTTTCTTGAAGTGTTCATCTCATGTTAACTGAGGACATGTTCACCTTTCTTGAAGTGTTTATCTCATGTTAACTGAGGACATTTTCAGCTTTCTTGAAGTGTTCATCTCATGTTAACTGAGGACATGTTCACCTTTCTTGAAGTGTTTATCTCATGTTAAATGAGGACATCTTCAGCTTTCTTGAAGTGGTCATCCCATATAAACTGAGGACATGTTCATCTTTCTTGAAGTGTTCATCTCATGTTAACTGAGGACATGTTCACCTTTCTTGAAGTGTTTATCTCATGTTAACTGAGGACATGTTCACCTTTCTTGAAGTGTTTATCTCATGTTAACTGAGGACATCTTCAGCTTTCTTGAAGTGGTCATCCCATATAAACTGAGGACATGTTCATCTTTCTTGAAGTGGTCATCCCATATAAACTGAGGACATGTTCATCTTTCTTGAAGTGTTCATCTCATGTTAACTGAGGACATGTTCATCTTTCTTGAAGTGTTCATCTCATGTTAACTGAGGACATGTTCACCTTTCTTGAAGTGTTTATCTCATGTTAACTGAGGACATCTTCAGCTTTCTTGAAGTGTTCATCTCATGTTAACTGAGGACATGTTCACTTTTCTTGAAGTGTTTATCTCATGTTAACTGAGGACATGTTCACCTTTCTTGAAGTGTTTATCTCATATTAACTGAGGACATGTTCACCTTTCTTGAAGTATTTATCTCATATTAACTGAGGACATGTTCACCTTTCTTGAAGTGTTTATCTCATGTTAACTGAGGACATGTTCACCTTTCTTGAAGTGTTTATCTCATATTAACTGAGGACATGTTCACCTTTCTTGAAGTATTTATCTCATATTAACTGAGGACATGTTCACCTTTCTTGAAGTGTTTATCTCATATTAACTGAGGACATGTTCACCTTTCTTGAAGTGGTCATCCATGTTAACTGAGGACATGTTCACCTTTCTTGAAGTGTTTATCTCATGTTAACTGAGGACATGTGTGTTCACCTTTCTTGAAGTGTTTATCTCATGTTAGTTGAGGACATGTTCATCTTTGAAGTGTTCATCTCATGTTAACTGAGGACATGTTCATCTTTCTTGAAGTATTTATCTCATGTTAACTGAGGACATGTGTGTTCACCTTTCTTGAAGTATTTATCTCATGTTAACTGAGGACATGTTCACCTTTCTTGAAGTGTTTATCTCATGTTAACTGAGGACATGTGTGTTCACCTTTCTTGAAGTTTATCTCATGTTAGTTGAGGACATGTTCATCTTTCTTGAAGTGGTCATCTCATGTTAACAGAGGACATGTTCATCTTTCTTGAAGTGTTTATCTCATGTTAACTGAGGACATGTGTGTTCACCTTTCTTGAAGTGTTTATCTCATGTTAGTTGAGGATATGTTCATCTTTCTTGAAGTGGTTATCTCATGTTAGTTGAGGATATGTTCATCTTTCTTGAAGTGGTTATCTCATGTTAGTTGAGGATATGTTCATCTTTCTTGAAGTGGTTATCTCATTTTAGTTGAGGATATGTTCATCTTTCTTGAAGTGGTTATCTTATGTTAGTTGAGGACATGTTCATCTTTCTTGAAGTGGTTATCTCATGTTAGTTGAGGACATGTTCATCTTTCTTGAAGTGGTTATCTCATGTTAGTTGAGGATATGCCTTGTGTTTATTTTTCTTGAAATTTGTGTCCTATGTAATTCTTCCATCCACAAACAGTAGCTACTCACCTTAAACCCAAGTGTGCTTGTTATTTTGAAAGATTTTATTATTAAACAGCCTTCTTAAACATCATGTACTCTTTATCTATCTTTGTTGACTAATTACTAATCCCTCTTTTCCATGACAGACTTTATTATAAATGTTTGTTCCCTCTAAAAAGCTCGCTGAAGCATTCTACATTTTGTTTACTCATAGAAATGCATTTTAAATAAACTTTCTTGTTTTATGTACATATTTAAACACAGGATAACAAGAAATATTTTTATTTACACATTATTACACATTCCAGCAGTATGTGGTATCATTATGTGCACATTTTAGTTGTAATATTTACAAAGTTCAGCATACTTTTATATTTTGCTGACATATTTTGACATGTATATCATAATGTATCAACATCCATGATACTCTAATGCTTAATTCATTGTTCTTTTTTTCTTCTTTATTTGCTTATAGGTAGATGTATGCACTATGTTTAAAAAATTGTGGTTCAGTACATCCATCTTCTTCATGCTTCCTTAGCTTTTGGTTTTATTTGCTTCATCCATCTATCTATCTATTGACCTTTTGAGCCGTAGCCGGCCCATAGGGCATAGACCAAGATATTCCTTCTCTTATCTAAATTTTTATTCTAGCAGTTTTCAATTCTTTTAAAGATATTTTATCAAATCTTGCCATTTGTCTCTGTTCTGTGCCAGCAGCTCTATCTCATTGAGGGAGCCAATTCCTGCTGCTCTTGCCTCTCTCATCAATGTTCTTCATCTCAGTGTCTCTCTGGGTCTTCCTCTTTTCTCTTACCTGTTGTTTCCACATGAGGGCTTGCTTTTTGCTATTCGGTTATTATCTCTTCTCATCACATGTCCAACATATGATATTTGCTTCATACTCACTGTTTATTAACATTCTAGAAGTATAGTCTAAACAGATCAGAAGCAGAACTGCAAAGGCAGCAGCGAATTTGAAAAACCTGGACAAAATAGGGAAATAAAAAATACTACTAAGCAAGAGATCAAAACTTAGAATATTCAACTCAAAATCATTGTCAACACTTACCTATACATGTGAAAGCTGGAAAACAACAGAAGAGATTGAGAAAAACTAAATGCTTTTAAAGACAAATGCCTAAGAAAAATACTATTTATAAAATGGAATTAATTCAAGACTAATATTACGAGAGAAATAGCTGTGCCATCTACAATCTCATTAACAATTAGGAAGAGAAGATGGATATTTGTTGAGAAGAGACAAGAGAATTCCAAAACAGTCTCTTCTATGAGAAACATCAGATAGAGTAAAAGTTGAAGACCATGAGGGACACCAAAAAAAACACTTATAAGTGAAGTAAAGTTGGCAGGCACATACTCATTAGATAAGATCGAATATCTCACCAAGAATAGATATGAATGGCAAAAAAAACTATGAGCCCTATGTGACATCTTGAGGTGCAGATAGGATCAAGATCTTGTATTGTCTCTTTGTTGCTCTATGTTATTTCTTATCCTTGACCCTTCCAGTGCTATCAGATGACACAAAGGGCTTGTATAGTCTCTTTGTTGCTCTATGTTATTTCTTATCCTTGACCCTTCCAGTGCCATCAGATGACACAAAGGGCTTGTATAGTCTCTCTGTTGCTCTATGTTATTTCTTATTCTTGACCCTTCCAGTGCCATCAGATGACACAGAGGGCTTGTATTGTCTCTCTGTTGCTCTATGTTATTCTTTATCCTTGACCCTTCCAGTGCCATCAGATGACACAAAGGGCTTGTACTGTCTCTCTGTTGCTCTATGTTATTTCTTATTCTTGACCCTTCCAGTGCCATCAGATGATACAGATGGCTTGTATTGTCTCTCTGTTGCTCTATGTTATTTCTTATTCTTTATCCTTCCAGTGCCATCAGATGACACAGAGGGCTTGTATTGTCTCTCTGTTGCTCTATGTTATTTCTTATTCTTGATCCTTGACCCTTCCAGTGCCATCAGATGACACAGAGGGCTTGTATTGTCTCTCTGTTGCTCTATGTTATTTCTTATTCTTGACCCTTCCAGTGCCATCAGATGACACAGAGGGCTTGTATTGTCTCTCTGTTGCACTATATTATTTCTTATTCTTGATCCTTGACCCTTCCAGTGCCATCAGATGGCGGCTTGTATAGTGTCCCACCAATTGTCTCTATTCTAGGCGAGCTGTTTGATTATAGTGAGTGTGTCTATTCCTGCCAACTTTGCCTCTTCTGTTAGAGTTCTTTTCAGAATTTCTTGAGGTTGTCCTCTTTTCCTCGGACCTGATGTTTCCCATTTGAAAGCTGCTTAGTAATTCTCTGGTCGTTTCTTCTAAATACAAGCCTGATGCATGTCCATCTTGTTTTTGTATATAGTAGACAAGATAAATGGTTGCATTGTCATTTCTCTTATTTTAGCATTAGTCTTGAATTCTTTCCATTTAATACAAAGTTTTTTCTTATGCATTTGTCTTCAAATGTGTTGAGTTTTTTATCAATCTCCTTTGTCATTTTCCAGCTTTTGCATGCATAATAATATTTTATAATATTTGTTATTCCTTTGTTCTTAATTTCTTTATGTAGTTTGTTTTAATCTTACACTATTTCTTCTTATTGTACTGTCTTAATTGTTTTTGTTTCTTCGTATGCTCTAATGTTATACCGTCTCTTGTTGCTTTGTTGTCTTGCTGTTGCTGCTCAGTCCCCCATCCACTTTTTTTTGCGGTTTTATTGTTTCAATCAGTTGTGTCCCCTATCTGTAATGCTAGCTGTGTCTATCTGCTGTCTTGTTATAAAACACTCTAACATTAGTGCCGTCTACCTGCTGTCTTGTCATTACATACTTTAACATTTGTACTATCTACCTTTTGTCTTGTTATAACACACTCTAACATTAGTACTGTCTACCTTTGTCTTGTTATAACACACTCTAGCATTAGTGCTGTCTGCCTTTTGTCTTGTTATAACACACTCTAGCATTAGTTCTGTCTACCTTTTGTCTTGTTATAATGCACTCTAACACCAATTCTGTCTATCTGCCACCTTACCATAATATATCCCCTAACACTAGCTGTGTCTATGTGCTGTCTTGTCATAATACACTTTTACACTGATTACGCCTGTTTTCTGTCGTGTCATAATACACCTTTACACTGATAACGTCTATTTTCTATCTTGTTATAATACACCTTTACACTTATTATGCCTGTTTTCTGTCTTGTCATAATACACCTTTACACTGATTACACCTGTTTTCTGTCTTGCCATACATGCCATAATAGTTGTTGTGTCAGAATGTAATCTTGCCATAAATATAATGTTTCATCACTGTATATACACTCAAAGAATATATTTTCTCACATATATGCCATATCATATTTTATTTATGTTCTTTACATAGAATTCAGAATAAAAATGATCTGCTGACCTGGTGGTTAATGGTTTGACTTTAGCTGTCATAAGTTCACTCTATATCTGAAAATAGGTACCACGCATTTTCTTTTAGTAAAAATAAATGTTGTGGTGTTATTTTCTTGCAACCATATCTTTATATGAGCAAGAAAGACAGAAAACAGAACAATATTTTCTCTTAAATAGAAAATTGTTAACACTTTTCTATTATAAATGCTAAACTGATATTGTTTTGTGGCTTCTTGGTTTAAGTGTGAATTATAATAAGGAGAAGTTAAGCTTTTTATTAATTTACCACCGATTAACTAGTTTATAGTCATCATCACATCATCATCATCGAGTGCCATCTCCACATCGAAGGTTGACTACCATGGAGCGCCATTCCACTCTGTCTCTTGCTTTGATGGTACAGATTGTCATAAGCTAATTTGTCTCTGTTTTGATGTTATCCATGTTAGTCTTGGTCTGCCTCTGCTTCTATTACCTTGTATTTTCCCTTCCAATATTACTTTTAGTAGGCTGTTGTGTCTTTAAAATGCCCCAAAAATCTCATTTGTCTTGTTCTAATTGTGTTTAGTAATTCTCTTTTAATTTTAGTTGTTTTAAAACTTCATCGTTTGTTCTCTTTTCTTTCCATCCAATTCTACCTATTCTTCTATAAATCCACATTTCAAAGGCTTCAATTTTCTTTTCTGTTTTCTTGTCTAATGTCCATGTTTCTGCACCATAAAGGAATATTGAGAAGATGTAACATTTTGCTATTCTTATTTTTAGCCCTGGTGTTATTTGTTTTGATGTTAGTATACTAATTACATTAAAATTACTTTTTGCCATTCCTATTCTTTTGTTTATTTCAGTTTTACATTTTCCATCACTGGTTGTAGTATGTCCCAGGTAGTTGTGGCTCAGAACTGTCTCCAGGCGTACTCCTTCAACTTTGACATTTATTTGTAGGTCTTGAGAATTTTCTTTCCTTGTGATCATAGTTTTAGTCTTTTTTATATTCATATCTAATCCATATTTTTTGCTTGTCATGTTTATTTCATTAAGTAATTCTTGTAGGTCTTTAGGATTTTCTGCTAGTAATACAGTATCATCAGCATATCTTAGGTTATTGATTATCTTTCCCTGAATGTTTAAGCCTGGCATTTCTGTGATGTTTTTAAAGATTTGCTCAGTGTATAGATTGAACAAGATTGGTGATAGGATAGTTTATAGTATGTAGCTAATATCACCACTAATCTATTAGTATCACTATTGGTAAGCATACACTGCCACTGATTGATTAGTATCACTGTTGAATAGCTTCTACTACCACTAATACAGTAATACCATTGGTATACATTTACCACCATCAATCTATTGGTATCACTTTTGATGAGTGTATACCAGAGACTTATATACTATAGTCTGTTTAAAAATTCATTAACACAATGTTCTTCGATTTTTTTTGGAAACTATTTGATTAATTGCAGTGAATTTTTTCATGCAGTCTTAGTTTTTCACCAACCTTAAGATTTTATAACATTTAAGTTCAAAGATAATCCAGATTTTGGTAAAAATCATTTTTTTTAAATATAATTTCAGGAAAATTACAAAAAAGGTGCCCTAAGGTATTTTTTTACATTAAATTACGTTTATTTTTAATGCTAAATCATATAAAGACGCATGAGGAAAATACATCATTGGTGGCATGATAATTACACCATTGGTGAAACGGTGCAGATTGGTTCATGTAAACGTTCCGTTTTCTTCCACCCGTTTCAGCTATACATTGACAGTGGTGTGTATTAATTAAACAGAAAAGCTGAATGGTTGGTAAAACTTAGAATTGGCTGTCCCAGCAGCTACAAACATTTTTTACAAAACTTAAAGAAGAAAAATGCTACAGGAGATTAGTTTTGTAAGGGAAAAAATATTTTATTAAGATCAAAGTGATGAACAGTGCCATACCAAGTTTCAATTTACCCTCTCACAAGGTTGCTAAGCTATGATTTTTTTTTTATGTTTCATCATCATGTGCCATACTGGTTGGTGTAGGCGATCATGTCTTTCCACAATCTTCTATCCACTGTACATCATCATATCAATTCTGCTGTTGACTGTTTTCCATGCCATGACACCAAGCTATCTAGTATTTTCTCTCTTTGTCATCTGAGGTCTCTCTTTCCTTGTATTTTGCCAGTTGTAACCAAGTATTCCAACTTTCCTCTTCTCATGATGTGCCCAAAAAATGTTGTTCTTTCTGATGTTTCTTAGGAGTTCCCTTTTTGTGTTAACCTCATTAAGAATGTCATCGTTAGTCTTTTTAGCTGTCCAGGGAACTTTCAACATTCTTCTGAGAAATCCCATCTCTGTGGCATCTAATAATCATCTTTTCATTTGTTTGTTTATTGTCCATGATTTGCTTCCATAGGTCAGAATTGGTTCTACATAGCACAGATGGACTTTCTTTCTCACTTCTATTGACATATTTTTGTTGCGTAAGACTTTTTTCATTTTCTGAAATGTTATTTTGGCCTTTTTTGGTAGAAGAATATTTATAAATTTATGAACAGACAATAGTGTCAGTATCAATAAGCTTATATCATCACTGGTCTACTAGTATCTTCTGGTCAGCTTATATCACATTGAACTACTAGTATCACTATTTATGGGCTTAATTCACCACTGATTTACCAGCAGCACTATTGGTCAGTTATAGTACCATTGGTCTTCTAATTTTACCTTTGGTCAACTTAAATACCACATGCTAACATCACCAATTAATGATGTCATATTACCAATGATTTTTGCATGCCACGAGTAATCTATTAAATTCACCTTTCATTTGTTTATGTCACCTTCGATTTGTGCATCAACAATGATCTGTTCATGTTACTCATCTGTTTGAAATTCTGATTGAGTCACACATCATTTGTTCTTGTCATAATCGAATGGTTCATAAAATTAAGGAACTGTTCATGTTACTCATCTGTTTGAAATTCTGATTGAGTCACACATCATTTGTTCTTGTCATAATCGAACGGTTCATAAAATTAAGGAACTGTTCATGTTACTCATCTGTTGGAATCACCAAATATTTCTTCATGTCACCTTTTTATTTGTTCATATCGCCAATAATCTATTCATAATTTTGCAGTTAATTTGTTTAATTTACCAGTTATCTGCTTATCTCACTTCTGACCCACTGAACTTACAAAGTTGACAGCAGTGCTGTACAATTTATTTATTAATATATAAGCAAGAAATAAACACAATTCTATTTTTCACCTCATGCTTTTGTTTGTGTATATTCATGCTGTTCTTTGATGTATGTGTTTGATTGTTAAGATTTGGATGCAGTAAAGAATGAGAATGGTGATTTAGTAGTAACAACTAGTGGTTTGACTATGGAGATCGTGGAAGGAACTAAAGCAATGACCTGGCTCTGCTAACTAGAGCAATGGTCTGGCTCTGCTAACTAAATTAATGGTCTGGCTGTGCTAACTAAAGCAATGGCCTGGCTCTGCGAACTAAAGTAATGGCCTGGCTCTGTTAACTAGAGCAAAGGTCTGGCTCTGCTAACTAAAGCAATGGCCTGGCTCTGATAACTAAAGCAAAGGTCTGGCTGTGCTAACTAAAGCAATGGCCTGGCTCTGCTAACTAAAGCAAAGGTCTGGCTGTGCTAACTAAAGCAAAGGTCTGGCTCTGCTAACTAAAGTAATGGCCTGGCTCTTTTAACTAGAGCAATGACCTGGCTCTGTTAACTAAAGCAATGGCCTGGCTCTGATAACTAAAGCAAAGGTCTGGCTGTGCTAACTAAAGCAATGGCCTGGCTCTGCTAACTAAAGCAAAGGTCTGGCTGTGCTAACTAAAGCAAAGGTCTGGCTGTGCTAACTAAAGCAAAGGTCTGGCTCTGCTAACTAAAGTAATGGCCTGGCTCTTTTAACTAGAGCAATGACCTGGCTCTGCTAACTAAAGCAAAGGTTTGGCTGTGCTAACTAAAGCAATGGCCTGGCTCTGCTAACTAGAGCAATGATCTGGCGCTGCTAACTAAAGCAAAGGTCTGGCTGTGCTAACTAAAGCAAAGGTCTGGCTGTGCTAACTAAAGCAAAGGTCTGGCTCTGTTAACTAAAGCAAAGGTTTGGCTCTGCTAACTAAAGTAAAGGTTTGGCTCTGTTAACTCTAAAGCAAAGGTTTGGCTCTGCTAACTAAAGCAAAAGTTTGGCTCTGCTAACTAAAGTAAAGGTTTGGCTCTGATAACTAAAGCGATGGCTTGGCTCTGTTAACTAAAGTAAAGGTTTGGCTCTGTTAACTAAAGCAAAGGTTTGGCTCTGCTAACTAAAGCAAAGGTCTGGCTCTGCTAACTAAAGTAAGGGTTTGGCTCTGTTAACTTAAGCGATGGCTTGGCTCTGCTGACTAAAGCAAAGGTTTGGCTCTGCTAACTAAAGCGATGGCCTGGCTCTGCTAACTAAAGCGATGGCTTGGCTCTGCTGACTAAAGCAAAGGTTTGGCTCTGCTAACTAAAGCGATGGCCTGGCTCTGCTAACTAAAGCGATGGCTTGGCTCTGCTGACTAAAGCAATGGCCTGGCTCTGATAACTAAAGCAAAAGGTCTGGCTCTGCTAACTAAAGCGATGGCCTGGCTCTGCCAACCAAAGTGATGGCCTGGCTTTGCTAACTAAAGCAAAGGTCTGGCTCTGCTAATTAAAGCGATGGCCTGGCTCTGCCAACCAAAGTGATGGCCTGGCTCTGCTAACTAAAGCAAAGGTCTGGCTCTGCTAACTAAAGCGATGGCCTGGCTCTGCTAACTAAAGTGATGGCTTGGCTCTGCTGACTAAAGCAATTGCCTGGCTCTGCTAACTAAAGTAATGGCCTGGCTCTGTTAACTAGAGCAATGACCTGGCTCTGTTAACTAAAGCAATGGCCTGGTTCTGCTAACTAAAGCAAGGTCTGGCTGTGCTAACTAAAGCAAACGTCTGGCTCTGCTAACTAAAGCAAAGGTCTGGCTCTGCTAACTAAAGTAATGGCCTGGCTTTGCTAACTAAAGCAAATATCTGGCTCTGCTAACTAAAGTAATGGCCTGGCTCTGTTAACTAGAGCAATGACCTGGCTCTGTTAACTAAAGTAATTGCCTGGCTCTGTTAACTAAAGCAGTGGTCTGGCTCTGCTAACTAAAGCAATGGCCTGGCTCTGCTAACTAAAGTAATGCCCTGACTCTGCTAACTAAAGCAATGGCCTGGCTCTGCTAACTAAAGCAATGGCCTGGCTCTGCTAACTAAAGCAATGGCCTGGCTCTGCTAACTAAAGTAATGGCCTGGCTCTGCTAACTAAAGCAATGGCCTGGCTCTGCCAACTAAAGTAATGGCCTGGCTCTGCTAACTAAAGCGATGGCCTGGCTCTGCTAACTAAAGCAAAGGTCTGGCTCTGCTAACTAAAGTAAAGGTTTGGCTCTGTTAACTAAAGCGATGGCTTGGCTCTGCTGACTAAAGCAAAGGTTTGGCTCTGCTAACTAAAGCGATGGCCTGGCTCTGCTAACTAAAGCGATGGCTTGGCTCTGCTGACTAAAGCAAAGGTTTGGCTCTGCTAACTAAAGCGATGGCCTGGCTCTGCTAACTAAAGCGATGGCTTGGCTCTGCTGACTAAAGCAATGGCCTGGCTCTGATAACTAAAGCAAAAGGTCTGGCTCTGCTAACTAAAGTAATGGCCTGGCTTTGCTAACTAAAGCAAAGGTCTGGCTCTGCTAATTAAAGCGATGGCCTGGCTCTGCCAACCAAAGTGATGGCCTGGCTCTGCTAACTAAAGCAAAGGTCTGGCTCTGCTAACTAAAGCGATGGCCTGGCTCTGCTAACTAAAGTGATGGCTTGGCTCTGCTGACTAAAGCAATTGCCTGGCTCTGCTAACTAAAGTAATGGCCTGGCTCTGTTAACTAGAGCAATGACCTGGCTCTGTTAACTAAAGCAATGACCTGGTTCTGCTAACTAAAGCAAAGGTCTGGCTGTGCTAACTAAAGCAAAGGTCTGGCTCTGCTAACTAAAGCAAAGGTCTGGTTCTGCTAACTAAAGTAATGGCCTGGCTTTGCTAACTAAAGCAAATATCTGGCTCTGCTAACTAAAGTAATGGCCTGACTCTGTTAACTAGAGCAATGACCTGGCTCTGTTAACTAAAGTAATGGCCTCGCTCTGTTAACTAAAGCAAAGGTCTGGCTCTGCTAACTAAAGCAATGGCCTGGCTCTGCTAACTAAAGTAATGGCCTGACTCTGCTAACTAGAGCAATGGCCTGGCTCTGCCAGCTAAAGTAATGGCCTGGCTCTGCTAACTAAAGCGATGGCCTGGCTCTGCTAACTAAAGCAAAGGTCTGGTTCTGCTAACTAATGTGATGGCCTGGCTCTGCTGACTAAAGCAAAGGTCTGGCTCTGCTAACTAAAGTGATGGCCTGGCTCTGCTAACTAAAGCAAAGGTCTGGCTCTGCTAACTAAAGCGATGGCCTGGCTCTGCTAACTAAAGTAATGGCCTGATTCTGCTAACTAAAGCAATGGCCTGGCTGTGCTAACTAAAGCAATGGCCTGGCTCTGCTAACTAAAGTAATGAAACAACAGTTTACTCAAGTATGTTTTCTGAGTGATTACAATAGTATGCTCATGAAATGCTAAGGAGTTAGGCGTGAAGGCACTGTTTTTTAGTCATTCAGGTCTGATTGAGATATGTTTCATCCTCATCCCTGGACAACCTTGGGATGAGGTGAAACCAACCAGCTGACAGCCTGGCTGCAACAGCTGCCCTGGACAACCTTGGGATGAGGTGAAACCAACCAGCTGACAGCCTGGCTGCAACAGCTGCCCTTTACAACCTTGGGATGAGGTGAAACCAACCAGCTGACAGCCTGGCTGCAACAGCTACCCTGGACAACCTTGGGATGAGGTGAAACCAACCAGCTGACAGCCTGGCTGCAACAGCTGCCCTTTACAACCTTGGGATGAGGTGAAACCAACCAGCTGACAGCCTGGCTGCAACAGCTGCCCTGGACAACCTTGGGATGAGGTGAAACCAACCAGCTGACAGCCTGGCTGCAACAGCTGCCCTGGACAACCTTGGGATGAGGTGAAACCAACCAGCTGACAGCCTGGCTGCAACAGCTGCCCTGGACAACCTTGGGGTGAGGTGAAACCAACCAGCTGACAGCCTGGCTGCAACAGCTGCCCTGGACAACCTTGGGGTGAGGTGAAACCAACCAGCTGACAGCCTGGCTGCAACAGCTGCCCTGGACAACCTTGGGGTGAGGTGAAACCAACAAGCTGACAGGCTGGCTGCAACAGCTGCCCTGGACAACCTTGGGATGAGGTGAAACCAACAAGCTGACAGGCTGGCTGCAACAGCTGCCCTGGACAACCTTGGGATGAGGTGAAACCAACAAGCTGACAGGCTGGCTGCAACAGCTGCCCTGGACAACCTTGGGATGAGGTGAAACCAACCAGCTGACAGCCTGGCTGCAACAGCTGCCCTGGACAACCTTGGGGTGAGGTGAAACCAACAAGCTGACAGCCTGGCTGCAACAGCTGCCCTGGACAACCTTGGGGTGAGGTGAAACCAACAAGCTGACAGCCTGGCTGCAACAGCTGCCCTGGACAACCTTTGGATGAGGTGAAACCAACCAGCTGACAGCCTGGCTGCAACAGCTGCCCTGGACAACCTTGGGATGAGGTGAAACCAACCAGCTGACAGCCTGGCTGCAACAGCTGCCCTGGACAACCTTGGGGTGAGGTGAAACCAACCAGCTGACAGCCTGGCTGCAACAGCTGCCCTGGAGACCTTGGGGTGAGGTGAAACCAACCAGCTGACAGCCTGGCTGCAACAGCTGCCCTGGACAACCTTGGGGTGAGGTGAAACCAACCAGCTGACAGCCTGGCTGCAACAGCTGCCCTGGACAACCTTGGGGTGAGGTGAAACCAACCAGCTGACAGCCTGGCTGCAACAGCTGCCCTTTACAACCTTGGGATGAGGTGAAACCAACCAGCTGACAGCCTGGCTGCAACAGCTGCCGTGGACAACCTTGGGGTGAGGTGAAACCAACAAGCTGACAGCCTGGCTGCAACAGCTGCCCTGGACATATGCAATGGACCAGGCTAATCTATTCTATCCATGAAACCAATTTTATTGCGGTCAGGAATTCCCCATATCCGCTCCACCACTTGTCACAGCATTTCCCAAAATTAAAAAATTAATCCGGTACCCATTTAAGGCTGGGTGAACCGGAAGCCGTCGGTTGGGATCAAACCCTACCCATGTCCTTTGTAGTCCAGTTTACTAACCACTGAGCTATCGCGGCTCCCATTTCCCAAAATGCATCTGTAAATTCTGTTCACAAGGTTGCTCTGTGCACGTCCTATTCACCTGCACAGACGACGATTGCGAATCTCCCTAGTCGCCTCATATGACATGCGTGGCAGGTAACAGCTGCTCTATTCTTTTCTCCAGGACCAGGTTGACATTCTGAATGTCCTTAGGGAGGCAGGGTACGATGATGATTCAATCAAAGAGCATGAATCTGCAACCATGTTCAGACTGTACGAACATCAGGTTAAACCTGTGCATGCCAGAAAGGAGCGTTACTTGGGGAAACACAGAAGAATAACAAATAAACACCGAATAGAAGTCATCAGTCTCCAAACACTGATGGACATATTTGGGATAAGATCTGAGCACTTATGGACAAGCCCAATGTGCCATGAGGATGATCCGTGGACTAAACTATTTGTATACAGCGATAATAGACAGTCAGGGTTTTGATTGTTCAATTGCTTTGATGTGATATAGCAGGCAAAGACTCACAACAGAGGTGAAGTTGCCAGCGATTCACAGCTGATCGCTTATACCAGTGAATCAGAACTACGCACACCAACCTCCACCTCTTTGTGGTGCCTCAAGTAACAGAATAAGAGACTTGTCAAATCTGCCAAGGTGAGTACAGATCGAGAGGAAAGGCAAGCCGGTATCCAAAAACGCCATGGTGAGAACGGATGTGTCTGGCCAAAAGGTGCAAATATCACCTTTTTTTTATTTTTTTACTGCGAGCAGCAACACAACGCATATACGCCCAGTTAGTGTCATTTTAATGAACAACGAAAAGGGATAACTTGCTTTGGGATTAATTATTCTGAACTATCCAGGACAAATACAATTAAGACAAGACAAATGAAATTTTTGGGGCATGTTAAAAGACACAACAGCCTACTGAAAGTAATATTGGAAGGAAAAATACAAGGTAAAAGAGGCAGAGTCAGATCAAGACTAACATGGACGAGTAACATCAAAAGATGGACAAGTCAATCTATGACATCCTGCACCATCAAAGCAAAAACAGAGTATGACGGCGATCCATGGTAGCCAACCTTCGTTGCGGAGAGGGCACTCGATGATGATGATCCAGGACAGCAACTATTCCTTTAGTCACTGGGTGATTGTAAGTGAGAGAGAGAGAGAGAGAGAGAGAGAGTGAGAGAGAGAGAGAGAGATGTCAATGACAATCTGGCAAGGAGAGAGGAACCACAATTTTAGAAGATTGGCCAGGAACTGTGCAGAATGGGAGGAATTTCTTCTTCTTCTTTCCTTACTCATTTGCATTTCACCGTCGAGGGGAGATATAATTTGCTGTATTTCTTCTGTTTGCCCCCACTGCTGTTATGTTCCTTTGTGTTTCTAATATTCCGTCAATCCACTTTTTTCGTGGTCGACCCTTGGGTCTGGTGTTCTCGCAACGTTTATTGAAGGCTCGTTATGTTATGTTTTGATCTTTCTGCTTTGTCACGTGGCCAAATCATTTCATCTGTTGTTTCTTTATATATTCTATGTCGGGGGTTAATCATAGCTTTTTCTCAGTTCTTCATTTCTGATTTTATCTCTCATGCTAGTATCTGTCAATCGTCCTACACATTTCATCTCAGTAGAGGATATTTTTTCTTATTGTTCTTGCATCTAGGGTCCAAGACTGACATTGGTGGCACAACGTTGGGATGAAGATTGTATTGTAGAGTGTATGTTTTGCCTCTAGAGTTATTTCCTTGTTGGACAATAGTGGTGAGAGCTGTTCATATATATATATATATATATATATTTAAATTAGTTTATAAATATTTTGTAGATAATGGATGCCTGTGGAATACCACCAAAAATTCTATCTATCTATCTATTGTCCTTTCGAGCCGAAGACAGCACATAGGGCAGAACCACAATCTCAAGTACAGAAACCTTGCGTGCCAAAATGGCACATATTGCTGAGATCACTGCTTCTAAAATCTATGGCTCTGTTTCCATAACAATACTTTTTACAATGACAGCTTGTCAAGCCATCTATCAACCTCCTTAGTCGCTTCTTACGACATGCCTGGAAGGTCACTATTCTTTACTTCCCTCATAACGAGGCCTCGGTTAAACACGCAGGAGACTAAAAATTACCAACATTATAAAAGATATATGTGACGGCTATACTTGCGCAGTTCGCACAGAGGAGGGAATGGGTGATTGGTTTTTGAATTAAACAGGAGTCAAGCGGATGTATACTATCACCATTGCTATTTGGAATTACCATTGATTACATAATGAGCAAATATTGCAAAGGCAATAATGGCACTAAATGACATTAAATGGTATGACAAGAATTAGTTGGAAGATCTACATTTCGCAGATGATATAGTGCTTCTAAGTGCCAATATCAACAAGATGCAAAATATCACAGATACAGTATCATCAATGGCGGAAAAAAGTATGATTAGAAATCACCAGGGATAAAACAAAAATAATGAAAAAAAAACACAATACTCTAGAGGGAGAAATACAGCTCTATTGCCAGGCAATGGAAAGAGTAGACCACTGCATATATATATATATATATATATATATATATATATATATATATATTATATATATATATCTTGGTAGCAATATAGATCAAGAAAGTGAAACAAAGAAAGATAGCAGAAGTAGGATAGCAGAATCAGCAAGGAATTAAAAAATCTGCACAAATATGGAAATCAACAATACTAAGAAAGAAAACCAAGTCAGAATATTCAACTCACGTATTGTTAACATTTACCTATGCTTGTGACAGCTGGAAATCAAAAGAGATTGAGAAAACACTAAACGCCTTTGAAGACAAATGCCTAAGGAAAATCTGCAATTAGGAAGAGAAGATGAACATGTGTCTGGCATGTGCTGAGAAGAGATAACAAGAGAATTCCAAAAACAGACTCTGCTATGGGAAACATCAGGATACAGAAAAAGAGGAAGACATAAAGCAACAATAAAAAGAACACTTATAAAAGAAGCAAAGATGGCAAGCTGCTGGAGAAAATAGTTGCCCGTGTCCTCACCTGTCACCTTGAACAGAAGCGCTCATTCCCACCCACACTCGGAGGTTATAGATACAACAAAGAGACATGGCTCAATGCGGCAGTATTTGCCTATGACGTCTTCGAAGGCTTCCACAGACGAGAGGAGACATGTGCTGCTGCTATAGATCTGGAGGATGCATACAACAGGGTACCATTTGAATACCTCATGCATATGCTCCTCAAACTGGCGGTGCACCCCTTCCTCATTACATGGATTCCGCGGCACTGTTTCATAGGAAGGTGATACTCATATGTGGAAGTGATTCGTCTCGTAATGACTTCCGTTTCCAAACATGGTGGAATGAGGTCACGTTCGCTGGACTGCTGCAGAAGTTGCATTAGGCAACTGATTCGCTTCGGTTCTACGGTGCAATTGTCTGCGTCTGAGCTAATCAACTGATCCAGTTAGCAAATTTCGCCGATGATAACAGGTTGTACTCACCTCATTGTTCTTCATTGTCAAGTCAAAGTTTGTGAATACGACCTTCCCTGCCTAACGATATATGCGAATTACGTCAATACATCGTGTGATGTTCCAAAACCGTCGATGTAATTGTATGACGCCAAGTTCTTGCATTGTACAACTCCTTGCTAAGCTCTGCTCAGTCTAGTCAGTAGCAGTTTTCACTTTGGAAATTGTGCATCAGCTTTTCGTGTGCTGTTGGCTGCTTTTACTATAGTAACTGGGATATTGTGAGTGCAGCCATTGTTGTGTGAGCTACGTCATCAAGTTAGTCGCATAGACCTAGGACGGTCGTACTCTAATCGATGAAAGACGGAGTGGGGTTTCGTACATGACTTGTCAGCATCGGTGAGACTCCCGGAAGTTCGTGATAGCTAGGAGGGTCTTATAGTCTGCTGTTTGATGTGTGATGGTGATGGTCTGATCACCAACTAATTACTACATCAAGCTTGGGCAGATGGTGCTCGTAAACCTTGGAGGGCCGACCATCTAAGGGCAGAATCCCCCTACAGAAAAGACAATCTGCTGCCTTGCAGGAAGACTAGGGACAATCAAAGGCTAAGGAAAGCGAACCTGAATAAAATGCTGGCTGAAATCGGATGCACTGGGCCACTTGCGCAGAACACAGTGCAACGTTTTAACAAGTAATCAGTCAGACTGGATCTAACAGACTCTAATTATGATAGAAACTACCACTGACCGGAAAGGCTTCAAGAAACAGCTGAATATAATACACTAGAATGCGGAGGGCATATACCACAAAAACAAGCTCTAACAATCAGACTAGCAGAGGAGGAGATAGATGTTGCCTGCATCCAGGAAACTCATTTTAATCGTCAGCACAGATTTATGATCAGGGGCTACCAAACATTTATACAAGACAGGGAAGGTCACAAGGGTGGAATTCTTATACTTATTAAAAATTCCATCCCAGCAAAACTGATAGATATAGTCACAAACGGAGAGGCAGAGATCATTGGTACAGACCTATACATTAACTCCGCTAGTATAAGGATATTTAATATATACTGTTCAAATATCAAATTACTGAAGCTGGAGTCAATGGAAATAACACCATCAAAGTGTCTGGTAGTAGGAGACTTTAACAGCCACTCTGAAAGATGGGGATATAAGGAGTCCAATGTTCGAGGTGAAGAAGTGGAAGAATGGGAAATAGACAACAATCTATTCCTCATAAACTCTAGAGAGGACACCCCAACCTTCTACTCAAGAAGATAGAAAACAACTTCCACTCCCGACCTAGCATTTGCAACTGGAGACATATCTTTCAAAATAACCAGAAAAGTGCTGAACCAACTTGGAGATAGTGACCATAGACCAGTCAAACTTTCAGTGGCTCTTGCTCATAAACATGAGTTGCAAATACCTCTTCCCCGCTGGAACTATAAGAGAGCAGATTGGACAAAGTTTGCAAGGCTCACTATGCCTATATTGCGCCTATCAACACCCACGAAAAGAAGGTCAATAATATGATAGAGCGGTTAACAAATGGAATCCTGAGAGCTGCTAAAGAATCCATTCTAGAGGAGCAAGAAGAAACTACAAGCCATACTGGAGCAAGGAAATACAAAGACTAGAAGAGGAACTGGACTCTGCCAGAGAACTAGCTGAAACATCACACAACACAGAGAGCAACATTGCCTACAAAGCAGCCTCGGCCAAATACAGACGTGAGGTCATGATATCAGCAAGACAGAGCTGGATGGACAAAACAGAGAGCCTTAATCTAGACAGAAATGGTCATAAACTATGGAAACTTGCGAAAGCTCTGAGCTACGAAAACAACTGCCGACCTCCAATATCATTAGCACACAATCAGAACATCCTCACAGGCAAAAGGGCAGCAAATCTACCGATAGAGACTTACAAAAACATTAGTAAACATTCCAATAGACAAACCGAAAGCTGCAAGACGGGAAAACCAAGATGCAAAACACGTGCCTTTAGCACCAGAAGAGCATCAGAAGACCATCTTTACCCCAACTGAATTAGATGTTGCCCTCAAAGGATTGAAGCTCAAAAGTTCCCCTGGTAAAGATGGAATCTCCAGCGAAATGCTCCTAAATCTGGGACAGAAAGCCAAGAGCCAGCTTCTAAGGATAATGAATGCTAGCTGGAAGAGAGGTCATGTGCCGGCAATCTGGAAAGAAGCTATTATGGTGCCCATCCTCAAGTGTGGAAAAGACCCACTAGATCCAAGTAGCTATAGACCAATTAGCCTACTGAGCTGCCTGAGTAAACTCATGGAAAGGCTGGTTAACAGAAGACTTATGTGGCATTTGGAGACAAAACAACAAATCGTACCACAACAAAGTCGCTTCCGTCAGCACAGATCAACTGAAGACCTGGTCACCTACATTGCACAGGAAATAGAGGATGCTCTACAAGAAAAGAAACACACACTGGCAATGTGGGTCGACATGGAGAAGGCTTTTGGCGAGCGGTTTAAAGAACACGCTTTTTAGACTTGACATCCAGGGTCGTTTATTCAATTGGGTCTCTCAATACCTTCAGGATAGAACGGCCAGAGTACAAGTTCAAGGTCAACTAAGTAAGAAGGTCTCTATCGAACAAGGTGTCCCACAAAGCGGAGTCTTGTCCCCAACGCTCATTTTAATTTTCATAAATGACATCGAAATGGACATTCCACCCAGAAAACACTCAGCAATATACGCAGATGATCTGGCGTTATGGGCTCGCGAGGAAAGTATTTCGGTGGCTGGACCCAGGATGCAAGATGCCCTAGGTGAAATTGAAAAATGAACAAACACCTGGTTCTTACCAATCAACGAAAAAAAACTACATATACACAATTTTCAGCCTATCAAGAAACATACTCTCTGCAAACTTGAAGATAAAAGACCATACACTCCCTATTGACCAAAACCCAACATATCTTGGCGTCACCGTGAATCGCAGAATGACTTGGGAAAATCAAATAGACCGAGCAAGGAAAAAAGCCAGAAAACGAACAAATATTATGAAGAAATTGGCAGGAACGGACTGGGGGAGACAGCAATATTTTGAAAGACTATACGTAGGAAGAGTCAGACCAGTTCTAGAGTATAGAGTCACAGCCTTGGCTATGGCTTCCAAATCACACTTTAGCAAAATAACAGAACACAGAACCAAGCTGCCCGTATCATCACTGGTGCTATGAAATCTACACCTATCAAGACTCTAGAAACAGTAACAGGTTTACAACCCTTAGATGACAGACGGGTCACTAAAGTATTGCAACAAGCGGAGAAATATAGAAGGCTCCTTAGTCAGCCCATACACCAAAGAATAACTGGTTCCAGAATTGTACGACTAAAGAGGAGCAACTTCGCTGCAATTGCCAATGAACTAACTACTGGAGACCCAGTACTTTCCCAAACAATATCGAAACCCTTGGGCCCATCTGATATGTCTCCTCATGGAAAACATAAAATACCAGAACTTAAGGAAAATATAACAGGAATCATGAAAAAAGGCACCCAATCAGACCCAGAAAGAAAACACGTAGCAGAAAAACACATACACGATACCTACCCACATGACTCTTGGTCCCACAGATGGCTCTGCTACAAATGCCACCAGAAATGGAGGAGGAGGTGTGTGCTTGACGCTGAATAATCAGGACGAGATCACTAAGTCAATAGCTACAGGACAATTCTCAAACAACTTTAAAGCAGAAACTGAGGCCATCAGAGATGCTGCAACACTGGCTACTCAACACAAGAATAACATGCACAATAAATTTGTGATTCTGACTGATGCATTGTCAGTAATATCAGCTCTAAAATGTCCCAAGAACAATGAACTAGATGACTTGAGAACTACCCTGGACCAACTATGCAATAACTTCCAGAGAGTAGTCATTCAGTGGATACCATCACACTGTAATATACACGGGAACGAACGCGCAGACACATTAGCTAAAGAGGGAGTGAGACTATTACAAGAGAACCATCCGCTCAGTTATGATGAAGCCAAATCGATCCTCAAAGGTTAGTACCATGAAAAATGGAAACGAGAACACCCAAAGCATAACGAGAATGATGGATACCACCAACTATCAAGGAGGGATCAAGTCATCATACTTCGCCTACGCACTGGCCACAATAGAATGAGAAATCACATGTTCACCAAATTCAAAATAGGTACAACCAGCATATGCCACTGTACACTGGACAATATGACTACAAAACATATTCTACAGGATTACCCCCCGTACACAGACCTGAGAAGAGCAATGTGGTCCACGTCCACCTCCCTGGAAGAGAAACTATATGGGGCAATCGATTCGCTTAAACAGGCAGCTGACTTCATGAGAGAGTCTTGAATCCTACTCTGATTGAGTCTTGATCGCAGACAGAGAGAGAGAGATAGATAGAGAGAGATAGATAGAGAGAGATAGAGAGAGAGAGAGAGAGAGAGAGAGAGAGAGATAGAGAGAGTTGTGGAAGTTGGTCTTCCGAGCCAACATCCATTTGTCCAGGGCTGCCACAAGGTTCACCATTGTCACCAGTTCTATTTAATGTGTACACAATAACGATCACGGAACAACAACTGGATGGGAGGGAAGAACTATGACTTTTGCTGATGATTTTCTGGTATATCGACAGGGAAGAAACAGACGGGAAATCGCCACCACAATGCAAGACGAACTCGATCGCATTTCTTCCTGGTGTGGGGTTTCAGGTGCCTTGGTTAATCCTAATAAAGTATCAGTTTCATGGTTCTCCCTTAACAATCATATTGTTAATACGACCACACCGGTAGTACGAATGGGAGCTGATGAGGTGACCAGGGACAAGTTGATGACATACCTCGGAGTTAAGTTTGATCGCAGCCTGTGTTTTCGGGATCACGTCAACCATGTGATAACAAAATCCTACAAAGGATTAGCCGCCTTGAAGGTCATGGCAGCTGCCAACATCGAGCAGAGGCTACTTACTCTTCTGTTCCAGGGATTAATCCTCGCACCAATCCAGTATGCCCTGGCAATTTTTACTGACAACAGAGAGACAATACAAGCCCTCTGTGCCATCTGATGGCACTGGAAGGTCAAGGATCAAGGATAAGAAATAACATAGAGCAACAGAGAGACAATACACGCCCTCTGTGTCATCTGATGGCACTGGAAGGCTTAAGGATCAAGGATAAGAAATAATATAGAGCAACAGAGAGACAATACACGCCCTCTGTGTCATCTGATGGCACTGAAAGGGTCAAGGATAAGATAATAACATAGAGCAACAGAGAGACAATACAAACCCTCTGTGCCATCTGATGGCACTGGAAGGGTCAAGGATCAAAGATAAGAAATAACATAGAGCAACAGAGAGACAATACACGCCCTCTGTGTCATCTGATGGCACTGGAAGGGTCAAGGATAAGATAATAACATAGAGCAACAGAGAGACAATACACGCCCTCTGTGTCATCTGATGGCTCTGGAAGGATAAGAATAAGAAATAACATAGAGCAACAGAGAGACAGTACAAGCCCTTTGTGTCATCTGATGGCACTGAAAGGGTCAAGGATAAGATAATAACATAGAGCAACAGAGAGACAATACAAACCCTCTGTGCCATCTGATGGCACTGGAAGGGTCAAGATAAGATAATAACATAGAGCAACAGAGAGACAATACAAACCCTCTGTGCCATCTGATGGCACTGGAAGGGTCAAGAATAAGAATAAAAACATAGAGCAACAGAGAGACAATACACGCCCTCTGTGTCATCTGATGGCACTGGAAGGGTCAAGAATAAGAAATAGCATAGAACAACAGAGAGACAATGCAAGCCCTTTGTGTCATCTGATGGCACTGGAAGGGTCAAGAATAAGAAATAACATATAGCAACAGAGAGACAGTACAAGCCCTCTGTGTCATCTGATGGCACTGGTCAAGGATCAAGAATAAGAAATAACATAGAGCAACAGAGAGACAATACAAGCCGTTTGTGTCATCTGATGGCACTGGAAGGATCAAGAATAAGAAATAACATAGAGCAACAGAGAGACAATACAAGCCCTTTGTGTCATCTGATGGCTCTGGAAGGGTCAAGAATAAAAAATAACATAGAGCAACAGAGAGACTATACAAGCCCTCTGTGTCATCTGATGGCACTGGAAGGGTCAAGAATAAGAAATAACATAGAGCAACAGAGAGACAGTACAAGCCCTCTGTGTCATCTGATGGCACTGGAAGGGATCAAGAATAAGAAATAACATAGAGCAACAGAGAGACAATACAAGCCCTTTGTGTCATCTGATGGCTCTGGAAGGGTCAAGAATAAAAATAACATAGAGCAACAGAGAGACTATACAAGCCCTCTGTGTCATCTGATGGCACTGGAAGGGTCAAGAATAAGAAATAACATAGAGCAACAGAGAGACAGTACAAGCCCTTGTGTCATCTGATGGCACTGGAAGGGTCAAGGATCAAGAATAAGAAATAACATAGAGCAACAGAGAGACAATACAAGCCCTTTGTGTCATCTGATGGCTCTGGAAGGGTCAAGAATAAAAAATAACATAGAGCAACAGAGAGACTATACAAGCCCTCTGTGTCATCTGATGGCACTGGAAGGGTCAAGAATAAGAAATAACATAGAGCAACAGAGAGACAATACAAGCCCTCTGTGTCATCTGATGGCACTGGAAGGGTCAAGGATCAAGAATAAGAAATAACATAGAGCAACAGAGAGACAATACAAGTCCTTTGTGTCATCTGATGGCACTGGAAGGATAAAGAATAAGAAATAACATAGAGCAACAGAGAGACAGTACAAGCCCTTTGTGTCATCTGATGGCACTGGAAGGATAAAGAATAAGAAATAACATAGAGCAACAGAGAGACAATACAAGCCCTCTGTGTCATCTGATGGCACTGGAAGGATAAAGAATAAGAAATAACATAGAGCAACAGAGAGACAATACAAGCCCTCTGTGTCATCTGATGGCACTGGAAGGATAAAGAATAAGAAATAACATAGAGCAACAGAGAGACAATACAAGCCCTCTGTGTCATCTGATGGCACTGGAAGGGTCAAGGATCAAGAATAAGAAATAACATAGAGCAACAAGAGACAATACAAGATCTTGATCCTATCTGCACCACAAGATGTCACATAGGGCTCATAGATATTTTTGCCATTTATATCTATTCTTGGTGAGATATTCGATCTTATCTAATGAGTCTATGCCTGCCAACTTTACTTCACTTATAAGTGTTTATTTTTTGGTGTCTCTCATGGTCTTCAACTTTTACTCTATCCTGATGTTTCTCATAGAAGAGACTGTTTTGGAATTCTCTTGTCTCTTCTCAACAAATATCCATTTTCTCTTCCTAATTGTTAATGAGATTGTAGATTGCACAGCTATTTCTCTCATCTCGTAACATTAGTCTTGAATTAATTCTATTTTATAAATAGTATTTTTCTTAGACATTTGTCTTTAAAAGCATTTAGTTTTTCTCAATCTCTTTTGTTGTTTTCCAGCTTTCACATGCATAGGTAAGTGTTGACAATGATTTTGAGTTGAATATTCTAAGTTTTGATCTCTTGCTTAGTATTTTTTATTTCCCTATTTTGTCCAGGTTTTTCAAATTCGCTGCTGCCTTTGCAGTTCTGCTTCTGATCTCTTTAGACTATACTTCTAGAATGTTAATAAACAGTGAGTATGAAGCAAATATCATATGTTGGACATGTGAAGAGAAGAGATAATAACCGAATAGCAAAAAGCAAACCCTCATGTGGAAACAACAGGTAAGAGAAAAGAGGAAGACCCAGAGAGACACTGAGATGAAGAACACTGATGAGAGAGGCAAGAGCAGCAGGAATTTGCTCCCTCAATGAGATAGAGCTGCTTGCACAGAACTGAGACAAATGGCGAGATTTGATAAAATATCTTTAAAAGAATTGAAAACTGCTAGAATAAAAATTCAGATAAGAGAAGGAATATCTTGGTCTATGCCCTATGGGCCGGCTATGGCTCAAAAAGTCAATAGATAGATAGATGAAGCAAATAAAACCAAAAGCTAAGGAAGCATGAAGAAGATGGATGTACTGAACCACAATTTTTTAAACATAGTGCATACATCTACCTATAAGCAAATAAAGAAGAAAAAAAAGAAAATGAATTAAGCAATTAGAGTATCATGTTTGTTGATACATTATGATACATTATGATATACATGTCAAAATATGTCAGCAAAATATAAAAGTATGCTGAACTTTGTAAATATTACAGCTAAAATGTGCACATAATGATACCAAATACTGCTGGAATGTGTAATAATGTGTAAATAAAAATATTTCTTGTTATCCTGTGTTTAAATATGTACATAAAACAAGAAAGTTTATTTAAAATGCATTTCTATGAGTAAACAAAATGTAGAATGCTTCAGCGAGCTTTTTAGAGGGTACAAACATTTATAATAAAGTCTGTCATGGAAAAGAGGGATTAGTAATTAGTCAACAAAGATAG
The DNA here is from genome assembly GCA_032433765.1 of Megaustenia siamemsis. Lineage (NCBI taxonomy): Eukaryota > Metazoa > Mollusca > Gastropoda > Stylommatophora > Ariophantidae > Megaustenia > Megaustenia siamemsis. The sequence continues at coordinate 8,317,699 of JAVIAB010000091.1, read as the reverse complement.
ATAAAGAGTACATGATGTTTAAGAAGGCTGTTTAATAATAAAATCTTTCAAAATAACAAGCACACTTGGGTTTAAGGTAAGTAGCTACTGTTTGTGGATGGAAGAATTACATAGGACACAAATTTCAAGAAAAATAAACACAAGGCATATCCTCAACTAACATGAGATAACCACTTCAAGAAAGATGAACATATCCTCAACTAACATGAGATAACCACTTCAAGAAAGATGAACATGTCCTCAACTAACATGAGATAACCACTTCAAGAAAGATGAACATATCCTCAACTAACATGAGATAACCACTTCAAGAAAGATGAACATGTTCTCAGTTAACATGAGATGAACACTTCAAGAAAGATGAACATGTTCTCAGTTAACATGAGATGAACACTTCAAGAAAGATCAACATGTTCTCAGTTAACATGAGATGAACACTTCAAGAAAGATGAACATATCCTCAACTAACATGAGATAACCACTTCAAGAAAGATGAACATATCCTCAAATAACATGAGATAACCACTTCAAGAAAGATGAACATATCCTCAACTAACATGAGATAACCACTTCAAGAAAGATGAACATATCCTCAACTAACATAAGATAACCACTTCAAGAAAGATGAACATATCCTCAACTAACATGAGATAACCACTTCAAGAAAGATGAACATATCCTCAACTAACATGAGATAACCACTTCAAGAAAGATGAACATATCCTCAACTAACATGAGATAACCACTTCAAGAAAGATGAACATATCCTCAACTAACATGAGATAACCACTTCAAGAAAGAACATATCCTCAACTAACATTAGATAACCACTTCAAGAAAGATGAACATATCCTCAACTAACATGAGATAACCACTTCAAGAAAGATGAACATGTTCTCAGTTAACATGGGATGAACACTTCAAGAAAGATGAACATGTTCTCAGTTAACATGAGATAACCACTTCAAGAAAGATGAACATGTTCTCAGTTAACATGAGATAACCACTTCAAGAAAGATGAACATGTTCTCAGTTAACATGGGATGAACACTTCAAGAAAGATGAACATGTTCTCAGTTAACATGAGATGAACACTTCAAGAAAGATGAACATATCCTCAACTAAAATGAGATAACCACTTCAAGAAAGATGAACATGTCCTCAAATAACATGAGATAACCACTTCAAGAAAGATGAACATGTTCTCAGTTAACATGGGATGAACACTTCAAGAAAGATGAACATGTTCTCAGTTAACATGAGATGAACACTTCAAGAAAGATCAACATGTTCTCAGTTAACATGAGATGAACACTTCAAGAAAGATGAACATATCCTCAACTAACATGAGATAACCACTTCAAGAAAGATGAACATATCCTCAAATAACATGAGATAACCACTTCAAGAAAGATGAACATATCCTCAACTAACATGAGATAACCACTTCAAGAAAGATGAACATATCCTCAACTAACATGAGATAACCACTTCAAGAAAGATGAACATATCCTCAACTAACATGAGATAACCACTTCAAGAAAGATGAACATATCCTCAACTAACATGAGATAACCACTTCAAGAAAGATGAACATATCCTCAACTAACATGAGATAACCACTTCAAGAAAGATGAACATATCCTCAACTAACATGAGATAACCACTTCAAGAAAGATGAACATATCCTCAACTAACATGAGATAACCACTTCAAGAAAGATGAACATATCCTCAACTAACATGAGATAACCACTTCAAGAAAGATGAACATGTTCTCAGTTAACATGAGATGAACACTTCAAGAAAAATGAACATGTCCTCAACTAACATGAGATAAACACTTCAAGAAAGATGAACATGTTCTCAGTTAACATGAGATGAACACTTCAAGAAAAATGAACATATCCTCAACTAACATGAGATAAACACTTCAAGAAAGATGAACATGTTCTCAGTTAACATGAGATGAACACTTCAAGAAAGATGAACATGTTCTCAGTTAACATGAGATGAACACTTCAAGAAAGATGAACATGTTCTCAGTTAACATGAGATGAACACTTCAAGAAAGATGAACATGTTCTCAGTTAACATGAGATGAACACTTCAAGAAAGATGAACATGTCCTCATTTAACATGAGATGAACACTTCAAGAAAGATGAACATGTCCTCAACTAACATGGTACAAACACACACACACATTTTAAACACTTTATCAAAATTGAGGACACTTTGACTGGTGTCTAGAACATTGTAGTTGTAGTGGCGGTAATAAGATGATTGTAGCAAGTAATATCAAAGTAATAAAGTATTACAATATTTGGAATCAATTGGACTAACAATTGTGTACTATAAAACACAATTTATTTAAGTACAAATACTTAAATACAACATATTGTAGACATTGGGAACAAATATTTTCTGTAAAATCATGTCTGTCTAAAGTATTATCAGTCAATATTATTCCTCTGTCAATGGAGTTCTGAGGCATTGATTTAACTGTAAGCATTCTCTATCTTCAGCCGCGATAGCTCAGTGGTTAGTGAACTGGACTACAAAGGACAACAGGTAGGGTTCGATCCCAACTGATGGCTTCCAGCTCACCCAGCTTTTAATGGGTACCGGATTTTTTTCTGGGAAAGTAAAGCGGCACGGGCGTAAGACCAACTATATTACCCCAAAAATCATGTGTCGAAGGTCTGTAAAATTTATGGTCACTAACACCATATTCCTATATGCCACATGGCGTGACGGGGGTACTTTACTTTTTTTTTTTTTTTTTTACTATTCTCTATCTCATTCTCTATATCATTCTCTATTTAAAACTTAAATGGGAAAGCCAGTACAAGAAACCAATTATAAGGTAAATAGATAACATGAAATTAACAGAAGAAACTACCTAGAGTCATTTCAATTTGGAGCTCAGTAGTTAGTTTTTAGTTCTGAGTGATTTACAAAACGTAGAATTTTCAACTCAAACGTATTATCCACCTTCACTTATGTGCGTGAAAGCTGGAAAGTGAAGAATGAGATTGAGAAAAAACTCAACATATTTGAAGACAAATGCCTAAGAAAGATACTTTGCATTAAATGGAATGAATTAAAAACTAATGCTGAAATAAGAGAAATGGACAAACAACCATTTATCTCATCTACAATTAAGAAAAAAAAGGGGGACATATGTCAGGCCTGTATTTAGAAGAAACAACCAGAGAATTACTAAGCAGCTCTCAAACTGGAAACATCATGTCAAACGAAAAGAGGATGACTTTGAAAAACACTGAAAAAAAAACTAGAACAAAAGAGGCAAGGTCGGCAGGCATAAACTCACTCTCTATAAATAAACAGCTCGCCCAGAATAGAGATAATTTGCAGGAGACTCTGCTAGCTCTATGTGTCATCTTATGGCACTGGAAGGATCAAGAATCAAGAATTCTCTGTGTTGCACAGCAGTTCCCTTAGAGTGGGTGAAATTCTGTCTCCTCTTTGATGTTGTCTACCCAACACTTCCATATGCCTGGCTTACTTTATTCTTCCTATCATAATTTATAAAATTGTTGTTTTAGCCAGTCTTAATGAAAGGGACACATGGAATACCATTTCAGTTGATTCGTTTTCATCGCAGTAAGAAATTTATCAGTTGAAAATTAAAAATAATAGGCTGTAGGCCGCTGCCTGAGGAACTCAAGCACCTGCAATTGCAAGAATGGTAGCCCATCAGCTGATGTACACCTCACCTCAACCTGAAAGTCACTTTCCCAGGAAACTGAGTCAGAACAGGATGGTTAATAGAGACAAGGATCTCTGAGTTCTCTGTATTGGTGGCATTTACTGATATAAAAGATCTATAGTCCATTCAGAAATTCATAATCACACCTGAATTAGCTTTGCATCATAACCGCTAGTTATTTTGGTTTCAAATTTTGCATGCAATCTTAGAATATTGATGATGCAAAGATTTTGTATTTTTTATTCCACAGACACAACAGATTTTGCACATCCGCGAATTCCTTTGATCTTTTATGACGATATCACACAAGTTGATTCAAATTTTAGAGTTTACAGTAATCGTGTTAAATTTTCCAGTTTACTGCAATTCTTGTCAGATGCGTATCTACATAGTGCTTAATTGTGGGTGTTGTTCGTTATGTGTATTTGCAAACATGAATTCAATTGGTTACAATTAGTCTTGTCCTTCGGTCATCATTAGACCCCAGGACGTCCTAACTGCAGCTGGAATTGAATTCATCTTAATTTTAATCATTCTGAATCTGACGATTCCAAGAGGTTGATAATCATTACTGGCTGGACAAATAGTAATCCATCTCATTTCCAGTACTCATCTTCCACCCGCAGCACATGTTCAACACACTTCTTCCAGAACGGAATGTCTATTTTTGAGAGAGACTCGTGTGTCAGAACTTCAACATCACACATTTTAAACGTCCTGTTCTGTTCTGCAACTTGTCCTTTGACGTAAGCCCAAACAAGTTCGATTGGATTAAGGTGCGCATGATATGCAGGGAGTTGAAGAGAGGTGTGGCCATATTTCTCAATGACTTTGTCAAAATGGTACACCTTTTTCTTATTCGTATTCTTCACAAGTTGTAACAATTCGGGTTTTAAATGTGTCGTCAAATTTGGTATTTTCATTCGCAAGCCATGTCCTAATTTGCTCTTTTGTATTTGATGCAGTAGGCACTTTGTCTTCCTCTGACACGACATTGTGGTATGATGCATTTTCCATGACTATGCATGAAGGTCTCTCCAGGATTGGTAAAAGATCGTTCTCCAACCAGTGCCTGAAAATGTTTCCATTCATTTCAGTATGGTAGTCCCTACCGTCGGTACTTTTTGATTGGAAAATCAAAAGCTGTCAACTTTCCTTTTCCTTCCTTGATTGACATGAGTGAACTCTGAGTCTTGTTTAATCCAACGAGAAAATGACGATTTATTAAGACCAAGCACAAGTTGCGTTTGTCTCGCTGGGTCATGAATATCACAATATAAATGCCCCATCTTGGATTCCCTAAGGAAGTGCTGATATAGTAAAACAGTAACCTTTTGCATAGTTATAAATTTGCATTTCAAACTCATTGTAATTTAGATATAAATGTTGGTATTTAAAGTCAACAAATTGTCTACTGAGTCTTCACAAAATTAATAAAGATATGCCTTTCCTTCGGTAATTAATGCCAAGGGCGTGGTGCGTCATGTCATTCAATAACAATTCAGTTTTGTGCACTGGATTTTCCTGAAGTTAGTGTTTCTGCAATAGCCAAACTATTTTACGTGAACGACCGCACCAAATTAATGTTTATATCCTAAAATGGTGTCAAATTTGAACAGGGTGAATTTAATATAGCCTAAAGAAGAAAACTTTTAAACTAGATTAAATTTCTCAGAACAAAAAATATTTCTATAACGTCATCAATATTCTAAGATTGCATGCAAAATTTGAAACCAAAATAACAAGCGGTTATGACGCAAAGCTAATACAGGTGTGATTATGAATTTCTGAACGGACTATAGTATCACAGTACCTGTAGACAGGACAAGTTTCAACTTCTCTAGTATCACAGTACCTGTAGACAGGACAAGTTTCAACTTCTCTAGTATCACAGTACCTGTAGACAGGACAAGTTTCAACTTCTCTAGTATCACAGTACCTGTAGACAGGACAAGTTTCAACTTCTCTAGTATCACAGTACCTGTAGACAGGACAAGTTTCAACTTCTCTAGTATCACAGTACCTGTAGACAGGACAAGTTTCAACTTCTCTAGTATCGCAGTACCTGTAGACAGGACAAGTTTCAACTCCTCCAGAAAAAACTGGGAATTCAAGAAAGCCATTACAACCCATCACATATAATCTTGGATCCAAGAGCTTGCACTTGTATCAACCCGTGGCATTAAGACAAGGCCTCTGCCCAAGCTAAATTTCATATGAAAATACAATTTTCACCATTTCACCAATTAACCATTTTTCTATTTAATCTAGAGACCCTATCCAGTGGTACAGAGTTTTGTGAACTATGTAAAGATCTTCCTGTAAAATCAAGAAAGAGGCTGCAGTATTAATAGACATCGCCAGAGTAAAATGGTGACAGTCCTAATACAAACAAACAAAATGGGACACTGAAATTCATCACACTTTCCAATCACTGGTTGAATTCTGACGCAGATGTCCTCATCAGTGACAAGGTCTAGATATGAGAAGCATAGAATTTAACAATATCATCCCCATAATTTGGGCTGGGTGGTCTAGAGGTAAGACATCGGCCTCTAGACAAAAAGGTCTTGGGTTCGATTCCCACCACAGGTGGTGGAAAATAAATTGTTTTAAAAATTTAATTAAATTTGTGGTTTTATCCTCTCTTGCTCTCTGGGTAGAGTGAGATCCGATGTAGCCCTCTTGGAGAACTACGAAAAAACAGGAAGTCCCATGTGCATTCGACGCACATTAAAGAACCCTTGCCAGTTGGAAATTGAAAAGAGTAGGCCAAAAATGGCTGCTGTCCGGGCAAAATTAATAGGAAAAATTTACCCAAAATGTTAAAACTCTTGACGATAAAAATATGTGAGCACCTCTAAAGTCGAAGAATATCTGCCTGTATAGCGGGGGACACCTTAGCTCACAGCTGTCAGTGTGAAATATAAGTGATATTCACCCAAAATTCAGTCCCCTTGGACTATGCTAGAGATATAAAGCTGGTGAACGCAGACAACAACAATCCCCATAATTTGTATTCTATTATTTAAAAAAATTATCTTATTTATATTTTCTTCAGCAACTACTGTCAGGGCCATGTTTTGCAAGTATATAAAAATATGGATGTAACAAGAGACTTCTTCTTCTACATTTTTAGCTCCCAGTGGAGTATAGGTCTTCAACAAACACTTTCAGACTTTCCAAGTCGTTCTGTTTTTTGCCATTCTTTTAAGATCATTCCATGTCTTCCCATCATCTTCATCTCTGCTTCGATCTGTCTTCTCCAAGAATTCCTTGGTCTTCCTCTTTGTCTTTTCCCCTGGGGATTCCAAAAAAGGACCTGTTGTGTAATACTCTCAGTTGGCTTCCGTAGTGTGTGTCCTATCCATCGCCATCGTCTTCGCTGTATCTCTTTATCCACTGGTATTTGACCGGTACATTTCCATAATTCTACGTTAGTGACTTTGTCCTGCCAAGAGACTGCATCATAATTATTTTGGAGAATCATTTTTTGTCATTTTTACCTTTTTTAATCCTACTATGGGATGTAGGCCATCAACAAGAGCTCTCTATACTTTGCTACCTCTTGTAATCTTCTCCAAGTGCAATTTATCTTTGCATTCTCTATACAAGGTTATCTCCTTGTGTTTCTAGGTATTTCCTGTTTCCTATGGGTTATTTTAAAGAAGAAAATTATATTTTATTTTTCCATGTGGCCTCCTAGTCACGTTATTACTGTTCTGCTTGTCTGTGTTATTGTAGCCAGTATTAATTGCTTATATCCTAAGTAGAAAAATATTATGAAATAGTATTTGAGTTGAAAATTTAAGCATTGAAAACGTGTGACTGATTTGGGTGCCCTTCCATTTACACATATCACTCTATATCTTAAAAGTTATTAACAATCAATTGACATTATTCTATGTGCAGTAACAAGCAGATGCTGCTTTAAAGCATTCACTACCAAGGGGTTTAACTCACTGTTGTACTGCCAACTTCTGCAAATATTTTTAAATTTAAAACAACAGCAAGAAAATACCTAGGAAGGTTAGTGACAAATGACAATTCACAAACAGCAGAGGTAGATTCAAGATGCAAGAAAACTTGTCAAATCATTGGACAGCTATTCACCACTATTGTCCAACAAGGAAATAACTCTAGAGGCAAAACGGGCACTCTACAATACAATTTTCATCCCAACGTTGTGCTACCAATGCCAGACCTGAACCCTAGATGCAAGAACAATAAGAAAAATATCCTCTACTGAGATGAAATGTGTTAGACAAATGACAGGTAAAAACCTGAGAGATAAGATCAGAAATGAAGAACTGAGAAAAAGGCTGGGAATAACACACGCCATAGAATATATAAAGGAACAACAGATGAAATGGTTTGGCCATGTGACAAGGCAGAGTGACCAAAACACATCACAACAAGCTTTCAACAATCTTTGCAAGAACACCAGACCCAAGGGTAGACCACAAAAAAGATGGACTGATGAAATATTAGAAGCACTAGGAAACATAACAGCAGAAGTGAACAGAAGAGCAAAAGATCAAAAATGATATCTCTCCTCGACTCTGAAAGGTAAATGAGGAAGGAAAGAGGAAGAACTACCAACGGGTTTAACTCACTGTTGCACTGCCAAATTCAGCAAATATTTTTATATTTAAAACAACAGCAAGAAAATAAAATGAAAATTGTTCTAAAAGAGATCAGCAGTTTTCTGGGACAATTTTCTCAGGAAGTTGGAAAAAAGATTAAATAAGGAAGTTGCCAGGTTTTAGTGGAAATGCAGTTTTTGGGTCATGTTAAAAGACACAACAGCCTACTAAAAGTAATCCTGTAGGGGAAAATAAAAGGTAAAAGAGGCAGAGGCAGACCAAGACTAACATGGACGAGTAGCATCAAAACCAGCCTATGACAACCTGCACCATCAAAGCAAGAGACAGAGCAGAATGGCGCTCTATGGTAGCCAACCTTCATTGCGGAGATGGCACTCTATGATGAGTAGAAATAACTGAAAAACATCAATAAATTAAAAGAAAATATGGACATTTTAAAATTAATTTCTATTATAGTAGCCTTTACTGTGTGTTACCGGGCCTCATTATGAGGGAAGTAAAGAATAGTGACACTGTGACCTTCCAGGCATGTTATAAGAAGTGACTAAGGAGGTTGATCGATGGCTTGACAAGCTGTGATTTTAAAAAGTATTGTTATGGAAACAGAGCCATAAGTTTTGGAAGCAGTGATCTCTGCAATATGTGCCATTTTGGCACGCAAGGATTCTGTTTTTTGAGATTGTGGTTCTGCCCTATGTGCCGTCTTCAGCTCGAAAGGACGATAGATATAGTAGCTTAATGCTTTTAGGAGTGTTTCAAATATTGACAGAAGCAACAGAGTTGAAAGCTGACAGTGACTCACAGTTGATGGCTTGCACCAGGATCGGTGAACCACAACCATCTCTACCTCTTTGCAGTGTCTCTTGTAACAGACTACATCAGTCTAATCTGGCCAAGCGAGAAGGGATGAAAGAGGAAAGGCACTCTGGTACTCAAAATGCCACACTGAAGTTTGATGTTTGTGAAGATAAAGTGTAAATAAACCACAAGACAATGCATCTAAAGTCAAGTCAAGTGCAAGACTTGAATCTGCGTCTTAGCATGTGAGTTTTTACCTATATGTGCTTGGCTGCCTATCCAGAAGAGTTTGGAGACTTCTGGATAGTGTCGCTTCAAGCAACGAAACTCACGATGTGATGCGGCATTCTTCATCTTCCCAGAGTACTACCTGGTACCCATTTCTGCCAGCGGCTGGGTCCACTGCTGTACTATTTATTTTTATTATGAATCATTTCTGCTGTTGACTTTCTGCCAAGCCATTCTCTAAAGCTGTCTGGTATCTTTTTTCTTTGCTGCCCTTCATCTCTTCGTCCCTCAATTTTCTCAGTTGTTACAACATATTCCACCTGTTCCCATCTCATTACATGACCAAAAAATAATGATTGTTTCTTACTATTATTGGATATATTGCTCTTTTTGCTCTGATCTCATTCAGAACATTTTCATTACTCTTCTTATCTGTCCATGGTATTCTCAACATTCTTCAGTAAAACTACATAACCACATTTCCACAGCCTCCAGTGATTTTCTTGTCTGTTGTCCTATTGTCCATGATCCACATCAATATGTTTAGACTGGTTCTACATAACATTTAAGAACTCTTTTTTCTTGCTTCCATTGTCAAAAATGGATTGCACAATATCTTCCTCATTTTTTGGAAAGCTGCTTTTGCCTGAGCTATTCTACATCTCACCTCTGTTGTACATCTACCATCTGAGGTTAAAATTATTCCCAGATATTTAAATTCATTTTCCTGTTTTAATATTGTTCCACTTAATTTTCAGAGTAAAGGAACAAAAAATACAAGTAAAAAATGGGCTAAGCCAAGCCAAGCCAAGCCAAGCCAAGCTAAGCTAAACATTTGTAAAAACCCTCACCAACAGTGACATTTTTTTCATAAATTTTAACACATTTTGTGGAGAAGGGGACATAATTGCTATGGAGTTGTCCAACGTACAATGAAAGTGATCTACCAACGAAATGAAACATTTTGTGAGATACTCTAAATTATCATAAACATAATGTTATATTTTTGGCATATTTATGGTTTTAAAGAAAATATTTTAGTTGATAAAAATGCACACACATATTTATCTGAAAAATGACCATTTTGAAACATGTCTTTGTTGCTTTGTGATAACTATAACATAAAAATTGTATATACAACATCAATATAAAGATACATCAGTGCTGGAATTCATAAGTGACTACATTGCTATATATTGTGAATGAACTATCACTACTTTTGAGTTAATAAATGCTGTATTTCTTTGTAAATAAATTACATTTATTATGACATAACATTTAACAAACTGGGTCAAATACATTCAAAATCATGCCAAAGCGACTCATCTAACCTAAGCATCACATTCATACCCATAGCCTACTTTTGATTGTCCATTGACAACAATGGCATGTCTTCATACCTTATAAACATTAAACTCCATGGTGTGTGAATAGCAGAAGCAGACTGAGATTAGGTGCATGTATTTAAGGAAATCTGGCTTAACCAGGGTTACACTGTTTGGTAATGATTTATAATGCCCAATTTATCCCAAGTAGTCCGTTGTATGGGGGTTAACCCTAGATTATCTCTCTCTCTCTCTCTCTCTCTCTGTGATCAGGACTCAGTCAGAGTAGGATTCCAGACTCCCACATGAAGTCAGCTGTCAGGTTAAGTGTGTTGATCACCCCCACAGACAGAACGTCACATTTAGAGTCCGCCAGATCCACTCTGACTGAACACCCGTTAATACGTTGCACTGTGTTCTGTGCCAGTGGCCCAGTGCATCCGATTTCAGCCAGCATTTTTTCAGGTTTGCTTTCCTTAGCCTTTGATTGTCCCCAATCTTTCTGTAAGGCAGCAGATTGTCTTTTCTGTAGGGGGATTCTGCCCTTAGATGGTCTGCCCTCCCAGGTTTACGAGCACCATCTGCCCGAGTCACTAGAGGTGACTAACACAGACATGCACACACAAAGATATGGCACATATCTAACATAGACATACACACAAAGATATAAGATAGGACCCTAGATTATGATACCATAGTAAAAATTATAGCATCAAAACACAAATTCTTCCAATTTGATAGAATGCAGTGTACAAATATTACTCCCCATCCACATACCTTCTTAATTACTACTCCCTGTGACACCTGAGTGTTTAATTTTTTTCAAGATGCAGAATTTTTGTTCTCATTTTGTGAAATACGATACAATAATACAAAAAAAAATTTGCCAAATAAAAAAAAATTGGGTGTTTTTAATTTCTCTTGGACGGGAAATTTCCTTGTTCATCTGTGACATCCAGCATCTCTTTGTGACTCAGGAAACTTAGCAAATAATGCTTTGAGGTAGCCGACCGTACTGACGAAATTACAGCATCCCTCTGAATAGACAAAATAACACATCTGGTCCAAGCTGTCAATTTCAGGTCATAAATTAACCTGAGACAGGAAATCCGAGTTCCCTGTGTGTGCAATTGGTCAACACACAGTTGTGTGTCAAAAGTTCAAAGAAAATACTATTTTTATGCTCATAATGTTATGATTAAGTGATAGTATTTTGTACTACAGAATGTAATGAAGCACGACACAGGTAGGTATCATAATTAAGGGTTAAATAAGCTAAATCTGGATATTATATATTTTATAATATATTGCAGTTTGGCATTTTTATTCACGTAAAAAAAATGTTGGTCAAGAATGAAGCAGCATGAGAATTTTGAAAACCCCTTGAATCACTAAAATGTTGATATCAATGGGGTAACTCACGATATACAATTATAAGATATTAAATAACAACAGGTATCACATTCAACATAATTAAGTTAAACAGATGGACAAATAATTTTACTGTTTACAGCCACAACCACCCAAAGCCATATAACTCTGCCACGCCCGAGGGTATATAAGGAATACAGTGTCATTCCCCATGTCTTAAATTTAGCATTGGCACATTTTGGGGTCATGTGAATTACAGATATACTGATCATTGAATTCATAATTGTGCTATTAATAGACATATAAAGGAAAAGGAAAAGGTTCCCTGCATAGCTTAAGATGTATGGGTAATATGGTGTTAGGGCCCATATTTTTATATGGGGAATATGGTGTTAGGGCCCATATTTTTATATGGGGAATATGGTGTTATGGCCCATATTTTTATATTGGGGAATATGGTATTAGAGCCCATGATTTTATTTTAACATCAGTATAGTTTGGGTCATGCGAAATACAAATATACCTATCATTGAAGTATTAATAGACATATAAACCAGTGTACTATTAATAGACATACATGTATATAGACCAGTGTACTATTAATAGACATACACATATATAGACCAGTGTACTATTAATGGACATACACATACATAATACATTGCACTATTATATAAATACAAAGCAAAAAGAAAGGGGCTTTCTAGGCTTATGGTGGAAAATGGTGTAAGCGCCCATATGTTTCAATGTCCAATGGGATGTTTTATCAGTGATTTGGTTGGTACCTTGTCAGGCTGAGCTATTTTGTGAAAAAAAAAAAAAACAATCCAGTACCCATTCCAGGCTAAGATAATTTTGGAGTCTTTGTTTTGGAACCACAGAGCAAGTGGCTGAATTGATAACTCGTCATGCTCCAAGCCAGGAGTATTCTAGAGTCAAAAGATTTTTCCTATCTATCTATTGACCTTTGGAGCCAAAGATAGTATGTAGAGCAGAGGTTCTAGACTTTCTATGTCTGGTGATCTTTGTTATCAAGCATTAGATATTACATAGGACCTGCACCATATCTCGTACACAACTCTGTTCTCATCGAGCTGTTCAATATTGTTAAGGGAGCTGATGCCTGCTGTTGTTATCTCTCACCACAGTGTACTTTTAAAATGTTTCTCTAGGTTGGCCTCTTTTTTTTTGCTTTTTGTTTCCCATTTGGGAGCTAGCTTTTCGATTTCCTTATTGTCTCTTCTCATCACATGACCAACATATGACCACCCGCTACTCTTGACTGTAGCTGATATCGCTGAATGTATGGCCATTTCTCTTACTTCTGCAGTAGTCTTGAATTTATTCCATGGTTTACAAAGTATTTTCCTTAGGTGTCTGTTTTCAAAATACAGATTGCATATACAAATCATTGTACAATTAATAGACAGATTTACAAATAATTATATTATTAATAAACATACAGATACACACATTATTGTAGTATTAATAGACAAACAGATATACAAATTATTGTAGTATTAATAGACATATAGATACACATATTACTGTAGTATTAATAGACAAACAGAAATATAAATCAAGGTATTTTTAATAGAAATATAGGTGCAATCATTGCACCATTACACACTGCCGCTTTTGATATTAAAACAAACATAAAAGTTTGACATGACGGAATGAAACAATTTCTAATTAATAAATCAAACTGAGTGAAGGTTTGCTTCTTCTTCATTGTGCTGATATTGTGAAAGTCCTAAATGATAGGTGATCTAATATCTTTGTGAAGATGCTGTCAGAGTCTTCTGTTACTTCCATTGTACTTATCTACAGTCACCAGTCTGTCTCAATTTGAGTTTGTTGACTTTCATGCCAGCATTTATTGTCTCCTTCATTTAGGTGTAGTGAGATGTCTAAAGACGTGGGAAGGATAAAAAAATCAAGAATCATTTAGTTTTGTCTTTGGCAAGCTCTTTCACCTCACAAAATATCAATATTTTAAGAAAAAAATAAAAGTCTTAGCCCGAACATCAAAAAGATCAGAGATTATAATCACACCAAAAACAAGGTTTCTTTGAAACTAGTAAAGGGTTAAGGCATAAAAATGCGAAGCTGCAGTAAAGCTGAATATAAGGAAAATAAAAAAATAAAAAATTGGTATGTAAGAAGCTTTACGTGACAAGTGGACGACACAGACTAAACAACGTTTCGGCTCAATAGGCCTTCATCAGGAACAAAAAAAAAACACATGCACAAAACTAATAACGAAACAACCAAAACAAAAACAATCGAAATGTGTTAAAGAAAACAAAATAGAAAACTATCCTGTCAAATCCAAAATGAAATTGTAACCAAGTGCGGCTGTCGTGAACGTCGAGAAACGTGCAAAAAAGTGCATAAATGTACACAGAACCAGAGGAGTTCACACAGGGGTCAGTGTGCAAACACAAAGGAGAAAGAATCGAATAGTAGACTAAAAGGTGTAAAAAGACGGTAAGAGTGAGATGTCTGAGAGTGGGGTACAATAAAAACAAATGAGGGGTAAGGAGCACAGAAAAAAAAGGTATAGAGGAGAAAACCGAAGTGTCTCATAAGGGACTAGAGGAGAATAACTATAAATAGCATGGCATAGTAAGTAGACCAAAGAACCTAAATATGTGTAGTAGAGAAGGCTATGCAAAAGGGAAGGGGCAACCAAAAGGAAACTATGCGTATGAGTGTGATACATTCATACCTCTCGGGGTCAGCGAACCATACTGGACTATAAGGCGATTTTCCAAAGTATAGCGGCTGCGGTCGCTAGAGTGACAAAGGACAATACCAGTGACATGGATGTCGTCTTTGCCCTTGTGATCAGGAGAGTTGAAGTGGGAAGACAACGGAGTACCAGTATTTTGTTGGACATCAAAGTCGGAAGACAACGGAGTACCAGTATTTTGTTGGACATCAAAGTGGGAAGACACCGGAGTACCAGTATTTTGTTGGACTATTTTGTTGGACATCAAAGTGGGAAGACACCGGAGTACCAGTATTTTGTTGGACATCAAAGTGGGAAGACACCGGAGTACCAGTATTTTGTTGGACATCAAAGTGGGAAGACAACGGAGTACCAGTATTTTGTTGGACATCAAAGTGGGAAGACACCGGAGTACCAGTAGTGGGAAGACACCGGAGTACCATTATTTTGTTGGACATCAAAGTGGGAAGACACCGGAGTACCAGTATTTTGTTGGACATCAAAGTGGGAAGACAACGGAGTACCAGTATTTTGTTGGACATCAAAGTGGGAAGACAACGGAGTACCAGTATTTTGTTGGACATCAAAGTGGGAAGACACCGGAGTACCAGTATTTCTTTGAAACTCACTAGAAAGTAAATGAGATTGTTTTAAAACAATAAAAAAAACTACGAAGCACCACCTTTTCAACATCCTAAGGATTTTAATCTCTGATGAATGTGACTTTGGCACAGACAAAATGACTGTTGAACATCTGCTACAATCATGCCGCACAAATGATGAACAGAGAAGGCTCTTGTGGCCATCACCGGTACCATAGTGAGACAAGCTGTATGGAGATGTCACCAGCCTCGAGCTGACAAATATTTTTTCTTCGAACTTACTAATATTGATGTCTAAAGGTGTACGCAGAATAAATATTAAAGCAGGTAAAAAAATTCAAGAAGCTGGCCTGGTTCATTGGTCTTAGACTCATACCTTGCATGTGAGAGAACTATATGACTTGAACTGAAGTCAGAAGTCTTAGTAGAAAGATTACATGTTTTATTGAGAGTTATATTAAAATGGCAGGAATCTTACATTTATGTTTTTAAAATGTGCAGAAGTTTTTATCTGAGAAAAAGATGTACAAATAGGCTCATTACTGAACATGGTGCTAAACTTGTGCTAAATTATAATGTTTATTAACTTGATGGATAATAGGCAGCAAAATAGATAAGATCTGTCGTTTTCTAAATCGGTGGATGTAGGTTAGGTTCCCAGAATAGACAAAAAGTTGTTTCTATGTAAAATAGAAACTCAAATTTGTATACCTCCCAGTGAACTGCACTACAGTATGATGTCTTTATTCTCCAACCCTACACACACTCTAAAGTATACACAAGGAAATGTATTAAAGTTTAAAGACGGGGATTTAAAAATAAAATTTACTTAGATGAAGTCTTACCACCGCTCTCTCTCTCCTTCCTCTTTCAGCACTTGCGACATCAAAGGAGATACAAAGTTCTGGTTCTGCTCTCTGGCAGTCTCAGCCACTGACACTTATTCTTAAAGTAAGCACTGATGTGTTGTCTGAGATGATGTCAATGAACACATTTTGTTGATCAAGCAACATTCAGACTATGGTAATGGTGCATCTGATGATATATTTTGCCGCACAAATAATTGTGTGCAAGTTATCAATGTCTTAAAATATATATATATATATGGCCCTTTTCGTCTTGTCAGACGGTCTAGTGGAGGCTATTGCGTATTTTTTTGAGGTATTGTTTTTGCCGAACAGCTTCTCTCGTGGCTAATTCTACCAATGTTTGACAAACACACGCGGTCACATAATGAACAGGTCAGGCTCGCTGATCCACAGGGTTTACCATCCTTTTTCATGAGTCTCTTCTCTTCTAAGTCCTGTCTTAGCACAGTCTCAAATGTTGTTATACCGTTCCTTATACATGCTCTCCATGATGTGCGATCACTTGCCAGATGTTGCCAGTCGTTTTCACAGATGGAGAAGTCTTTCAGAGATGATTTGCAGATATCTCTATATCGTAGTTTAGGTCTGCCGATTTGTCTTTTTCCGTGTTTTAGCTCACCATATAGTATTTGTCTAGGAATGCGTTTTTCTTCCATCCGTTGGACATGCCCCAGCCATCTTAGCCTTCGACTTCTGAGCATCGACATGATTGTTAGGGTCTTAGCACGTTGCAGGACAGTTAAGTTGGTTATTTTGTCTTGCCATTTGATGTGCATTATTTTGCGGAGACATCGCATGTGGAAGACATTTAGTCTTTTTTCCTGGTTTGAGTATGTTGTCCAGGTTTCGGATCCATATAGTAGTGTGCTAAGCACACATGTTTGATATATTAGGAGTTTAGTCTTTCGAGTTAGTTTCGTGTTGTTCCATGCCCTTTTTGTGAGTTTGCCGAAGGTCGTAGCTGCCTTACCAATTCGACAGTTTATTTCTTCATCAAGAGAGATGGTTTGCGTAACTGTGGATCCAAGATATGTAAATTTCTGTACTGATTCTAGTGGGCAGTCTTTTAGAGTAATAGATAGAGGTTTGAGGTCACCTTGATTTAGTATTACTTAGTAAGTCCAGGGCACATGGTCCTTACGTTCCATGTGCCAAGTTTAAACATTGGTAATTTCTTCCTCATTTCACTTTGCCTACTCTGCCTGGGCACAGGATATGGAGATAGTGCTTTAATGTCTTAAATAGTGACAAAATAAAAATGGAAAAAAATGATTCAATTCACAAATGAGATAGAATAATTAAAACCACACACATGTACTTGTAAATAATTTGACCTATATCAATTCAATTTTATGAAAAGAGAAAGAGCATCTGGGTCTATGTCCTATGGGCCAGCCATGGCTTAAAATGTCAGTAGATAGATAGAATTTTATGAGTTTAGAAGCTCTAAGAAATTGGTTCGTAATAGCTAATGATTAAAGGTCTCAAATGTTAAACTATAAGATACAAATGATTTAATTAAAATAAAAGATCTATATTTTTGGATGTGAGGTGACAAGGCAGATCAGATGCTTATAGCATCACACATTGCATCATGAGTTCTGTCATCAATATCTTGTTCCATGATATCATTTTCCATTCCTCTCAGAGCAATGAATCTGGAATTAACATTGATGTTTGCAAAAGCTGAGCTAAGACTGTCTACATTTATGTCAGCAGGATTGTCAGGTGGAATGATTGATGATTGAAAATCTTCATTTGCAGTCATAGATGCATGGTTCATGTAGTTGTTAGTATTAATTGTAGGATAAAGTTGATGCATTTGTCTGGCATTGTTGTCATTAATCTGAGCAATAGCTTCACTGTAATTGTCAAAGTGAATGTTTGACTCTGTCTCTGGTGGTACTACTGAACATTTGTCAGCCACCGAACTGGCCTGCTCCTTCCTATTAGTCAACGTTTTGTCATGCTCATTCTCAACAGTGATCCAACTGAAGCCATCACCATTAGCTCCCCTCAACTCATGTCTCAAGCCAATCCCTGTAGAAACATTTTTAACAGTGTGGATATCTGTGCCATAACCTGGATTAAATTGCCGAGACACTGAATCTGAGAATTTTTTAAATGCTCTGGAGGCATAGACAAACATCCTGAATCATCTGAATTTTCTCGGGTAATAAACAAGGGTTTCAAATCACCGAAGGAGTTCTCAAACCATCTTGGGTTGTTTTTCTCATAAATTTCAACATTCTTCCTGGCTGACAGCATTCTTTCCCCGCCAGACAGTTGCGGAATATTGTCAGCAATTAAGGGGAATGAATTCTGAAATAAAAGTTAAAAGAGAAGTAAAATTGCAGTAATGCAAACATTCAAATCACACTTTTAACATTGAAATAATTCATAAACAATGTTGTGGTGAATAATGTGAATAATGTGATACTGTCATAGATAAACTTATTTTTATTTTCTTTGTCTCTTCTTAAACTCCTCTGGGTATCAAGGTAAACCCAAAGTTCTAGCTATCACTGACTTCAACTATCAGTGATGGCCCTAAGTTGCTGGCGCCCTGGGCAAACTGAACTTCAGTGACAATTTTTTAGTTTAATTATAACAATTTTCACAAGGAAAAAATTAAAACTTTTTGAAGATCCTTGATGGCTCCCCTGAACAAATGGCGCACACCAGACAACTCCCTGAGTTAATGGTACCTTGAGCTGGACTTGTCAACTTTTATCTTGTGATGCTGTTGTAGACGTTCCCTGACACTGTTATTTCCATTTACTCTGGATCTGCCTCAAGTTCAATGATTCTCTCTTTTTATAAATGTTTTGTATGAAACTACAAGGCTCCTCGCCCGTGCGCTACTGGGGCTCGAAAGGGGAGTAAAGAATAGCGGCACTGTACCCTACCAGGCATGTTCGTAAGAGGCGAGAAAGGAGGGTTGGGCATGGGACTGGCTATCCCATACTGTAAAAAAAATAAGCCGAAAAAACTTCAGAAACATGGACAAGTCAAAGAAAAGAGAAAAAGTAAATCCGCCATCCAGGAAAGATAAGGGCTCTCTGTCTAAGAGACGTATGACGCAAGCCGGAGAAAGCCATAAGGAGTCTGGGTTGCTGACCCACCTTTTGTCTACCAGGAAATCCTCCAGAATTGGCACCCGGAATGTACATAAATGAACAGGGAAAAGCTGCACAAGTAGCAGCAGAAATGAGAAATTACAAAATAGATATTCTGGAAACGTGTGAAACAAGGTGGCTAGGAATGGAAAGAATAAAACTAAATACAGGAGAGATGATTTTATCATCAGGAAACCAGGAACCTGGAGCACAACATAGCGAAGGGGTAGCTATAATGTTATTAATGAATGCACAGAAGACACTAATAGAATGGGAAGCAGTAGGGCCAAGACTAATGAGAGCAACATTTAAAACAACCAAAAACAAAATAAAATTACACATTATCCAATGCTATGCACCAACCAACGATAAGGATGATTTAGTTTAAGATGATTTCTATAAACAGCTACAACGTTAGATGGATCATCAAGGCCAGCTCCTTGTCGTGGGGATGGGGCTTAACAGTCACCAGGGACTGAAAACTAAGACTGGCCAGGCCTTCCTACAACCGAGCAAGACCACAGTCTGCTCTAGCAAGTTCAAGTGCTGAAGTCGGAGGCAACCAGCCAAAAGGCGCACAACAATCAGGATGCCACGCACTCAACGCAATGGAAGTATGTCTATAACCGCAAATCGATATGGCACTCGCCCTGTGATGGCACTCAGGCAGGTGCAGCGCCGGGCCCTCAGCCTCGAAAGGGCCCAACCTCTATTACTGGATGTCCTTCTCAACCGCTCTGTGGAGTCAGGGGGCGAGAGAATAGAGCTACTGGCCAATCCAAAATAAGACCACTAAAAATAATGCACTGGAATGCTGAAGGCATCAACAGCAAAAGAGATGGGTACAGTAAAAAGATAGAATTAGAAAATATCCTGCATGAAGAACAATAAGCATATGCTGTTTGCAGGAAACCCATCTAAACAACGACATAGCCTTGAAGATTAGGGGATACCAGTGCTACCGATCTGACAGAAAAATAGACAAAAGGGCGGAATACTGACTCTTGTAAGGAACAACATTAATGCATGTCAGATTGAAGTGTATATGGATGGGGCGGAATATCAAATACTGCACCTCAGGACAGGAAATACAGACTTCCATCTACTTAACTACTACTGTCCGAGTGACCGCCCACTAGCACTAGACACAATTACATTAAAAGAAAGAATAATTGTATGTGGAGACTTTAACAGCCATTCACAGAGCTGGGGCTATGAACATATGGACAAGAGAGGTGAAGAGCTTGAAAATTGGCAGGATGACAATGGGCTTATACTATTAAACCAGGCAACAGATCCACCAACATTCTACTCCAGATCATGGCATACCACATCTACACCAGACCTTGCTTTCCATTCACCAGACCTGGATTGGAATATCACACGAATTGTTGGGAAACAACTTGGAGGCAGCGACCACCGACCAGTCTTTTTAGTGGTGCAAAATGAGGCCATCAGGGAGAGCAGCACTCTCTCCAGATGGAATTACAAAAAGGCAGACTGGAAAATGTATCAACACTACACCAGTGTACTGACTAAAGATATAAATACAGATAGAGACATCAACAAAATAGTTGATGAATTCAGTAGACTAATAATACAAGCTGCCAGTGAAACAATACCTAGAGGGGCACGGAAACACTACAAACCATACTGGAGTAGTGAACTAGAGCAACTGCACAATGACATGGAAACATCTCGAAAGCAAGCAGAAAATAACCCTTGCCAAGAACACCACAACAACTACCAGCATGCTAAAGCCAAATTTCAACGGGCTAAACTACAAGCCAGACGGAGAAGCTGGAAAGAGAAAACAGAGTCCTTGAATCTTGAACGAGACACAAGAAAAGTGTGGAAGCTTGTAAAACAGCTGAATGATGAGGGTACAGAAAGGAACACCAAAATTACACTGAAGAAGGATGGAAACATTCTAACAGGTAAACATGCAGCAAATTACTTTGCAGACTCCTTTGCAAATGACAATAATATTGAAATTAGCCTAGAAAACGACAAGAGACCCGTTAAAACAACAAAATGCAAGACAAGAAGAGACCACACATGAAGTCATGGAAAACCCATTACACAAAGAGAGCTAGAGCTGGCAATATCCAAATTAAAAATGAAAAAGTCACCAGGCAATGATGGAGTGTCCAATGAAATGATTAAGAACTTGGGAACTGCAGCTAAAGCAAAACTACTGCAGATCTACAACATTTGCTGGATCACAGGTAGAGTGCCACAGGCATGGAGAGAAGCAATTATGATACCATTACTAAAGCCAGGAAAAGATGGTTCAATGACATCCAGCTATAGACCAATCAGCCTTACAAGCTGTTTGTGTAAAACAATGGAACGTATAATCAATCTCAGACTGCAGTGGTACCTGGAAAGTGAAAATCTCCTTGTCCCACAACAAGCAGGCTTTAGACAGTGTTACTCTACCGAAGATCAAGCAACCTATCTTTCCCAGGAAATTGAAGATGCGTTTCAAGAAAAGAAACTGGTACTAGCAGCATGGATAGACCTAAAGAAAGCATTTGATAAGGTATGGAAGGAAGGGCTTTTGAAGAAACTGAGAAATTATGGAGTAAATGGCAGGATGTACAAATGGGTCAAAGCATACCTGCATAACAGGAGAGCCAGAGTGCAACTGGATGGTCTTAAGAGTAAGAAGGTCTTATTGCGCCAGGGCGTTCCACAAGGAGGGGTACTATCTCCAACACTTTTTCTGATCTACATCAATGACCTAGTTACTGAACTACCACATGGCATCAAAGTGGCAATGTATGCAGATGACTTGGTAATGTGGTGCACAGAGGAGTATGCAACAGTGGCCTCCAAATTGCTACAAAGAGCTATGAATGCACTGAATTCATGGACAAATAGATGGTGTATCAGCATCAATACAGACAAATGCAGTACTACACTTTTCACACTCTCCCCAAAACAAAAAGCAGGAGCCATCTACATAAACAATGAGCCTGTGAAAGAAGACATACAAGCTACATATCTCGGAGTTACATTTGATAACAAACTATCTTGGAAACAGCAGATAAATAAGGCAACCCAAAAAGCAAGGAGAAATTGGCTATTCTAAGAAAGTTGTGTGGAACCACATGGGGTGCGAGTGGGAAAATACTCAGTAAAGTTTACCAACAGAGTATACGCCCACATTTAGAATATGGATCATCCGCATGGTGCTCAGCATCAAACACCACATTGCAAGAACTGGATAAAGTACAAAACCAGGCACTTAGGGTCATCACAGGAGCAATGAAATCAACACCAATATTGGAGATGGAGAAATTGTGGAGGATACCAGCACTGAGAGAACGGAGAGACACAAAGGTGCTGATACAGGCAGAAAAATTTGTATGCATGCCGAGACATCCAATGAAGGACAGATTCCAAAATCTTGCATTGGGACGACTTAAGAGAAGCAGCTTTATCCACCAAGCCAAGCGTATTAGTAGACAAACACCAGACATGCCAAGAGTTGTTAAACCCCTCTGCCCATACCAGAACAGACTCCCTGGACAGATGAATCAGGATTATCAGTTCAAATACGGACAGAAGTGAAAGGAATAGTTGACAAAGAGGAACAAAATAGTCTACAGCGAAAAACAATAACTCTCAGTTTCCTGGATGAAGAATACCCACAAGACCTATGGATTCGTGTGTACACAGATGGATCAGCACAGAATGCAGTAAAGAATGGGGGAGCAGGTGCATATATAGAGTACCCAAATAACACTAGGGATATGAATAAAATAGCAACAGGGAAATATTGTCACAATTATGATGCAGAAATACAAGCAATAAAGTTGGCAATAGAAAAACTGCTGAACAGTAATCTTAGCCCACAGCCTGTAGTGTTTTTGACAGATGCAAGATCAGTACTCCAGGCACTACAATCCAGAAAATTACCACATCTGCAGACCTTATTGACTGAACTCTGCAAGCACCACAGGGTTGCCCTGCAGTGGATCCCGTCTCACTGTGGAATACCAGGAAATGAGAAAGCAGATCAGTTGGCAAAGGAAGGTTCAACAGGCACACAACTAGATACACCAGTTACATACCATCATAAGAAACAGATAATCAAATCAATCAGAGGACCACAAGCCCCAAATCAGGATGCCTTTCATAATATGAATAGATATGAACAAGTTATCATTATACGCCTAAGAACAGGACACAATCGACTCCATAGTCACATGTATACAAAATTCAAGATCGGCACATCAACTACTTGTACATGTGGACAGGCACCCCAGACTGCTGAACACATACTTCAAGACTGCACTGAATATAGTAGACTGAGGAAAATCCATTGGCCCATAGATACAACACTACAGACAAAACTATATGGGCCACTGCAAGAATTACAAAAGACAGTAAAATTTATACAGGAAACGACATTGCAGATATAGACAATACTTCAGGCGAACGAGAGATAGATAGAGATATAAGCAGCTACAATGTCAGATGGATGCAAGACGAGCCAAGGATATTATAATCTTGATGGGAGACCTAAATGCTAAAGTAGGATCAGAGGCTTTGAAGAGATTATGGGAGAACATGGACTTGGAGATATAAACAAGAATGGAGAGATTATGTGAATTTCTGCTCCCTTAAACAAATGAGCCTAGGAGGAACAATATTCCAACATAAAAGAATACATAATGCTACATGGGTGTCACTAGATCATAGAACGGAAAATCAAATTGATCACATATGTATTAATAATAAGTTTAAGTCATCCTTACAGGATGTAAAAGTATATAGAGGGGCAGATGTAGCTTCTGATCATCATCTTCTGATAGCCAAACTTAAACTTAAACTAAAAAGGTATACTACAACGAATAAGGGTAGAAAGTATTCCAATGTTGGGTTTCTTAAAGAACAAGGAATTAATGATAAATTTGCAGTCACAATATCAAACAAATACCAAGTCCTCCAACAACTAGAAAATACAATAAATATAGAAGAGCATTGGAAACAGGTAAAACATATATGGAAAGAGACATGCGAAGAAACACTGGGAAAAGAGAATGCCAGAATAAGGCATGGACGACAGCAGAGACACTGGATAAAATTAAAGAAAGAAAGAACAAGAAAGAAGACATAAATAAAAGCAAAACGAGAATTAATAAAGCCAAGACACAGGAAGCTTACACAGAGGTGAACAAAGAAATGAGAAGATGCATTAAAAGGGATAACAGGACATATATAGATGAACTTGCTAAAGAGGCAGAAGAAGCAGCAAATAAAGGGAATATGAAAGAACTGTACAACAGCACAAAGAAATTAAGTGGAAAATATAAACAGATCAATGTCTTTATTAAAGATAAGAAAGGAAATCTGCTTATCTGGATAAGGGAACAAATAGAGAGATGGAAAGAGCACTTTGAACTTTTGAACAGACCCGGCTCAAATAATCCTCCAGATATACTACCAGCAGAAGATGAGTTACACGTTAACTGTGGAAAACCAAGCAAAGAAGAAATAATGAAAGCCATCAAGCTATTAACAAATGGTAAAGCCACAGGACCAGATGAAATTCCTTCGGAAGCTATCAAAGCAGATATTAACACCTCTACCAAGATGTTACATAATCTATTAGATAAAATTTGGGAGAGGGAAGAAATACCTAAAGACTGGAAAGAAGGTTATATGATCAAACTACCAAAGAAAGGAAGTTTACAGGAGTGCACAAACTATAGAGGAATTATGCTACTATCAGTGCCAGGAAAAATATTAAACAGAATCATTCTGGAGAGACTAAAGGAGGCCATAGAGAAACATTTGAGAGATGAACAAGCTGTTTTAGGAAGAACAGATCATGTGCTGATCAAATAACTACTCTACGTATAATAGTTGAACAAAGTTTAGAACTAAAATCCCCACTTTATATTGGATTCATAGATTACGAAAAGTATTTGATAGTTTAGACAGAAGAATGCTTTGGAAGTTGCTGAGTCATTACGGAATCCCCATTAAGTTTATTAACCTGATAAAAACAATGTATTAAAGAATGAAATGTAGTGTGGTGCATGAGGGCCAGCTACCAGAAGCATTTGAAATAAGAACAGGAGTAAGGCAAGGATGCCTTCTGTCTCCATTTCTTTTTCTACTGGCCATAGATTGGATTATGAAAATAACTCAAAACAACAGAAATGGAATCCAGTGGTCACTGACCAAGCAACTTAATGATTTAGACTTTGCTGATGACATAGCTCTCCTTTCACACAGCCATCAACGATGCAGGATAAAATGAGCATACTTGATGAGAGATCACAACAGCTAGGACTGAAGATTGATAGAGATAAGACCAACATTATGAGAATTAATGCAGTTGGCAATAACCAAATAAAACTAGGAGAAATACCTCTACTAGACATACAATCTTATATATATCTGGGCAGTAATATAGATAAAGAGGGAGGAACAGAAAATGATACCAAAATAAGGATATCAAAAGCAAGAGGAGCTTTCATTGCACTGGGAAACATATGGAAATCCAAAGAAATTAGGTTAAATACAAAAATAAACATTTTCAACTCAAATGTTAAGTCGGTCCTATTATATGGCTGTGAAACATGGCGAACAAAAATTGACAATCACGAAAATACAGACTTTCATTAATGGCTGCTTACGCTGAATAAAAGGATGGAAATGGCAGGACAAAATCACTAACATAGAATTATGGAAATGTACCAGTCAAATACCAGGGGATAAAGAGACACAGCGAAGACGATGGCGCTGGATAGGACACACACTACGGAAGCCAACTGAGAGTATTACACAACAGACCCTTTTTTGGAATCCCCAGGGGAAAAGGCAAAGAGGAAGACCAAAGAATTTTTGGAGAAGACAGATAGAAGCAGAGATGAAGATGATGGGGAAGACATGGAATGACCTTAAATAAATGCAAAAAACAGAACGACTTGGAAAGTGTTTGTTGAAGACCTATGCTCCACAGGGAGTTAAAAGAGGTAGAAGAGAAAAGGAAAAGACAAGGCTCCTGGTGGACAAATCATTTCTTGTATTTTATCTCTGAAGAGTGGTCTCATGCTGACTCTTTTTCATCTTGTCTTATTTCTAATTTTGTCTCTTCTGGTCACAAGGGAATGAATCTTCTCGATAGCAACATATGGTTGTGAATCATGGACAATCTTGCAAACAGCAAAAAAGAAAGAAAATCAATTAATTTTAAACAAAATGCTACAGAAAAATTATTAAGATACCTTTGGTAATGAAAAAGAGCAATGAAGACATAATAAAAGACTTAAACATGAAAAAGAACTGAATAAACACCATTCTACAGAGGAAATTTAAATATTATGGCCACATCAAAAGACAGAGTGGGTCGGAAAGAACAATAATGGAAAGCATAGTTCCAGAATGATGAGGCAGGAGCAGACCAAGATGAAGGTCGTTTCAAGACATCAAAAAGACTTTGAATATGACAAGATGAAACGGGAGATCTGGCTAGAGACAGAGATTCTTTCAGATGGACTGTGGTGAATGTAAAGTTCTGTGGGAGATCTGGCTAGAGACAGAGATTCTTTCAGATGGGATGTGGTCAATGCAACATTCTGCAAATGACATGTAACCTGATGATAGTCATTCTAGCCACTTCCCTCAAATATTGTACTCTTGTATTGACTAACTTCTGCTTCTGTTGTGTTATTGACAATGTTTGGTACTGGTTGTGTAAGATGGAATTGGAAATGCCTAGCATAAGAAGCTTCTTTGTGCTGATGGACACAGTTTTCTGTTGTAGGATAAGGACTAGCTGTCTCAATATTGGTTTACACTAACGTATTTGATGTAACTGCTTTGTCCATTCTACTTTTATCAAAGAATATTGCTCTTAGATAACTAAAATATAATAAATACAAAGAATAAAACTCTGAGGCTGGTCTGATATTAATGACACAAAAAAATACAACACACACTGCATTACATTAGACTAAAATGGGGTAAAGGTTATTGGATTAACAAAAGCAAGTACTCAAAAATGGCCCTGAAAAGAAATATCTATTTATCTATTGTCCTTTCGAGTCAAAGACTCGATAGGGCAGAACCACAATCTCAAAAACAGAAACCTTGCGTGCCAAATTGGCATATATTGCAGAGATCACTGCTTCTCTGTTTCCATAACAATACTTTTTACAATGACAGCTTGTCAAGCCATCGATCAACCTCCTTAGTCGCCTCTTATGACATGCTTGGAAGGTCACAGTGTCACTATTCTTTACTAATAATGAGGCCCTGGTAACACACAGGATTAAAAGAAATATCATCATCATCGAGTGCCATCTCCGCATCGAAGGTTGGCTACCATGGAGCGCCATTCTGCTCTGCCTCTTGCTTTGATGGTGCAGGTTGTCATAGGCTGGTTTGTCCATCTTTTGATGTTACTCATCCATATTAGCCTTAGTCTGCGTCTGCCTCTTTTACCTTGTATTTTCCCCTCCAGAATTACTTTTAGTAGGCTGTTGTGTCTTTTAACATGGCCCAAAAATTGCATTTGTCTTGTTTGAATTGTGCTTAGTAGTTCTCTTTTCATTTTTAGTTGTTCTAAAACTTCATTGTTTGTTTTCTTTTCCTTCCATCCAATTCTACCTATTCTTCTATATATCCACATTTCAAAGGCTTCAATTCTCTGTTCTGTTTTCTTGTCTAATGTCCATGTTTCTGCACCATATAGGAATATTGAGATGATGTAACATTTTGAAAAGAAATATACTCCCAATAAAAGAAAGCAGATGCTGAAATAGTTGGTGTGTGCTTAGCATATGTCTATACTGAATCAAAGATTGGAACTTCTTTCCTTCCTCATTTGCCTTTTAGAATCTAGAGGGGTGGGGGAGGGATATATGATATGAGGTCTTTGTTTTTCTATTAGCTTCTCCTGCTGTTATGTTTCCTAGTGTTTCTAATATTCCATCAATCCATCTATGATTGTACATGGCCCTTGAGTCTGGTGTTCTCATTGTGTTTAATGAAGGCTTGTTGTGTAGTGTGTTGATCGTTCTGTCTTATGCTGTGGCCAAACCATTTAATGTGTTGTTTCTTTATGTATTCAAAATTTAAACAACCTATTGAAAACATAAAAAGCAAATGATAGAAGGGAAAATACACACTAAAAGAGGCAGAGGCAGACCAAGACTAACATCAAATGGATGAGTGACATCAAAAAGTGGACAAGTCAGCGTATAACAACCTGCACTATCAAAGAAAGTGACAAGGCAGAATGGCGCTCCATGGTAGTCAACCTTCGACGCGGAGACAGCACTCAGTGATGATGATGAAATGATAGACACACAAAAAATAATTACAAAACAAAATACATTGCTTTTAAGACATCAAAGACCTCCATTAAAAACTTATTTTGACTGATTGTGGAACACACTTCTAGATTTCTGACACAGACTAGAAGATGCCTCTACAGCAATATGGCTGTATGTGGTCTGTGACTCATGAATGACTAATTGCATCAAGTTGAGCAGCAACAACAAGAGATCTCAATTCTACTCCACCTCTCCGAAGTGCTTCTAAAAAAGACTAGCCAATCCGGCAAAGTAAATAGGGACTGACAAGGGAAGGCAAGCCAATACTAAAAAATGTTGAATTCAGATGTTGTGGACCAAAGGTTGCAGTTTTTTGTAAACATTGATTTATGCTTATTTAATGTCTTTTTAACACATTTCTTACGAGGAGCTACAATACGCAGCTCTAGTTATCAACATGAGAAACCCAGAAGCAGGGTTTTGTGGCTTTTAACTTATTGATGTTTTTACAATCGAGTTATTGAGTTATTTGTGGATCATCATCATTGCACTCCGAAGATGTCCATAGATGCTCAGATTCCCTCCTCTGCAAGTCCCGCAGTGTCCAACGACTCGTGACTCAAGTTCTGTGTTGGTTGATAAGTCTTATTATATGTCCACTAAGCTTCTAATTTCTGGCTGTGCCCATCCTAACTCCCATCTCTTTCATCTGAAGAAGTGACGTGGACTCATGGTTGTCGAAGTCTTGTGACCTTCTCACATCTCAGAGGGCACTGGTGATGTTTTTACAATTATTTCCATTAAAACCTAGTAATTCTTTTATTTAACCGCTTTTCCAACTTAATGAGCAAATTGTCGAAAACAAACCGTGTGTTTTACATCAATTTTCATTTATTTTCTCGTAGTTTTTTTTCTCTATTTAAAAACAATTGCTACAGTGAGTTAAGCCCCTTGGTAGGGAATGTATTAAGGAGGACAGTGAAGAAGAGTTGTGGTTGAGTGAATGCTAGAAAGAAACTTTGAAAGTTTATACTAAAAATGGATAATTAAATCAAAGTACTTACGCTATACAACTTGGCAGCTGCCCCATGAATTTTTTTAAGAAATCGAGGCAGCTGCATTGGCAGCATGTATGTCTCAGGAACTTCTAAATACTTTTGACAATGGTTCCCATTGAAGGAAATGAGACATAGCTGCTTGTCCCTGACCTCGGCATTCAGCATGATATGTTTGAGTCCACTGATGAAGATCTCATTTACTGGGCCTGTTTTGTTGGTGTATATCTTATTATTCAGGTTAGCCTCAATCATCTTTAATGCACCCTCAGAGTTCATAAAGATGATGTAGTCAGACTTAATGATTCTGCTCAGGAACCACTTATATGCTCCATCCTCTCTATCATCACTGTCTGAAGGTATAATCACATTGCAATGGCAGTGCTCCTGTAGAGAAGTTTGTTACAAATTTCTGTGATTAACATACATACAATAGACATCTGACGCAACAGGACAAATAAAATATTAGGACAGCTATCCACTATACTTCAACACAAAGCAATACCTATTACCAATGTGAAATATCTTATACAGAGTTTATTCATTCCCACATTGTGCTAACAGTGCCAAACATGGTCATTTATGGCTAAGAATAATAGAAATTGCAATTATTTGCCTGTTCCCTAAACATAAAGAAAAGCATGTTACCGAAGAGATAAGAAGTCTGAAAAAAGTGCTTGGAGTGTCAAAAAAAAACAGAAATGATATTAAAAAAATAGTAGGCATAAAACCAGTTCTCATCTACATACAGAAACAACAAATAAACTGGTTTGCTCATTCATGTAATTCCTTACCTTACAAAGCAGCACATATATTAAAAGAGGAGAAGGGAGAAGAGCAAAGGACAAACCCTGAGTAAGAAGAAGGACAGACAACATAAAAGAAAATTGCTACAACAACATCAAATGGCAATGATTGAGGCCACTACAAGGATGAGAACCAGAACTTTGTATATCCTTCGACACCAAAATGAGTACAAGAGGAAGTGAAGAAAGAAAGAAGGAAGCTAGAAAGAAAAAGAAAGAAACATACATACATATGTTGATTAATTCAGTTACATATTGAAAATATGTTCATGTTAGGGCTCTCATTCATGATGTAAGGAAAGGATGTAGTTAGTGCCAACATTATTATCATAAATCTCCATCACTTGTGTTGTTAGTGCCAATATTATTATCATAAATCTCCATCACTTGTGTTGTTAGTGCCAATATTATTATCATAAATCTACATCACTTGTGTTGTTAGTGCCAATATTATTATCATAAATCTCCATCACTTGTGTAGTTAGTGCCAACATTATTATCATAAATCTCCATCACTTGTGTTGTTAGTGCCAATATTATTATCATAAATCTCCATCACTTGTGTTGTTAGTGCCAACATTATTATCATAAATCTCCATCACTTGTGTTGTTAGTGCCAATATTATTATCATAAATCTCCATCACTTGTGTTGTTAGTGCCAATATTATTATCATAAATCTCCCTCACTTGTGTTGTTAGTGCCAATATTATTATCATAAATCTCCATCACTTGTGTTGTTAGTGCCAATATTATTATCATAAATCTCCATCACTTGTGTTGTTAGTGCCAATATTATTATCATAAATCTCCATCACTTGTGTTGTTAGTGCCAATATTATTATCATAAATCTCCATCACTTGTGTTGTTAGTGCCAACATTATTATCATAAATCTCCATCACTTGTGTTGTTAGTGCCAATATTATTATCATAAATCTCCATCACTTGTGTTGTTAGTGCCAATATTATTATCATAAATCTCCATCACTTGTGTTGTTAGTGCCAACATTATTATCATAAATCTCCATCACTTATGTTGTTAGTGCCAATATTATTATCATAAATCTCCATCACTTATGTTGTTAGTGCCAATATTATTATCATAAATCTCCATCACTTATGTTGTTAGTGCCAATATTATTATCATAAATCTCAATCACTTGTGTTGTTAGTGCCAATATTATTATCATAAATCTCCCTCACTTGTGTTGTTAGTGCCAATATTATTATCATAAATCTCCATCACTTATGTTGTTAGTGCCAATATTATTATCATAAATCTCCCTCACTTGTGTTGTTAGTGCCAATATTATTATCATAAATCTCCATCACTTGTGTTGTTAGTGCCAATATTATTATCATAAATCTCCCTCACTTGTGTGTTAGTGCCAACATTATTATCATAAATCTCCCTCACTTGTGTTGTTAGTGCCAACATATTATCATAAA
The DNA here is from genome assembly GCA_032433765.1 of Megaustenia siamemsis. Lineage (NCBI taxonomy): Eukaryota > Metazoa > Mollusca > Gastropoda > Stylommatophora > Ariophantidae > Megaustenia > Megaustenia siamemsis. The sequence continues at coordinate 8,285,700 of JAVIAB010000091.1, read as the reverse complement.
TCTCCCTCACTTGTGTTGTTAGTGCCAACATTATTATCATAAATCTCCCTCACTTGTGTTGTTAGTGCCAACATTATTATCATAAATCTCAATCACTTGTGTTGTTAGTGCCAATATTATTATCATAAATCTCCCTCACTTGTGTTGTTAGTGCCAACATTATTATCATAAATCTCCCTCACTTGTGTTGTTAGTGCCAACATTATTATCATAAATCTCCATCACTTGTATTGTTAGTGCCAATATTATTATCATAAATCTCCATCACTTGTATTGTTAGTGCCAATATTATTATCATAAATCTCCATCACTTATGTTGTTAGTGCCAATATTATTATCATAAATCTCAATCACTTGTTCAAGACTGGGTGACCCTAGAACCCAACCTGTTGTCCTGGGTAGACCAGTTCACTTAACTATCACTCTACATGGGTTTTCTATGATCAAATGAGGCCAAATTGAAATTATTTCTAAAGCACAGATTTAAACCACGTAATGAGACATCTGTCTATCTATTGAACTTTCGAGCCGTAGCCGGCCCATAGGGCGTAGACCAAGATACTCCTTCTCTTATCTGAATTTTTATTCTAGCAGTTTTCAATTCTTTTAAAGATATTTTATCAAATCTCACCATTTGTCTCTGTTCTGTGCAAGCAGCTCTATCTCATTGAGGGAGTCGATTCCTGCTGCTCTTGCCTCTCTCATCAATGTTCTTCCAGTATCTCTTGGGTAAGCCTCTTTTCCTCTTACCTGTTGTTTCCCACATGAGGGCCTGCTTTGCTATTCAGTTATTATCTCTTCTCATCACATGTCCAACATATGATCATTGTCTTTTCTTGATTACTGAAGATATTAGTGGTTGATTGGCGATTTCTCTAATTTCCTCATTTGTTTTTAAATTGTTCCACACTATACCAAGTATTTTCCTTAGAGATTTATTTTCGAATGCGTTCAACTTTGTTTCTATATCTCTTGTTGTTTTCCAGCTTTCACACGTAACGTAAAGGTTGATAGTACATTTGATTGAATGACACATACCATTCAATCAATGTTGCCAGGAGAAGCCACAAAAGTGCTTTATAAAACACAGTTTTGAACAATGTCAATGAAATATATTCTATAATCAGCTCTGGTAAAATGAGGCTACTAAAATGATTTATAAAACACAGTTTTAAACAACATTAATGTGATATACCCTATAATCAATTTTTACAAAACAAGTTATAAAATGATTTCTAAAACACAGCTCACAATAAATTTATATACCCCTTAAACAATTTTTAACTTCTAAAACACATCCAACACTAACCACTCTTCCATATAAAGGTAACCAACACTTACCACTCACCTGTATAAAGGTGACCATCTATATTATTTTCCTGTATACAGATAACCAACACTTACCATTAACCCAGATAAAGAGCACAAAAATGCTACCATTTACCTGTACAAATTTAAGCATAATTTATCAATTACCTGGGGGCCTCAGTAGCCCAGATGGGAAAAACCACCTGACTGGGTCTACAGACGTTCAGACAACCGTGTTCAATTCTTGCTGGAAGCAGTGTGAGCTGTACTTGTGGTTGGAAAAAAAATACCCAGCCAGGAAAAAGAGACCCAGTCGCTGGTAGAAATGGGTAACAGGGTAGTACTCTGGTAAGGTGAGGAATGTCGTGAGTTTCAAAACTTGAAGCGACACTATCCAGAAGTCTCTTAACACTTCTGGAAAGGCGGCCGAGCACATATGGGTGAAAACTCACATGCTAAGATGCTGATTCAAGTCTCGTACTTTGTCTTTACCTTTATCAATTACCTGTATAAATTTCTATCTATCTATTGAACTTTCGAGCCGTAGCCGGCCCATAGGGCATAGGTCAAGATACTCCTTCTCTTATCTGAATTTTTGTTCTAGCAGTTTTCAATTCTTTCAAAGATATTTTATAAAATCTCGCCATTTGTCTCTGTTCTGTGCAAGCAGCTCTATCTCATTGAGGGAACCAAATCCTGCTGCTCTTGTCTCTCTCATCAATGTTCTTCTCAGTGTCTCTCTGGGTCTTCCTCTTTTTCTCTTACCTGTTGTTTCTCACATGAGGGCTTGCTTTGCTATTCGATTATTATCTCTTCTCATCACATGTCCAACTACGACCATCGTCTTTTCTTTATTACTGAAGATATTAGTGGTTGATTGGCGATTTCTCTAATTTCCTCGTTTGTTTTGAATTCGTTCCATCTATACCAAGTATTTTCCTTAGACATTTATTTTTGAATGCGTTCAACTTTGTTTCTATATCTCTTGTTGTTTTCCAGCTTTCACACGCATATGTAAGGGATGATAGTACATTTGATTTGAATATTCTAAGTTTTGTGTTTGTGCTGAGGAGTTTGATTTCAACAACTTTTCAAGGCTTCTGAAAGACATTGATGCTATAGCTATTCTGATTCTAATTTCTATGCTTGTATCTCCTTCTCGATCAATGTGACTTCCAAGATAGATAAAGTGATCGATCTCTTCACTGGTTTGTTTTCCATGTATATTTTGTCGTCTGTTGGAATTAAACTTTTCATGACTTTAGTCTTTTCATGATTGATCTCAAGCCCAATTTTGCTGGCTATTGATGATAGTTCATTTTTGTTTTCCTGCATCATTTTTTATCTGACTGCTGATGAGAACTATGTCATCAGCAAAGTCGAGGTCCTCCAAATGGTCTCCTTGTATCCATTCGATGCCTTTATTACCAGTGCAGCATTTCTTCATTATGAAGTCCATAACAATTCCAAATAACAAGGGCGATAAAATACATCCTTGTTTAACCCCAGTTTCTATTGGGAAACATTCGCTCAGTCCTTCCTCTGTTCGAACTGCACATGTGTAACCATCATACATGTCTTTGATAATATTTATGATTTTTGATGGTAAGCCATATTGCTTCAGAATTTTCCACAAAGAATCTCTAATACTGTCAAACGCTAGTATAAATTTCTATCTATCTATTGTCCTTTCGAGCCAAAGACGGCACATAGGGCAGAACCACAATCTCAAAAACAGAAACCTTGCATGCCAAAGTGGCACATATTGCAGAGATCACTGCTCTAAAATGTATGGCGCTGTTTCCATAACAATACTTTTTACAATGACAGCTTGTCAAGCCATCGATCAACCTCCTTAGTCGCCTCTTACGACATGCCTGGAAGGTAACAGTGTCACTATTCTTTACTTCCCTCATAATGAGGCCCCGGTAGCACACAGGAAAGTATAAATTTACCAGTAAAGAAATTAGAATCAGAATAGCTAAAGCAGCAATGTCTTTCAGTAGCCTTGAAAAGTTGTGGAAATCAAAACTCATCAGTACAAACACAAAACTTAGACTATTCAAATCAAATGTACTATCAATCCTTACCTTACGTATGCATGTGAGAGCTGGAAAACAACAAGAGACATAGAAACAAAGCTGAACACATTCGAAAATAAATGTCTAAGGAAAATACTTGGTATAGTGTGGAACGAATTAAAAACAAATGAGGAAATTAGAGAAATCGCTAATCAACCACTAATATCTTCAGTAATCAAGAAAAGATGATGGTCATATGTTGGACATGTGATGAGAAGAGATAATAACCGAATAGCAAAGCAAGCCCTTATGTGGGAAGCAACAGGTAAGAGAAAAGAGGCTGACCCAGAGAGACACTGAGAAGAACATTGATCAGAGAGGCAAGAGTAACAGGAATCGGCTCCCTCAATGAGATCGAGTTGCTTGCACAGAACAGAGGCAAATGGTAAGACTTGATAAATGATCTTTACAAGAATTGAAAACTGCTAGAATACATTTTAGATAGAGAAAGAGTATCTGAGTCTATGCCCTATGGCCGGCTATGGCTCAAAAGGTCAATAGATAGATAGAATTACCTGTAAAAGAGAACAAATACTACCACTCACCTGTAAAAAGTTAATGGTGGAATTGACCAGCTCATCGTGAGCTTCATGGTCACCTGCTGACATTAAGTACACAGTTTTCCTGGTAAGATGTGAGGGTGCATGTTTTTGGGCCACAGCATGTGTCTCTGCAGGTGAAATAAGTGCATCATGTGAGTGAACATAACATAGCATCCTGAGAATAGTATCAAAAATGAACTAAAGAACTACTAGTTTATTTTAGTTTAGTTAGGTAAGTTTAGTTTAGTCAACAGGTCATTCTCCTTGCACTTTGGATAAATAAGTCCATAAGAGTTAAGATCTCTTCTAACGTATATCCCTCAAAGTGCAGCAACTAACATTGTTAAAAAAAAAAAAGAACTACTGACATGCTAGAAGATGTGACAAGTAAGAATTGTCCACACATTGTGAAAAGTAACAAATAAGAACTAACAACATGTCTAACAATATACAGCTTGATGTCTGGGTAACCAGTAAGCTACTGGAACTATTAATATGTACACACTTATGTGATAAAAGTAAATGAGCACCAAAGGGTTTGTCCAGAGAGCTGCGATATTAACTCCAGTAGTAAGAATTTTGATTCACTTGATCAAATATAATTAGCTCTCTTGTTCCTGAAAATCAGTTTAACCAACCTCTGATGTAACAAGACCAGTCTGTCTTGTTAAAAGACAACTCTTGTGTGTTACAAGTCTGTGCTGTTACAAGACTGATTTATGCTGTTACAAGATCAGTATGTCCGGTTACAAGACAGATCTGTGTGTTACAAGACCAATCTGAGTGTTACAAGACCAATCTGTGTTTAACAAGACCAATCTGTGTGTTACAAGACCAGTCCGTGCTGTTACAAGACCAATTTTGTTTAACAAGACCAATCTGTGTGTTACAAGACCAATCTGTGTTTAACAAGACCAATCTGTCGGTTACAAGACCAGTCCGTGCTGTTACAAGACCAATCCATGCTGTTACATAGTCAATCTGTGCTGTTACAATATGCCTATAATAAAGAACATTCTTAGTGTGCCAGACTTTCCATAATTCTGTGTTAAATTCAGATCAACTAAGTTAATTAGAGAAATTATGTCAAACCAGATAATTTAATTTTGGAAGCTTATCATCATGCAAACTTTATATCACTTTATGATGGAAAATGATACTTTTCTACCATAGCCAGAAGAAAAACATTACTTTTCTACCATAGCCAGAAGAAAAAACATTACTTTTCTACCATAGCCAGAAGAAAAATGTTACTTTTCTACCATAGCCAGAAGAAAAATGTTACTATTCTAACATAGCCAGAAGAAAAAATTACTTTTCTACCATAGCCAGAATAAAAATGTTACTTTTCTACCATAGCCAGAAGAAAAAATTATTTTTTTACCATAGCCAGAAGAAAAAATTACTTTTCTACCATAGCCAGAATAAAAATGTTACTTTTCTACCATAGCCAGAAGAAAAACATTACTTTTCTACCATCATCATCATCAAGTACCGGGCCTGCTGGCGTAGGTGATCATGTCTCTCCACAACTTTCGATCTCGACAGTTATATATCATTTCTGTTACTGACCTTCTGCAAGCCATTCTCTTAAGCTGTCTGGTATCTTTTCTCTTTGCTTCCCTCTATCTCTTCGTCCCTCAGTTTTCCCAGTTGTTACAATATATTCCAGTTATTCTCTTCTCATTACACTGCCAAAATATTATGATTGTTCTTTCTAATATTGGAAATTAGCTCTCTTTTTGCTTTTGGCCTCTTTCAGAATGTTTTTATTACTCTTCTTAGTTGTTTGTGGTATTCTCAATATTCTTCTGTAAAACCACATTTCTGCAGACTCCAGTGATTTCCTTGTCTGTTGTCCTATTGTCCATGATTGACATCCATATGTTAAGACTAGCTCTACATAACATTTAAGAACTCTTTTCTTGTTTCTATTGTCAAAAAATGGATCGCATAGTATTTTCCTCATTTTTTGGTAAGCTGCTTTTACGAATGCGTTCAACTTTGTTTCTATATCTCTTATTGTTTTCCAGCTTTCACACGCATACGTAAGGGTTGATAGTACATTTGATTTGAATAGCCTAAGTTTTGTGTTTGTGCTGATGATTTACACATTCTGTATCATCAGCATACCTTAGATTATTTATATTATGACCTCCAATTGTTATTTCAGGCATGCCCCTTGTGGATCTCACTATAAATAATCTCACTATTCATATTAAACAACTCTGGTGACAGCACACAACCTTGTCGAACACCTGTTTTATTTGTTGAAACATTCCCAATTGGTTTCCAGTTCTTATGGCTGCTGTTTGTTGCCAGTACGTGTTCTTTATTATTCTTAGATCTTTGCTGTCTACGTTTATGCTTTCTAAAATTTTGATTATTTCTTGGTGCTTTACTTTGTCAAATGCCTTGGTGTAATCTATGAAACATAGGTATAGATCTGTTTTCACCTCTATGGTTCTTTCTACTAAAGATCTCATGATGTATATGACATTGCTTGTTCCTTTACCTCTAACAAAACCACAATGTTTATCACTAATTTCTGGACTGATTTTGTTTTCTACCATAGCCAGAAGATAAATGGTACTTTTCTACCATAACCAGAGTCAGATGGTACTCTCTTCTCATAGTCAGAAGGTAAACAGTATTCTCCAGCCATGATCAGGAGACAGTACTCTTCTATCATAGTTAGAAGATAAGATATATTCTATCATTGCCTGAAGATAACAATATTCTCCAGCTATGATCAGGAGACAGTACTCTTCTATCATGGTTAGAAGATAAGATATATTCTATCATTGCCTGAAGATAAACAATATTCTCCAGCCATGATCAGGAGACAGTACTCTTCTATCATGACTAGAAGATAAGATGTATTCTATCATTGCCTGAAGATAAACAGTATTCTCCAGCCATGGCCAGGAGACAGTACTAGAGACAAGTTAACTCAAGCTTACCTGGTGAGATGTAGATTTTGTCCTTAGATGGGTTATGCATCCATTTTGGTATATATTTTTTTCACTGCAGAAATGCACAAAAATACAATTAGTTGAACTTTGAAAGTCTTGACCGTTGAAACATATCAATGATCATGTCATGAAAGAAATTATGTTGTAACATTATAGTGAGAATAAATATGAAAAGCACTTCAACTATGCTTCCTGTAACGTCACCTGCCTATACTGTCATAAGACTTACACTGGTGAATCTATCTATCTATCTATTGTCCTTTCAAGCCGAAGACGGCACATAGGGCAGAATTACAATCTCAAAAACAGAAACCTTGCGTGCCAAAATGGCACATATTGCGTAGATCACTGCTTCTAAAATCTATGGTTCTGTTTCCATAACAATACTTTTTACAATGACAGCTTGTCAAGCCATCGATCAAGCTCCTTAGTCACCTCTTACGACATGCCTGGAAGGTCACAGTGTCACTATTCTTTACTTCCCACATTATGAGGCCCTGGTAACACACGGGAGACAGTGGTGAATAGGGTAGATGATTTGTGATTGGATCACTTACCTAAGGCACCTCTATGAAGCCAGTACTCCTGTGGCAATAACAAAATGTTACATCTTCTCAATTCGTGTATGGTGCAGAAACATGGACATTAGACAAGAAAACAGAACAGAAAATTGAAGCCTTTGAAATGAGGGTTTATAGAAGAATAGGTAGAAATGGATGGAAAGAAAAGAAAACAAAGTCTTAAAAAAAACTAAAAATGAAAAGAGAACTACTAAAAACAATTCAAACAAGACAAATGAGATTTTGGGGTGTTAAAAGACACAACAGCTTACTAAAGTAATCTTGGAAGGGAAAATACAAGGTAGAAGAGGCAGAGGCAGACCAAGACTAATATGGACGAGTAACATCAAAAGATGTACAAGTCAGCCTATGATAACTGCACCATCAAAGCAAAAGACAGAGCAGAATGGCGCTCCATGGTAGTCAATCTCTGATGCGGAGACAGCACTCAATGATGATGTTGATGATGACTCGTGTGGCAATTCACTTCAATTCTCTTCACAGTGGCACTCAAGTCATTTTAATTACTGGTATTATTTCATTCTCCTCGGATGATGTTGACATACTCTTGAGAACCATCTCAAAGCCCGCTTTGGTTCTTTAACCTAGATTACGACTACTTTGTGAAAATGACCGCATCAAAGCACATTTTTTTTTAATTTGACAGTTTCTGCGTGAACATTTTTTTTCCCTACCATGAACCTTCCTGGCATGAACATGCCAGACTGGACCCTAGATGCAAGAACAATAAGAAAATAACCTCTACATAGACGAAATGTGTTAGACGAATGACAGGAAACAGTCTGAGAGATAAGATCAGAAATGAAGAACTGAGAAAAAAGCTAGGAATGGCCCCCGCCATAGAATATCTAAGGAAACAACAGATAAAATGGTTTGGCCACGTGATAAGGCAGAAAGATCAAAACACAACACAACGAGCCTTCAACAAACATTGTGAGAACACCAGATCCAAGGGTCAACCACGAAAAAGATGGATCGATGGAATATTAGAAGCACTAGTAAACATAACAGCAGCAGAGGCGAACAGAAGAGCAAAAGACCGCAAATTATATCTCCCCTCGATGCTGAAAGGCAAATGAAGAAGGAAAGAAGAGAAGAAGAAGATGAACCTTCCTAAATGTTCCCACTGGTGACCCTGACTAGCCACATTTCCAGATTTTTTTATTTTTCCAAATACACCGCAAAGTTGTGGTAAAAGTGACATTACCCTTAGTAAAAGTTGACACAGTGGTGCAAGTGAAAAAAAAATTTGTTAAAATGTTTTGTTCATTCCTGACATTGTGACTCTCATGGACTGTTGGCAAGACATCAATCAAACCTTGAAGCCTCACGACAGGCGATGAACATCAGAAAAAATACAAGCACCCGACCAATGATGTCTCACAGAGGGATGGGAATAAAAATATTGTTATGCAATTACAAGTCTAGCCCTAGCGCATCTAACAATTAAAAACATGTTCACGATGCCCTACGATAGTTTATGCAACAAGATTTCTAGCTAAAATGTTATTATTTTTCCACATTACAAGGTTTTTTCTTAGCTGTAAAGTTGCATATTTTGTCAAAATAGTAGTAATAATGAGATTTTAAAACGAATCGTAATCTTGGCTTAAGCATTAGGGGGATTATTTCTAATTTTACTCATCTCAAATGATATATCATTTATCTTTCTACATGCTTCAGTGATCTCTCCTGCATTTTTCCTTACTCTCTTCTTGCCTTTCACTGGCTCCTTCTTCCAGGTGAAAAAAACAACATTTTATTTCTTTGCTTTTTTTCGATGTGTAGTTCCTGAATGGTTTTATGTTTACTATTTCTCTTATGGTTCTGACTTTTTGTGAGTGTCCATGTTTGACACCAGTAGCATAGGGTAGGGATGAAAATGCTTTGTATAAGATAGTTCTTTGTGAGCACTACAAAGATATGAAGTTTACAAATTTGACACGTAATGGAATACAAATGACAGACTCTGACTAAATTTAGATCAACCTTATTTAAGTCACAATCTGGATAAACAAGATGAAATGTTATCATAAGGTTTTGGACATCTCTTATTTAGATCACAAATGAAAAAGTTGCAAAAAGATACAAGTAATTAGAGTTTATGATGTTCCATACGAAGAAGTGCAAGATTAAATGGCTTGGCCACTTATCGCAGTCATCTGCCTTTGCAAAGACCATTATGCAAGGAACTATGAAAGAAGCAAGAAGGAGAGGTAGGCAGAGAAAGAGACGGGGAGATAATTTCAAAGAATGAACAGGCTTGACATTACAGAATCTCAAAAAAATGACTGAAAACAGAGAAGGATGAAAAAAGTTGATGGGAGTCTGTCAGTGTTGCCTCAATGATCCCCAGGGTTATAATAATAAGAAGAAATATATATTCAAGGCATGAGAAAGAAAGGCAACAACATGTGATATAAGATCATCTTCTTTCCTTTCATCACACACCAACATGGCAGTCAGTGACAACTTCTCTTGTTATGTCTCAGGGCAAAAGTTCTTGAACTTTGCATGATCCATGCATTCTTCACAGAGTGTCCTATGTTTGACCATACTATTCACTGTCTCCCTACAGTTGTCCTCGTTATGCTATATTTTGCTTTTCTTCCAGAATTCACTAAATGGCAGTTCCTGTGATTGTTTCTGGATTTCTTCTTCAGCACTTGACCTACCAGCTGTCATCCTTTTATCACTGTATGTATCTCCTCTTGGTTGTTATCATCATCATCATCAGGTCACATGTCCTTCACAGAATGGTACAATCATCACAACTTAGTGGAAATAATCTCTATCTCCAGCCACATCTTCCACATAATGTTGCACTCATCATAGACTATTGAAATAATCTTTATCTCTAGCCAGATCTCCTAAAGAATGTTGCACTCATCACAGACTATTTGAAATAATCTTATCTCTAGCCAGATCTCCTAAAGAATGTTGCACTCATCACAGACTATTTGAAATAATCTTTGTCTCTAGGCAGATCTCCCAGACTGCTGGAAATAATCTCTATTTCTAGTCATATCTCCCAGACTGTTGGAAATAATCTCTATTTCTAGTCAGATCTCCCAGACTGTTGGAAATAATCTCTATCTCTAGCCAGATCTCCTAAAGAATGTTGCACTCATCATAGACTATTTGAAATAATCTTTATCTCTAGCCAGATCTCCCACGGAACATTTCAGATTATTGTTAAAGTTGACACAATCTGGGTACTGATAATTCCTCTTTAATGGCATCACACTTTCTTCATGATTTGTTGATATGACATTCTCTGCAAAATAGGCTCCTATGGTAATGCTATATTGTAATAGAGGACAGTTATGAGAAAGGAATTATTAATATCTATCTATCTATCTATTGTCCTTTCGAGCCGAAGACGGCACATAGGGCAGAACACAATCTCAAAACAGAAACCTTGCATGCCAAAATGGCACATATTGCAGAGATCACTGCTCTAAAATCTATGGTGCTGTTTCCATAACAATACTTTTTACAATGACAGCTTGTCAAGCCATCGATTATTAATATACAGATAGGCAAATTACTTGTGTGATTCACAAAAGACATAATTATTATGAAGACAAGGAAAGAATAAATTATTTAACAAACAATCAAAATGTACTAACCTCTCTCTTTCTTTTTGCACAGGAACATTATCCCCACAACAATAATTATCACCAGCAATAGGAAACCAAACACTCCACCCAAGATATAACTTAGCTTGTCATCTCTTAAATTTTCAGGAATGTCTGGCACCTTTGAAGTAGACAGAGTTGTCCATACAGTAGAAGTTGTTTCAGGTATTTTTGGTGGAGTTGTGACAGGTGGAGATGGAGTTGTGACAGCTGCAGGTGGATCTACAATGCATCAAGACAGAATATAAATATTTCAGAATAATTTGGACCCTATCTAGTTAAATATAATATTATAAGGTTACATAAATTATAATATTTTGAGGCTCTTGATCTTTCCAGTGCCTTTAGATGGCACACAGAGTTTGTAGAGTCTCAGCCAATTGGCTCTATTCTGGGTGAGTTGTTCGATTATAGAGAGTGAGTCTATGCCTGCCAACCTTGCCTGTTTTGTTAATGTTCTTTTTAACATCATCCTCTTTTCTTTGACCTGATGTTTCCATTTAAGAGCCTGCTTAGTAATCTCTGGTCGTTTCTTCTAAATACATGTTCGACATATGTCCATCTTCTTTATTATAAAGTTACATACATTATAATTACAAATACATATTTGACAATAGAAACAAGAAAAAGAGTTCTTAAATGTATGTAGAGCCAGTCTTAACATATGGATGTGAATCATGGACAATATGACAACCGACAAGAAAAACACTGGAGTCTGCAGAAATGTGGTTTTACAGAAGAATGTTGAGAATACCATGGACAGCCAACAAGAGTAATTAAAATGTTCTGAAAGAGGCCAAAGCAAAAAGAGAGCTAATTTCCAATATTAGGAAGAAACAATCATCATTTTTTGGCCATGTAATGAGAAGGGAACAGCTGGAATACATTGTAACAACTGGGAAAATTGAGGGACAAAGAGATAGAGGGAAGCAAAGAGAAAAGATACCAGACAGCTTAAGAGAATGGCTTGGCAGAATATCAACAACAGAAATGATAAATAACTTTTGGGATCGAAAGTTGTGGAGAGACATGATCAGCTATGCCAGCAGGCCGGTACTTGATGATGATGATGACGACATTATAATATTATACTGTTACGAATATTATAATATGGGGTGTTTATAATGTCCCTGTGCAATGAAAATATTATGAATATATGGGAAATTGCAGTGTAAATTTGTATTATTCATCAAGACACTACTGCTCTTGGTAGTTTATATTGGTAAAGTAGTGTTCACACTATGAAGTTGTGTCTACAGAATATGTTCAAAATGTTCACCATGGCCTCAAGACATTTGTTGATTTGCCTCTTCAAAAACCTTCTGGATAATGACCGGTGAAATCTGTTGAATCTGGATGATGATTTCTGCCTTCAGGTCATTAACTGTTTGTGGATTATTTAGATAAACATTTCCTTTCCGTGTACCCAACAGATCAGGCGGAGTTAGGTCTGGAAACGAGTAGCCAGATGCCACGTGAAATAATGTGATTTGCAAATGTGCATTCTAAATTATTAAGTGCTGTTGTGGCTGTGTGTGCTGTTGTGGCTGTGTGTGCTGTTGTGGCTGTGTGTGCTGTTGTGGCTGTGTGTGCTGTTGTGGCTGTGTGTGCTGTTGTGGCTGTGTGTGCTGTTGTGGCTGTGTGCTGTTGCTCCATCTTGCTAAAACCAGGCCTCTCTAATCTGCCGCTCTTTAAGGTGGGCTATGAATGGTTCCAGGATTAAAGTACGATAACATTCTCTGTTGATAATTGCATTGAAAAGTATTGACCCAATTATCCGCATACATCTAATGCCGCACCACACTCCAACTTCAGATCGTGGAGTGGCACTTGATGTAATTCATGGGGGTTTTCACTGCTCCACACACGATTGTTCTGACTGTTGACCTAACCAGAGAGATGAAACATGCCTCATCAGTGAAGAAAATCATGTCAAGGACTTCATCACCGTGTTCAGAAAATGGAAATAGGGCTCTGAAACCACATGGAGTAGTTCAATTGCGATTGGCATTCTCTTTCATGGAGTTGAGACGATTCAATTAATCTGTAAGGATGAAAGTGCAGCTTTCTCTTCAGAACCTTGTGGACGGTACTCTTTAGTAAATTTACCTGTTGAGACAACCGCCTTAAAAATTGATTAGGGTACATTGTAATTCTGGTCTGGATATCAAGCACTGTGTCTTCTGAAGTTGAAGGCCTTCCAGATCGGTATGCATCTACCATACTATCCATAGCAGTTAAATTCCTAACCACATTGTCTGGTGAACTTGTGAGTCTGGAAATTTCGGCACAAATTGTCAAATTACTTCTTCAGTATATTTGCCGCAGTTACAGAAGACATCTTAACCAAAAATACCGTTTTCAATGTTTAACACCATTTTCTTTCAGCAATGAAAAACAATATAACAACGGCTTGTTGTGTTATACTGCAGATGGGATTGTGGACACAAAATATCATGATGTAAATTTATCAATCGGTGACGTAATTTCAAAAATATTTTTCAAATCATTTCACAGAGACTTTATAAACACCATGATCATAAGGTTTAAATAATAATATAACAAGTTACAATATAATAAGGTTACATACATAATAATATAATAAAGTTACATATATCATAAGGTTGGGAGCCGCGATAGCTCAGTGGTTAGTGAACTGGACTACCACGGACAAAGGGGTAGGGTTCGAACCCAACCGACGGCTTCCGGGTTCACCCAGCCTTAAATGGGTACCGGATTTTTTCTGGGAAAGTAAAGCAGCACGGGCGTAATACTGACCACATTACCCCAAAAATCATGTGCTGAAGGTCTGTAAAATATAGGGTCACTAACACCATATTTCCCTATACGCCACTTGGCGTGACCGGGGTACTTTAACTTAACATATCATAAGGTTACATACATTACTAAGTACCATCATTGAGTAGTACCATGCCTGCCATGGTGACCATATCTCTCCAACTTTCAATCATTAAGTTGTTTTTATTTTGTTGATGACTCCATACCAAAAACTATGATCTTAAACTGTCTTTTATCTTTTATTTCAACCTCTATCTCCTCTTCCTTGATTTTTTCTAGTGTTGAAATATTGTTTGTTCTTCTATCACATGGCCAAAAAAATAATGAGCATTTTCTCCAGATATTAGTGCTTTAGTCTCTTCTAGAATGCCCTCATTAGTACATGAACATTACTACTTTTTTTTAGCTATCCATGGTACTCTTACCTTGAGCGAAATAGAAACCACCTTAAAGCATATGACCAATAACAAGGCTGCTGGAGAGGATAAGTTAAAGCTGAGATCCTCAAGGCAATTGATAGCCATAATTTAATACATCTCCAGAAAATGTTCAACATCATTTGGAAAGCAGAGAAGATGCCTTATAAATGGAAAAAAGGAATCATTGTTAAGATTCCAAAAAAGGGCAATCTTAGAGTTGTAACAACTGGAGAGGCGTGACACTTTTGTCAGTTGCCTCAAAGTTATTCTGCAAAATCATCCTAAATAGAATAAAGGATTCAATAGATACAGTAATGCGGAAGAACAGGCTGGGTTTTAGAAAAGGGAGAAGCTGCCCTTGACCACATTTTACTCTACGACTTATATTGGAGGAACACATTGAAAAGCAGAAACCTTTTGTACTTAACTTCATCGACTTCAGAAAAGCATTGATAGTATTCATAGAGATTCTTGTGGAAAAATTCTGAAGCAATATGGCTTACCATCAAAATCAAAATATTATCAAAGACATGTATGATGGTTACACATGTGCAGTTCGAACAGAGGAAGGACTGAGCGAATGTTTCCCAATAGAAACTGGGGTTAAACAAGGATGTATTTTATCGCCCTTGTTATTTGGAATTGTTATGGACTTCATAATGAAGAAATGCTGCACTGGTAATAAAGGCATCGAATGGATACAAGGAGACCATTTGGAGGACCTCGACTTTGCTGATGACATAGTTCTCATCAGCAGTCAGATAAAAAATGATGCAGGAAAACAAATGAACTATCATCAATAGCCAGCAAAATGGGCTTGAGATCAATCATGAAAAGACTAAAGTCATGAAAAGTTTAATTCCAACAGACGACAAAATATACATGGAAAACAAACCAGTGGAAGAGATCGATCACTTATCTATCTTGGAAGTCACATTGATCGAGAAGGGGATACAAGCAAAGAAATTAGAATCAGAAGCTAAGCAGCAATGTCTTTCAGAAGCCTTGAAAAGTTGTTGAATCAAAAACTCCTCAGCACAAACACAAACTTAGAATTCAAATCAAATGTACTATCAACCCTTACGTATGCGTGTGAAAGCTGGAAAACAACAAGAGATGTAGAAGCAAAGTTGAACGCATTCGAAAATAAATGTATAAGGAAAATACTTGGTATAGCGTGGAACGAATTCAAAACAAACGAGGAAATTAGAG